>JAFIDM010009631.1:76527166-76553450 GCA_023159025.1 Thereuonema tuberculata | reverse complement strand
TTGTATGTTTCGAAAACGCTTTGATTATTATTTATTTAAAAGATATTATCCCACCAGGTAACAAATAAAAATTTAATAAATTCAATAATTAAATGATAGCTTTATTTTTTTCATTATCGTTTTATAATTTAACAATTAATAGTAGTTAAATTATTATGTAAATAATAAATTTTAAAATAAACAGATTGCTTGAAATATATTTTTGTAGTTCTTCTTCACCTTTACATAATAATAAACAAAAAAACAAAACAAAACAAAACAAAAAAAAAAACAGATATGGCAAAAAAGTAAATATCCGGAATTATTTCTGGCAAAAAAATGTAATTCCTCGAATCCGCAAAGATTTTCTTCCAAACCAACTTCCCTTGATGCCGGTTTAAAAATTCTGTGGAATTTTCAACTCAATGTGCTTTTGTTTTCATCATCTGATCTTGTCTGATTTTGTCTTTAAGTTCAAGATTTAACAATATTTAATAATATTTTAGATTATTATTATTATTATTGTAAATTATATGTTGAATTATTTAAATTTAAATTTATTTATACAAAGTTATTTTTATAATAATTATTAATTATTATCAATACTTTTTATGATTATATTATAACTGTTGTAGTAATTATGGTTAGATAAATTTTATTAATTTATTATTGTTTTATTTGTGAATTTAACATAATTTTATATATATTTATTTGCCAGAACTCGTTGATAGGGAATTTTATCCCTAACGAGACTACTGTATTATCCTTTAAAATAAATAATAAAAAAAAATAATAATAACTGTCTGCTCCATTTCAACATGATAGTTTAGTGAAGAATTCTTCAAAATTAAGGGCAAATTTGTTAAGGTGTGATTATGACAGAGAAGTCCTAATATAATAAGCCTCTTAGGAAAGAAAGAGATTTGGCGAAAATCTTATTTTTTTTAAGTCAATTCTTCTCTAATTATACTAAACAAATATTTTATCCATTAATTGGCTTTTATTAGACTTTTATCCATTCATGCTCCGAAAAATTCTGCGCTGTTACTCCAAAATTTTTAGTGTAATTATAATGGCAGATTTCATTAAAAGAAAAAAGAAAAATTGCAAATTTTATCAAAAAACCTTGAGGAAGTCTTTGAAAAATAAGACGAAATATTGGTCTGTGGTGCAGTGTTTTGGAGTTTTTATAAAGATTGTGATATGCATTTAGAAGAATCTAAGAGTAGTGTAATACATTTAACTTGTAAAACTTTTTGTTGACTCTATTTTTTTCAAAAAAATAAAATATGAGTTAAATTCTTTGTACATGTTTATCTAACTTCCTAAGTTCGTGTTTTTAAATAAAAAAAGGTTTTATTTATTTATTTATTTATTTATTTATTTATTTATTTATTTATACTAGACTACTGCTACTTGCAAATGGGCCCTAACGGACCACGTGCTAGCCCCCCTGACAACGTCAGAACAAGGCTAGGAAATCAGAGACGAGAATTCACTTTTTATTATTTATTTATTTATTTATTTATTTATTTATTTATTTATTTATTTATTTTTAAATTTATCTGCAAATTAACAGGATGAAATAAAGTAAAAAAATATTTACATTAATAATTGATACTCTAGAAATAAAGTAGAAAGAAATTCCAGAATAACCTTAAGATTAAGACTTTCTTATGATTTCAAACCTAAATAAATGAAAGCTTATTTTACATGATTTGACATAAACTTGTACAACAATTTAACACTTATGTTTCAGTTGTGTTTTGGAAGTAAATGCTGTTAAATGTCGTTTTACAACTCTTATGTAGGTCGATGTAACAAAAATAAAACGGGTTAGGAAAATAGGAACGTTATATTCTAGAAATGGCATGAAATGCTAAATAGAATCCTATCTGCTTATCTATCTTTACACTTAATGCATGTTTTCCTGTTAACATTGTATTTGTAATTTCCCTTATCGCAGACAACAGCAGAAATAATATTGTATTTGGAACTGTGAAACTTTTAAATAGTTTGCTAAACCTTGTAAATAGTAGATTATAGAATAAAGTAAAATTACAGGAACTTTATACGATTTTTTTTTATTCAATAACAATAACAATATGTAGTAAAGTTTTTTGTAAGCTTATTTATACGTTATATTTTGAATGTAAGGTGCTTTTTACTTTTTACTAATCCACATATCCCACTTAGCTAGGTATTTTCACTTCAATACATTAATAAGATACTTCTGTTTTGACAAATCTCGCTACATCAACTGATTTCATTGATTTGCAATGAGAAGGATATTTGCAATATCAGATACAGGCACCGATTCTAATGGGCCGGAATGTTCTAGGCTCCTCAATAACATGTATTTACTACAAATACATGTATTGTGTTCCTTCCTTATTTAACTTCCTGCTTTGCATATCTTCTGAGAATAGATGAAAATTGCGAATTGTTATTTATTTTTCCCATATTTGAATCTCTTTAAATGAATACAGGAGAAAACTAAACATATTGTTAACGTATTTATTCTTATACTATTTTTATTTATTTCTAGTATAATTAATTAAATCTATAATTTCTAGTCTATTTATTAAATTGATTTTAGAAACTATTGATTTATCAAATGACTCATAGAAAATTACATCTTTAATAACACACTTGCTTATTTAGTAAGATAGTCCATTAAAACAGATATAATAAGTATTACATCAAAAAGAAAACACTGTTCAAGGAAACGTCGCAACGGTTAATAAGTTGATGTTTGATATGTCTAATTGTTAATTGATGAGTTTGCAATTTATAAAAAAGCAACTACATAGACTTAGAAATCATATAATTTATAACAAAAACACGGATTTGTGTAAGTTAGAATAAGCGAGTTTCATAAATCTTGTAGTTTACATCTTTTTAAATTAGCACTTGGTAAGAATTGAGAATGATTTTAAATTTAAATTATGAATTATCTATAGGTTCAACTAGTAGCTAGGATAACAATTGACAGTAAGCCTTTTATTCATTGTCGAATGATACAGAGACTTTATACAGCATTAATGAAACTGGAAATATATTCAACTGGCAACTTTGATTTGCAAAAGCTTCAATATTCATTGAATTTTGACGATCATTAATACGTTCGAGTGAATACACAACAGCTGCACACACTGGAGTACAAATCAATTTTATTGGGAGCTAATTCGATATTGGAAAACATAAATATAGCGAAAATTGAGCAATGATAGTTATGCCAGTTTAATGTAAAGTTTCAGTTTACTTCGTATGTGACATTATTCGTCAATTCATAATAAATTTCGGAAACCTACAATTTGAATAAATGTACCCTTAAACTCCATAAGTGCTCCTAATCGAAGTTGAATGTCAGCCACTGTTAACACAAAGAAAATTTTATATGAGAAAAATAAATTTCATTATTATAAATGTATTTCAAAAAGTTATTTTCAGTAGTTAAAATATTTATTCAATACGACGGGATAATTCAATGACTTTCTACCAGAAGCAGATATTATCAGATGTTGAATTCCAGAATATTCTGGAATAACTTTTTTAAACTGAGTAAAAATGACGGGTTAGTAAACTACAAGATGCTACTTGAATGACACTGATTATTTACAACTTAGTTCCACTGGTGTTTCCGAAATGAAAAAGCTACCAACGACAGCTTTCGTTGAGATTTTATATGGAATAATAAAAGCGTATTTGTCAGTAATCTTAATAATAATAATAATAATAATAATAATAATAATAGTTTTTTTTTTTTTTTTACACTTGGCAATATGTGTTTTGGCCCTTGACCCGCCATATTGTCTTAGCTGGGGAAACCCATGGTTTGAAACTTTGTCGATATAATAATGAGGAGGAGGAGGTTGCATGTTGAGGAGATAATACATTATATTGAATTGGTCAGGCACGTAGCCAAGATTTTGTTAAGAGGGGGGGGGGGTCATTACATTAAATTTTTATAAATGGCTTTGCTTTCTTTAAATGAAAATTTAAAAGTAAAATGATGTTAACACTAAAATCTACGGCGAGGGTCGGCTCTTTGAATTTCATCATTTACACATATAACTGGAACATACACACTTTCTTTTCTTCTCTGAACCCCCCTTCCGGCTACGTGCCTGGTTTGGTCGATGGAAGTTTATGCAAATTGATCATGTCGCCATTTGTAGTCAGTTTGGGCCAAGACTTGGTAGCATGAGGCTACATGCTGAATTGTTTCCTTAACATCATGGCATTGTCGGCATTCATCGAATGTTAATGTGGGATCCTTAATTGTGTGTTTTTGGTAGTTTCGGGTGTTAATTACTTGGTCTTGTTTGGCTAGAATAATGCTTCTGTTTCTGTGTGGAGATTCGAATCTGAACCAAAGGTTGGAGGATATTTTATCGATGCGATTGGCTTGTACTTCATTGTAGTATTTTCCATGTTATGGTTTTTGTGCCCATTCTTTATATTTATCAGTGTCTTATACATTGTCATGTATACAGGGTGTTTCAAAAATACACGGCATAATTTCAGGTATGTATTTCCCACATGTAGACAATCAAAATAGTTCATTACAACATATGTCCGGAAATGCTTCATTTCCGAGTTATGGCCTTCACAACATTGAAAATCACCGGAACGTTTTTCGTTCCGCCGGTCGTTGCCATTACAGAAGATGTTCAAAATAACCACCTCCTGCTTGAATACAGACCTCACATCGATGTCTCAATGACCTGCGAACACGATCCCACACTCCAGGAATGTTGCGTATGTCCTCAGAACGTGCCACAATTCGATTCCGAAGGGATTCCAAATCAGGCACCGGAGACGAATAAACCAATGATTTTAAATGGCCCCACAAGTAGAAATCGAGAGGGTTCAGATCAGGTGAGCGTGGAGGCCAAGCAATTGGGCCACCTCTACCTATCCATCGATCAGGAAACGTTCGATCCAAGTACCGGCGAGCCGTACGACTGAAGTGTGCAGGAGCGCCGTCATGCAAGAAGTGAGCGTGCTGACGATCGATCAGTGGAGTGTCGTCATAAACATGAGGTATGGTGTTTTCCAGGAAGTTTGTGTACGCCTGCCCCGTAAGTCTGTTTACAAGTACATGGGGTCCAACTAATCGATCACCAATGATACCGGCCCACATGTTGAGGGAGAACCGCACCTGGTGATGAGATACAACAGTTGCATTTGGGTTTTCATACGCCCATACATGCTGATTGTGGAAATTTGTTATGCCATCTCGTGTGAACTGTGCTTCATCTGTAAATACGAAAAACGTTCCGGTGATTTTCAATGTTGTGAAGGCCATAACTCGGAAATGAAGCATTTCCGGACATATGTTGTAATGAACTATTTTGATTGTCTACATGTGGGAAATACATACCTGAAATTATGCCGTGTATTTTTGAAACACCCTGTATATGGTTGTTATTATCTGCAAGTTTGACCGCTTTGTGTCACACTAATTGCTTTGCTGTAAAAATAGATTTAATAATCTATTTCAAAGTAGATTTAATATTTGATTGTGATGTAACCGTGTGATGCCTATTAGTCCATGACCACCATCTGCTTTTGGAAGTGAGCCTCGCAGCGAATGCTGATAAGTGATGCTTTTTAAATGAGTTGGGTTGGTGTCTGATTATTCTTTCTAGGTCTTCGATGTCAGTTGGAGACCAATGGATTATTCCAAAACAGTAGTTAAGGATGGGAATGCCGTATGTGTTAATGGGTTTGTTTTTATTTCCTCCTGTAAGATGTTTTTTAAGATCATATGGTGTTGCTGATTCAATACTTTTTTTTAGAAGAGATTTGGTTTCTGTCTGATTGATTTGTGTTGATTGCTAGTACCCGAGGTGTTTATAGGTGTCTTCTTCTTGCAAGGCAGTGAGAAACTTATCAGCTTTTAGCTTCTCTTTAGTGATGGCTTTTATCAATTCCAAATTCCATGCAATTGTCTATGGAAAAGGATTCGAAGATATGTAGGCGCTCTGTGAGGTGTACTGGCGAAGAAGCGAACAGTTTAATATCGTCCATGTAGAGGAGGTGCGTCAGTCATTGATGATATCATTTTTAATTTGGTATCCATAGTTAGTGGAATTAAGCCGATGTAAAAGGGGACTAATGGCGAGGCAGAATCAGAATACATGTCTCCGAAGCACACGTCACATAGTTTGTAAATTTCTACACCCAATTCATTATAAATCAACAACAAATGACCTTCGTCTCGAGAAACAAAACTCCGATGAAAAGTCATATTAAAACCACCAGTCAAAAACTGAGCAGTAATAATAATAATAATAATAATAACAATATTAATAATTTGCAGTTTAAATTCCTAATTTATAAATGAGTGTATGAGATTATAAGGGATTTTTTTTGGTTTCTTTACAAAATTGATTGTCATCTTGATGACAATGTTCCATAGTGTTTTAAGGTTTGGATTAGCCTGCAGGTCTTTGTTGAAAATCTTGTCCTAGATCTCAAACATCAATTCACCTGGAATTCAAGGATGACACTGATCTATTTTACTGCTGATGTTGTGTCAGTCATCTCTGTCAAAACAGTTCCATTTTGAATTATCTTTTCAATTTGATGGTTGATTTCTTCATTTCGGACTGTATGTAAATTATAGCATTGAATATGAAAAGTATCAGATATTCAGGGGAATAGAAACCAAAAACATAATCCTGAAATTTATTCAAGATTAAATCACATGGATTTACATACTTATAAAAAACAAATCCTGGTTCTTAGACATCTTTACGAAAGGAAGATTTTCAAAAACTTTTAGAGTTCTTCATTTTGAGATTTTTTTTTTTTTTTGTCCACCAGAAGTCAATAAATCTACTTACAGTTCCGTTTTTATTTCGTATTTAATTCGTTTTTAAATCTTGATCGTAGAAACCATCATGCAAAATTTGGTATGAAATCTCAAAATTTATCAAATTTAGAATTTTGGCACACGTATTTTAAGAAATAAAAATTATAAATCGCTATTGAACAAGGATGAGGGAAACATGGAGATTTTTTTTTAATGCCACGCCCCTCTTGATAAATAAAGTTGTTTATTATTATTATTATTATTATTATTATTATTATTATTATTATTATTATTTCACTGCATTTAAAATGCAATGTTAATTTATATTGCAGAAAACGCTATTGTACATAGAATTTTATTTCCTTTCTTTAGAATAAAATTCTTCCTGATCTTTTATCAATAAAAGATATTTAATGATCATCATAAAATTGGTTTATACTTCCATTGGTTCTTAGACTTTGTTCTAAATTGGTTCTTAAACAACTAAAAGGAATTAAAATCACTTCAGGTGCAATCAAGCTGAATACATTTTAGATTGACTGTGGCTTTTTTTTATTATTTTTTTTAGCAGTTTAAACTAATTCGAAAATTTCTGAAATTATACGTACATTTTCAAAAAGAATTTTATCAACAAAGCTTGAAAGCGCTTGGATTGTCCTTAGAATGGCTTATTTAGATGCAATAAATTAGTTTACTTTGCTTTTGTTTTATTTATTTTTTTCTCTCGTTTGCTTCGGTAGGTAATAGCTGCTGAGAAAGCTTTCTTTTCCTTTTTGTATTGTAGGTTTTGAACAAATATAAAAAGGAATTTTCGGTCCCGATATTTGAAACAAGAAATTATCACTTTATCTGTTTAGCACGAGTGAACTCATCGTAATATAATATTCAACACTTATACCTATGCTCATCAAGAGATCTTGTTTTTCTGCTGCAGGCAGAATCGCCTCCAGGTGTGCAATTGAAGAAGAGAACGATGATGATGATAATTCTTTTTTTTTTCTTTCGTATACGAGTATGCATCTGTTATGTGTCTCTCCCCTCCAGCTGCTGTGACACAAGTGGTGGTTTCGGCCCTGTTCCACCAATCAGAGATCCTGCGAGAGGTAGGAGGATAGGGTAGTCATCGTACTCCGGTAACATTGCACGGACGAGCCCATTTTGCCCACAGCGGAAGGGAATACTCGGGTTGCGAGGGAAGAGAGAGAGAGAGTGAAGGTCACAGCGTGAAGGACACGTGCGTGGCAACACCTAATGACATTTGGTGCCGATGTGTTCAGAAACATTGTTACGAGCTCAAACACATTTCCCAGTCGCTGCTTCCCTTCCCCTACGTCATCCCACGGAGAAAATCCCCAGTCGACCGGAGAAACAAAAGTTTAGCGAAGCCGAGCAAACACGCCAACTGCCAAAGTCGCCCGGCGCAGAAGAGTTTGGAAGTAGGGCGTCCCGAAGCGAAGTGGATGCACAGGCCGAAGCAAGACGGTGATTCGAGAATTCTTTTCGTTTGTTTTCTGTTGAACATACTTTTCAAAACAATAGTTTTGATAGAAACTGCCATCATTATAACTACTAACACAAAGTTGTTAAGGAACTTAGAAATTGTAAGCACATCGCAAAATGAGATCTCAGAAAATATGCAGTAACATTTCCGTAAAACTGCTTTTCCTATTTTAAATGGAAACTTAGTATTTTTTTTTTCTTCATTTGTGCAAAGTCTCTTGGCGACATGTAAATATGGTTTAAAGTAAAATAATATATATATATAAATATTCTGTACTTAGCAAAGAGAAAGTAAAATTCGGGAGCAACTGAGATCTACTTAATTAAGACAGCTATAATAGACTCTGACAGCCGTAACTAATAAAAAAAAAAAAAATAGACTTTGACTCTTATTTATCCGTAGACCTACGAATTCATCTGATAGGGAAGGGGTCACTCGGACTTCTGTCCGCCAATTGAAATTGCTTTTTCCATCGTTGGTTCGGGACGAATATAAAACGTAGGAAGAATGAACCTTGATATTCTGCCAGGAAAAGGCGAGTCTGTGTGGTAGCCTTGACTTGGGACGGAGGCGGTCGACCCAAAGCAGAAGACGTCTCGGAGACACTTCATCAACTTGTTTAGAGCGGATTTCAAGTTACTGTGGCGATTCTGGAGGATAGACCGCATCAAGGCTCGGCATCTGCCGACGATCCAGGAATGACTACAACCGACGCTAACTGTAAGTGAATCCAACATTTCAGAAGTTCTTTTAGCGCCGCAGTTTTCTCAAGCCTGTCGGCAAGCCAAAATCATGTAGCCTACTACACTTGTCACTTTGTGGCATTTTGTCAATATCATTCAAAAAGTTTTATTTATTTATTTATTTATTTATTTTTTCGTTTCTTGAATTTACGAAAGTTGTCTTTGCTGGCGTTTTTCAACGAAACCAATTTTTCATCTTCATAATTTCATTTACATAAAAATTCAGGTTCAGGTAACGGTATCTAAATTACATTATAAGATTATTTATGAATAGATTCTTTTTTATTGTTTATATATTAGAGAAAGTAAAACAATGATGATAGTTTGATTGTTTGACACTTGATCTAAGACGTGATTATTCAGAAAATAGCTTTTAAATATAATTTATTATTTAAATAATGGAATGAAACTGCTTGGTTTGGTTTCTTGTTGTTGTTCTTGTTTTGATTATTGTTTTTATTCTACTCGTATTTGGTTTTACTGAATCATTGAGTGTATGATTTGAAAATAATCAATGTTACTAATTTTTATATATGTCCCTTAGTTTTAACTATCAGATTAATTTGCAGTTAACAAAACAAACAGAATTAATTTTGTTCTATTATTACCAAAATAAACGATATTTTATTTGATTCCTTTAAAATAGGAAGAAATAGGTTTTGATCAGATTTTATGCAAGAAATTCTCTAACAGTCAGTGTTTCCGTGTTCCTATTCCTGCAATAATGTCAAGTATTTAATAAATTTTGTTAAATAGGTTGCTTTTGTTATTTACGTGCAACTCTATGTGTATAAATTCCATATTTTTAAAATGTATTATTATAAGTGTAAATTATCCTTTGGAAGAGAAGCACTATTAGGCTAGTGACTTCAAAAACAAAATTAATGTAATAGATGATTTATACTTGTATTTAAACAAATACCTTAAAAACTAATTTATAAAGAATCTGATTGGTACAGTTTTGAAAATTACATGAAATGCATTTGCAGTTTGTAGTCATTAAATAATTATCATGACAAATTTTATTAAATTTGGAAAAAAAAAAAACTAAGAAAAATACTTAAATTTGATTCACGATCGTTTTCTTCTTTAATGTTATATTTTGAACGAACAGTTTCAATCAAGGTATTCTTGATTTCATTACAGTTTCAATCAAGCGTAACAACAGAGTTAATAATTTTTTAGTTTATATATCATAATTCTTCAAAATTGTTGCATTGACGTTTAGTTTCAAGAGCAGTTAAATGACCAAATTGACTGCTTCAAATGAAAGATATCAGACCTAAAACTTAAAGGATAACTCTTGATCACAGACCCTTTTGCTGTGAATATTATTTCTAATTTTAAGAACCAATTACAAAGGGGAAAAAAATAAAAAATTGTTGTTTCAAATTTATTCTAGTTTAAAAAATCAGTTCAATTTATTTTAAATATTTTTAAAAGCCAGAATTGTTTATTAATGTAACCTTGTTTTAAACGTCATTTACTGATGATAATAACAAACTCAATGTGTGTAAATACATCTGTGTTTAAGTAGGTTTACTATTATCTGTTCCAATTATTTTCACCAGTATTATCAATAATAATTGAAGTATTTTTTTAATATTTAATATCACATTTTTCAGCTTCTTGATAATAATAAATAAAACAGTATTAACAAGAAAAAAATTAAAAAAAGGTGATGAATCAGGAAGTTTTCAACCTTGTATTTTCAAAAACTGAAATGAAACTTAGAAACTTGCTGAGAGAAAACTAACGGAACTGGTTTCTTGTGAAAGGAATTTCGAAATAAAATACATATTTTTTAGTAATCTATAGGTTTAGAAACATATATTATTAAAATGTGATGACATTTGGTTTTCAATCACCCAAGACTTGTATGGATATAGTTCTAAGGGAAATAAATATATAAAAATATATTTATTTTTTTTACTTTTGTTATTAAAAACATTAACATTTGTATTAAAAAGTAATTTAATATAAATTACTTCAAATTAAAAGAGTTCAAAAATTAAAAGTACAGAAATTTTAAAAAAACATTTAACAGTTGATAAATTAAATTTCTGAATTTGCTTAATTTCATTGAAACTCTGTTACATATGGCTTTTCTTTTTCCTGAAATTACCAATGATTGTGGTATTTGTAGTAAATATAGTAGAAGTTTGAGTATATAGATCTCGTTTTATCGGTTACCCTAATATATTTTAACGTTAGGTTTATGCAACATTATATTCAACACAATTTGAAAGTATAGATTAAAAAAGAACAGGTCTAAATTTAATAAATTTATCCAATTGGTTTTCTTAAATTATTTAGATGAATTTTTTTCCAGCTTTTCGATATATATATTTAAATTTGTAGTTATATTTTTAATAACAAGTACTTAAAGCTTTTCCTTATTCCATATTCTCTTATTCATATTTTCATGTAGTTGCTGATGTTTTCAATATATATTTCTAAATATATACATTCTGTACAAATTATTGATAAATTTAACAAGCATAATTTATTGGTAGTTTTAAACATTTCTACATAATTAAATATAAATAAAACGCAAATCAGGTTTTATTAAACTACATAAACTAACTGAAAAAAAAAATGAATTTGAGGAGTTCAGATTAATAACATTTCAAGATTTCCGCATTTTTAACAAAATAATACATATTGACTTTATACTAAAAATTGGGAACATCATAACTTTTTCCTACCTTAAGAAAGAGATAATTTCTATAGAGACTTCATTATAGGAATCCAAACGTTTACGTTAATTTTTGTGCATTTTCATTGATAAATATTGACTACGAATTTCTTGTTAGTTTTGTAGTTAAAAATTTATAGTTTATTGTCTTTTTTAATTGCTTTTAAACTGATATTGTTCAACTGATATTGCGAACTGATATTGTAAGGTATGTAGATTCAAAAGTGTATTTTTGATAAACATATACATACACGTAGACTACATAAAGTAAAACAAACAATTAACCTTTGAAATCATATAGCCTACATTTTAAATTATACTTCCCTTTGAAAAACTGACGGATTTTTAGCTTTAATAAATGAATATTATAAAAATCTTGCAAAATGAATAATAACATTTCTATATTTTCAAATGATCTACCGGCACATTACTATTCTAATTTTTTTCAGAATAAAACAGTTTCTAACAACATTCAGTTTTTAAAATGATGCTGTCTGTTTTCTTTTTTTTCATTTTCTCGATAAATAGAAATAAGTAATAGAAATCAACAAAAAGGGATTGAAAAATTAAGGAAAATTAAATTATTCATTTGTTGTTGTTTCTGATTGCTGGAAAAATTAGCATTTTTTTCTTAATAATTAAGATGGATGTTATAAGCGTAATTCAATTCTGTGACTAACGGCCATATAAAGACACTGAAGTTATGGAACAAATTAACCACCCAAAGGTATTTCAGTAGTAATTTTTTTTATTATTTGCGCAATAGTTCAAGCAAATAAAGAAACTTGAACATCTATTGCCTTCACTAAATCAAACACCTGTTGTCAATATGGCGAACGGCTGTTGATTTAATTTCTGCATTTCGTTTCATAAGAATCCGTGAACCTATTTCTTACAAATGGTGAATTGTTTATACTATTCCTTTTGCTGATTAATGACAACTTAATAATTGAACCTATGTTATGTATCCGAAGTCAACTTTGAAACCGATGAATAACAGTAAGATTGTTTGTTTATTTATTTGTATTTCCCAACTCTTTCCGCTAAAAATACTAAATTATTAAAAATGTCGCATAAACTGGTATTTTCGACGTTCCAATTTCATTAAAGTTTGGTTGGGAGCAAACTACATCGATAAATGGAAGAATCATTTAATTAAATGTCTTCAAATTTCACAGTTTCCGAATGAATTAATTGTCCATGACTTCGCTGAATGTCATTTGAGTATTTAAGAGAAAAAAAAGTTGGTTATTCTTTTTTGTTTAGCTTTTATTTTAATTGACTTGCGAATTTCATGATTTTTGTTTTTAAAAAATGACTAAGATTATCCTTAACTAATTGAATTTTAATGTTTGGAGAATTATTTAATTTACTGCAATTTAACTTTTTGAGTAATTAGACCATACATTTTCCAGTAAGTTATTATAGTTATAGTTATCTACAACTCTTTCAATTAATTAAATTATAAATTTAATCGTCGTTCATTATAAAGGTCATTGATTATTATATTCTTTACAACGAAAAAAATATAAAATAAAATAGAACATTTAAGGTTTTATCTTATTTTTCCATATTAATTGTTTTCTGGAAGAGATTCAAAAAACCCACAATGTGAGGCAAATGGGTTTTTAATAGGATTTTTTGTTTTATATTAAAATATCAATGATTAATATAATAAGACAATGTGTATGTGCCTCCTGCCCTAAATCAGTGAGGATGTTCTTGAAACTTGGCATATATATTAACGTATTTGGAATTTTTTTTGTATAGATCCCTGTAATGAAATTGAGAAAAATTCCGTTATAAGAGTCTGAGAAACAAAACAATTAATTATCACTTTGATTAACAGGGATTTTTCTATCAATGTTCAGTTATGTATGACAATCCATTTTATAATCAATTTTGTAATCCTATTTAAAACTTTACACATGCGCGAATTTAGCTTGGTTTAAAAATTAATTGGATTTAGTAACTATTAAAAAACTATTAATTAACGTAATTAATTGTCAATTTAATCATTTTGCGCAAAATAATTTTTTTTTATTGAGTTAGGGTTTTGATGCAGTCGATAAGTAAGAAATAAAAAGCTTAAGATTATTTATCACAAATATCCAATAAAACTCAAGTTCTGTAATTTTATAAAAAGTGAATCACTAACTGAATAATGTTGTTTTTTTTTCGTTTTTTTTTTTTATAATTAGGTTTCTAATACTACATTTATAATATGAAATTGACATATTTAAACAGTTTCTTCAACACTTTTGTCTTTTCAATATCTTTTCTTTCTTTTTTTCATGAACATACATATAATAAAAATCAACATGATTTTAAAGTAAGTTAAAGTTTAAAGTTTAATATACAGTTACAGTATATACAGTATATACTGTAACGGTATATTAAACTTTAAACTTTAACTTACTTTAAAATCATGTTGAGTTTGCTTTAAAGGAGCTGAGTCTGAGCAGATGAATAGTGTTGATATATCTTCTAAATATAAATGTCGTATTTTTCAGAGTTATTTGTTGGTTGACCTTTCGAGCTGACGCTTTTATAACTTTCTGTCCATTCACTGACTAGTCATAGAAATTCTATCTTTTCCAAGCAAAACTATTTACAATGTTTGTAGTAGTTAGTATTAGGAACGTTGTTCTATTTGTTAACAGATAATGAACTATCAACTCATTTGACCGCATTTCGAATCTTGGAACTATCCGGGGTCCGTTCAAATAGAATAAAATGGAACGAAGAATCACAGCGAAAATTGTTGTTCAAGTATTTCACTGGAAATGAAGTGATTATGTATTTAAAAGAGTTAATTATACAGTAAAAATTAAACAAAACAAAAACAAGATAACTAAATTAGACAAAAAAAAAATAATCTAAAAGTTGACTTTTTAAATGAAGTAATTTATTAACAATGATATAAAATTTATGTATTTCACATTACATATTTTATAATTTAATACAAATTATATTATTAATTGTACTATAGATAATCGCTAATAATTGCCTCTATAACTTCATCTTTGAAAAACAAAAAAAAAAGAAATAAAATTTTAAAAATTAAATTGTCATGATGGAATTAATAAATAAAGGAGACATTATTTTTGGAAATTTTAATCCTTATTTATTTTTATTTAGCTTTCCAATCAAACTAAAATTTAAATAAAAAAAAAAAAGAGTAAGAATTCTTGAATTCCAGTTTTATATCTTTAGATTAAAGTTTAGATTTAAAGAGGAATGTTACTGACAAATTAAATTCAAGATACCTAATTAAATTTAGAAAAGCAATACAGATTTTAAACATTGTTATATATATATATATATACATACATACAAAATAGATGTATTAAAATTAAATTTCAGCTTAAAAATGGCTCTATTTCTTTAGCAGTACTTTGGAGCTCAACCAATTTTTCGTTTTCAGCAATGAAACGTTATGAAAGTCTTAGTTTTATATTTGATCTTTCACATTATTAGTTTATTTACTAAAAAAGATTTATAATTTCTTATTTCAGTTATTAGTATATTTTAACATTTAGTAATTTTCAGATATTAAGAACAAAAAATTGAAATTCATGTTGTGTTTTTTTTTTTTTTTTTTATAAAAAATTTAGTTTATTGTTGCCTTTTTTTTTTTTTTTTTTTGCTGTAACTTTGTTGTTCAATGGTATTTTTTTGTTTAACTCTAACTTTTTCTTATAAGTTATTTATTACATCTCATCTCCTGAAATCAACTTAAATCTTACCTATCGCTGAAATTAGTATGTAGCAGTTGGTGGAAAACCATAAGAAATGTTTGACCAATAGTTGACCAAATATCTTTAAATTTGCTAGTTAGATATCTTTCAATTTGCTAGATAGTACAAGAATTACAATTGTCAATAAATAATTCTCTGAACTATAGAATATTTCTTTCTTTTTTTTAACAAAATGAAAAACAGGATGAAATGGCCCTGTTTTCTAAATAAGCATTATACATTCTTTTATTGAACTTGCAATCTAATATGCGTCTTCCGAAATAGGAAGTTCCAGATTCTTTAGTACCTAAAGAAAAAATACTGACATTTACGTAAGTCACTAATTATTTACAATGAGAAGTTTTTAAATGAAATTGTCTTCTAGTTAACTTCAAATTTTACGTCCTGCTGAAAGTGAAATAAGAAACAGATAAGAAAGCATATTAGCTGTATTCTCTATTTAAGTCTGTTGTTCATTTAATAAATCATTCAACTTAAAATTTCGTTTTTACTTTCCAAACAGCAGAGAATCAGATGCAAAAAAAAAAAAAAAAAAAAGGAATGCCTTGTCTGTTTATCATTCTAGAGCTTGTCTCTTTGCTGTAGATATCGTATATTAAAAAAAAAAGAAGAAGAAGAAAAAAAAGACTACTACCTTGTCGAGTTATGGGAAGAAACCGGTCTCTGAAAAAACTTTGTAATTTTTATCAGATGAGAAGTCAGGGGTAAGTAAGGTATACGATCCATTAAGTCGATAACACAGAATCTTTACACAACTAAACGCAGACAGAAAAGGAATAAAACCTTTTCAACACCAAAACTTTGCGTAGTTTTAAACCCGATATATTAATTAAAAATAAGGTTATCTTAATACAGTTGTTACAATATTTCTACTTTTTAATATTTTCTTTATATTTCATATAAAATGCAGTATTTTAATTCAGTTTAAAATTCAGTAATTAAATATTTAAATTCTTATTTGGGATTTTATTGCCTTATTGTTTGATTTCAGTTTTGAAAAATTAAAGATGTAAATTTGCTTTTATTTCATGATTTTTTTTTCTTTATTTACTAACTGTCACTCCTATTATTATCATTATAAAGAATGATAATTTTTTTCAATTTAGTTAATTTTGAGAATTGAGAAGTAATTCCAAAGCAGAAATTGTATCGAAATAACGTCAGCAATTTCAATGCTCCATTTTTCTATTTCATAATCCAAAATATTTCAATTTTACCTAAATAATATAGTAAAATAAAAATTACTACTTAAATATAACAAAGTTTTATGCCAAGAATAGTAAAAAAAAAAATCATGCTAATTTTTATTATGTAATCAGGCTTCAGATATAAATTAAAAAAGTAATCTAAAATTTTGGGAGGATCTAAAATTGATCAGCTTTTTTAATAAGAAACTGGTTTTAAAATATTTATTGACATTTTTTTTATTTCGTTGAAGTAGTAATTTCTTATTTGTAAGTTAGATAAGGAAACTAGCATTACTTACGCAGCCTATCTACAATTTTTCCTTGTTATATCCCTTATTATTTGTTAGTTCGAAATAAATTTTATTATTATTTTGCTACTTATTAATGTTTACATATTTCTTTAAGTTGTAGCGTATTACACATAACAAAAATATGGGAATGAGAAATATCCAACTCCACAAAACTAAGAAGACAGTATTTTGTCGGCTGTCAGTGTCCTTGATTTAAGTTTAATCTTTAGTTACTTTAAATTTGCATTCCACCATTGTTAATACTCTGAAATTTCGGTTGTTTTTTGTTTTGTTTTTCCTGGCAAGTGGAAATGAAAACTTCAGAAATTAACCAATTTTAATATAACTGTAATTCAACTCTGAATCTTCAGAAGCACATTCGATTTTGGCATTACCAGATTTAAAGATTGCCATTAGTGCTAAGAGTAGATAATTTTTAATCAATTTTTTTATATATGTCGAGTTCATTTTATCTTTCATATCGTTAAATCCGTTTAATGTGTAATCAGAGGAACTATAACCATTTTGTAATTTTTATTGTTTCTTTTATTGAATATTTTTTAGTATGTTAAAGGTTACGGAATGTTTCTCTCTTGGTATCTCATTGTTCTAGATATGATGGTTGAAGTCATAAATTGTTTTATGGATACGGAAGAAAAAGGCTTGAAATCATAGTAATGCTTGCGAAAGAATAGACGCAAAGAACGTTTGATGCCAAATATCTAAACAAGCTTCTTTATTGGAAGACCAAAAGAAGAGAACTGCCATATGGTCCATGTCACTTCTCACAGCACTCGAAAAGGAATGACATGAACTTTAAATAAACTCAGTCAGGTGCAAGAATTACCACTACTTCATTCTTTGCGCCCAAGAAATCTAAAGAGTCAACCAAAAAAAAAGACAAGAAAGAGTCAAAGAAAAGAAGAAAATGAATAGCAGGTGTAAATGAACTCGGAACTAACAACGTAACCCATTATGCACTCCGTGTATTCGGACCCGGAATTAAACTTCACGCTGCCTCTTGGCTCTACCAAGTCGGCATGCTGATTGTTGGCGCCTTTTCTTCTCTGGATAACCAATTGCAAACCGGAATTATAATTTAATGGCTCAGCTTCTATCTGACATGGAAGCCCACATCGACTAAATTTGACGAGTTTTTCGATTACCTAAGGTCATCGAATTACAATGATGCCAGTTTTGCTGTTGCAGTCTGATTATTGGCTATGAAATTAACATGAAATTTATTTTATTATTTTGAGGAAAAGAGAAACTTTCAAAATGATAATTATAATATTATTTATTATATTTAGTTGCTTATTCATGGCCCAACCCCCGTTATGAAGATCCTCACTTCATTTCAACTAATCGGAGGTAATTTAATCTATGCATAAATATACCTAAGTACAGAGAATATTGTTTGGAAAGCATAAATTAAATTAGAAAAACGAATCAATAAGTCGTTAACAGATATAAGAAATTAATATACGGTATTCCTAGATTTGTTAATAGATATGTAAACGAATATCTGTATTACATAAATTTCACGTAACGTAGGATATTATGCCTATGTAACATAAGTAAAACACATTTGAATAGGTAGAATAAAAATTGTTTTTATTTATTATTAAACTTTTTTTAATATTCAAGTGTGTTATACTGGAACTCTTACTACTAATAATATTATATTAATTAATATTATAGGTAGGTTTTCCTTCTGCTTAATATGTAGTCTACTTGGTTGATTTATCTTTTAAACCGCAACCCTTTTAAGGCAATCTTTTTGCGAGGAAGAACCATTTAATCAAAATAATTTCAACGAAATCCAAAGTAGCAAGACTCTCCCTCACTCAAAAAAAAAAAAAATCGAATTTCCAAACCAAACTAAAATAAATCAAATAAATCAAATAAAACTACAGCGAGTTGTACTCCCTAATCAAAGAATAATAATAATAAAACATTTTAAGGGTCGATGTCGCGAAAATGTATGGAGAGCCGCAGATCATCCCTGAAAGAGCCGCGGGTTGCCAATCTCTGTTCTAACCTAAACTAAGTCTCGAATTCAGGAGGTATGACCATCCTTTGTTAAAATTATCTATTCCAGGGATAATTGCAGCACGTGATCCCCACATAACTGGACTTCCGGCGATTAATGAAACTCAACTTATCGCTTGTTTTGTCCACATTACATGGATTGCTTTCAATATGAGATCATTGAAATTATTTGCCCTCTTTGATATTAGAATTCAACAGAGCAATTTAACAAACGACAGAAGTTATCAATGCATGGTGTTGTTGTCAGATTTAGTACAACCTTTCTATAAACTATCAACATTAAAATGCTTAATTAAATATATTCCTACCTTTTTCTTCTTTTGCAATTTTTTTTCTTCTTGAATTCTAATCGTTTGATCGTTGTTTTGAAATTAATTTAAATAATTCAACAGCTGACCAATAATTTCCATATCTCTGCATTCGTTGTTGCACTTCTATCTAATTATGGTCTATTTATTTCTCCAAACCAAATTCAAGAATTTATTCATTTCTCACCGATTTCAGATTACATTCGTATTATTATTCTGTATAACATTTTTAATTCATATTCTTCATAAAATAGTTATTGTTATCTTTGATTTCCCATTCAATCAATATTGAAGGTGATTTTAAACTATCAATGACCTCAATTCTATACAAAGTGTTTACATTTGTATGTATACGAGTAATTTGAATTAGAACGCCTCCAGTTTCGCTCTAGGCATTTCTTTGTCTTCTTTGTATTCTATTCAAAATTTTTCGTTTGTATTTCACAATACAGTTAAAAGAAAATAATAGTTGCCGAAACGGATTCTAATGCTTATTTTTGATTCATGCATTTATTCACGCTGTAGGGCTGTAGTCCTTGTGAGTAATTAAACTCTACGACAAACTCTTTTTCTTTGCAACTATACGACCTTTTTAGTAAAGCCTTTTTTTTTTGGACTTTAAGTACAAATAAAACTCTAGTTATTTTCAGAAAGCAAGATAATTTGACCATTGCAGTGAAATCGAAAATAGAATCAATCAAGGGATACTTTAGAAAATTTTATCTGTTAGTGGATCCGCGATATATTTCAAAATGATGGACATGAAACCTTTTCACAATATTTGGCGACAACAGTTTGATAACAATGCATGTTTTAACTCGATATGCTATTTGAGTTCAGGTCTGGTATTTATTTTTTTATTTTGGTTAAGTAAATTGTGGGGGGGTTAGCACCCAAAGAGATGTTTCTTTGCTTCTCTTCACGATAGAAATGAAGTCAATGAGAATTGTCAAATCAAATTTAGACTTTATGGAACCCTTTATTATTTAGATTTTTCTCCGATAACGGATTGTTAAAATTTTGTTATTTTTAGAAATGTAACTATTATTTTTTTGTTCTTCAAATTTATTAAAATACAAAGAATCGATGAAAACTAATCTGTTGCGACACATCTACTGTTCTACCAAAGAAAACTAGAAATTAGGAGTTTAAAATATTTCTGGTAAGATCTTGTGAATTTTCTTGGTTTTGATTTCCATAAGATGCAATGCAGTTGATTTCCATTTCTTTTTAAAAACAAACTTGTAATTTATAATTGCACAGATATTTCTCGAAGTAAAAGTTTACTTTTTCCATTTCACTGAGCTAGGTATGCTGGATGGGTCGGGCTGATGAGAGGCCAATAAGCCTCGAAACAGCGCTGTCTCCGATTTCCAGCACAAATATCAAAAATAGCTCAGTGAATTTGTGTTTTGTTTAATTATGTGCGTTCTTTATTTTATTTTACTGTAAAAGTTTATTTTGTAGTTTTTTTTTTTTTTTTTTTTTTTTTTTAAATTTTTTTAATTTTTTTTTTTTGTGTTATTTTAAATAATAAAAAAAAAAAAAAAAAACTTTTCGAGTTAAGACCTGTGAGGATTTAAACAAAGAAAAAAAAAATTGTAATAATTAAACGATATATTTGGAATATTCAGTTTCTTCTATTTGCTGTATGTTCTGAAATTATATTACTTGTATTCATTTATCTTTCTTTCGACTGAATTAATATATTAATAACGAAACGTGAAATTTAGCTAATGGAAATATGTAGTTATCTATTTTATCTATTAGATTCCTATGTTCTTGTTCCTCTATTCGCGATGGTCATTAAAGTTATGCAAAGTTTTTCCATTAACCCTAGTCGTTGTAGGGAATTTTTCTTCATCAGCCCATCTCTATCGTACAGTGAGTTTAATGCTGCTATGACCCTGTCAGTCACCAAACTACTAGTAGTCGGTCCATCAACCAGTGGAGACATTGTAATTGCACTTGACATCTGTATTACGCCGCCGTTGATGGACCAACCGACACATTAGAGAAGGTTCCGTAAGAAGCGTTCCGTACCTATTTCTTCTAATAACGGCGCAAGTGCATGCAAACATTAAGTAAGAAGATAAAACGTATAATTCCGTTAATGGAAAAAAATTACACAATAATTTTTTTTCGGAACACTGCAGTTTATATCTACTTATTTATGCTAAGAAGGCAGTCATTAAAGTTGAAGTGTTGTCAGTTACAAACAGAACAACTTTCACAAAGCCGAAGTAGTAATATAGTCTAGCCAAAAAAAAATGTAAATTATTTTCATTTTTATTATTTATACATAATTAATAAAAAAATCAAGATTAAGTTATTTTAATGCCTTTAATTGAATTAACATAGAAATTAACTATTTGTAAAAAAAAATATTGATTATATAAAACCGTTTTTTTTTTCTTTTACATTAGATTTAATTAATTTTTGTTTGCTAAAACAAGAAGAATTTAAAACTTGAAGAAATGTGAAACAATTTTAATAAATTTCTATTATTACATTATATAAAAAGCAAGGTTTTATTGTTATAATTTTTTAAGATGGAAAATGTTTATTAATGATCATTCTTAACTGAACTACTGAAATTCAAGTTAGGAATTTTATAAGATCTGTTCATTTATTAAAAAAATAAACTTAGAATTTCTTCTCTTGTAATTTTAAGCAGTTAGGCTGTGCTCTGTCTACAAAAAAAAAAAAAACAAAAAACAAAAAAAAAAAACTCTTATTTTGCTTGGATTTTGTCTTAATTTAACTTCTTTTTCGTACTTCTATATAAAGTTCTTTTTGTAAACCCTTTATTAATCACTATCACAATGCATCATAATGATTGCAACATCATCTTTGACGATTATATTTTGAAGATTATGTTTTTTCTTATGTTTTTTTCTTTCTTTCCCAATTTTTTTAATAAGTCAAATACAGTTAAGCTTTTTTTAGCACTGAAAAAGCTTAGTTAGGTAAATATTTCATTAATGGAGGAACTGTTTTCAAAAATCAATACTTTTTACTTATATTATTTAAAAAAAGAAAACCAAGCTTATGGAATTTGAACACCTGACCTTTTAATTAATAACTAATTTTTGGCGGCTTTACTTTCAATTTAAGAAAGAAAATGTAATTGAATTTTGAATTTCGGCAGTTGCAGTGAGATGGAATTCGTTTATAATTTTAAAGTTAACAATAATCATAAATATATATTTTACCAACCGATCAAAAGTACACATTTTCAGCCAAAACATTTAACATAATAACACTTTTACAAGAGAACTGAAGTTCATTAAAGCTGGACATTTTTATTTTGACAACTTCTCTTATCAACACATTTTTGGTTAACTTTTAGAATTTAATCAGAATCACTATTTTTCTTTGCCGTAGTTGAATGAAGACAGCCATTTTATTTTATTTTTTTTTATTTATTTTTTTAGGGCAATATTCCTTTTTTAAAAAAAATAGCTCAGGTAATTTCAACTTCTGCTTGATTGAAGTCTTGTTAATTTTGCTACTGATTCCAAACATCTTTACTCAAAAAAAAAAAAAAAAGCTTTGGTAAATGGGAAACTAATGATGTCAAAATACAAGAGTAATGATTGCGGCGCTATTTTTATCGCTGAAGCTCTACACTTTATGCTACTCTCAATGAGATTGACAAAATTTTTGATCTTCAGAAATCTCATTAGTAGTATTAAGCTTAATGGTTTCGTCTCTATCACAAAACCAACTCAATAGATCAATAGATTGGTCTCTTGCAGTTGATAGAGAAAAAAAAAAAGGATGTAAATTAACAAAAACGAATGGAATTGAAAATATCTATATTAAATAATAGTCTGGTAACGTAAATAGTTTGGGTCCTTTCTATAAAAGATGAAATTTTTGGTTAATACCAAGCACAAAGCATCGAAACCAAGTGACCTAGGGTAGATTGGTGGGGAGATGCCATATTCGCTATAATTTTTTTTTTATGAGTGACAGACGACACAAGGTATATTTACTTGTAGGTAAATTTTCTTCATGCACTGAACACCGACAGTATCTTTCTGATTGCAATATCGTTATTATTTGATTACAAACAACGAAAGGAAAGTAATAGCATTTGCTGTTTTTTTGAGCTATGTTGTTAAGGAATGGGATATTTCAGCTAAGGCTGGTGGTGAATATTATGAATCTATCAACCCTACCCTTGCAGTGCCGTCTTAGCCCAGGCATTGTGGCATCTTACCCATGCAGATTGGACCAAGCTGCCAGTTTATAAAGTTTTTTAAACATTGCTTTTACTCTGTAAGATGATACACAATCCTGCCATTTTTTTTTTTCACTTACATAAATGTCCAGAGAATGTGCTTGAGGAATATTACGATCATAACTCATTTACTTTTTGGTCTGGCAAAGTAAAAAAGGCTTAATGATGGCATCTCCCGCCAGTCTACTGTATCTTTTCTTCAAACTGACAAGGGAAGTGCGTGACTTCGAACGCTGAGAACCGCACGAAAATGTACTTAGAATATAAATCGCTCATGCCAAAAACAGTGGTATGAGTAATTCTCTTGCAAAACTGCACGTCTTACCATGAGAGACATTTGAATGATCACCTATTGAAGGTCCAAGAGAGGAACTTTGCTAATGCGAAGAAACAAAATATCGATATAATAAGACCAAAAACACCCATATTTTAATGTCGTGACTATATTGTTATATTTCCCTCTGCTTAAAATAATTACGCTATCTGAACAACAAACGTTTCCTACTGACCTGATAGTGTTGCACAGCTATTCAGTCTTCAAAGTTGGCTAGCAGACAACAGCTGAGTTTTTCATAGGAATGACTCATACCACTGTTTTTGGGATGAGCGATTTATATTGTAAGCACATTTTCGTAGGGTTCTCAGCGTTCGAGTTCACGCACATCCCTTGTGAGAAATGTTTGGAAAAAAATAGGTTTAGTTATTTATTTTATATTATTTTATTTTTTGCATTCTAGGATCAAGCCTTTTTAACATACAGCATATGTCTAGGGATTTCTTTCAATAATTGAACTTTGAAGTCTTCTACTTCAATTGGCTGTTTGTTCTAATTTGAAACAATAGTGTAAATATGTACTGTAATTATATACAAATCCTTACTCTAAAGTTATATTGTATTTCTCGTGTTAATTATTCTTATGTTAAATAGATAAAAACATTTTGAATGCTGATTATCGCAATGACTAAACGTTAAAAAAAATAAAGGGATTTTTCTTATACTGATAGTTTCTGGAATGATTATATTGAAAGAGAAATTCTCAAATGAGTAAAAGAACTCCAGAAACTCTTTTAGATACCATATATGAAGTTGTACATGTCACATTTTATCTGAATAATAATAAGGAACATCTCGACACACTAAAACAAAAACTCAGTGCACTTGCAAAAAGATTACAGAGATACAAACAATGCACTCTTCGCAAACAACAGAACAACACTTTCCAATACAATGAGAAAAAATTCTACAGATCCCTTACATCTTCCTCTACTGCAACTAACACAAACACTCCCAACAGCGAAGCTTTACATGAATACTGGTCGTCTCTGTGGTCAAACCATATCCCCCACAATGATAAAGCACCATGGATAATAGAGGAACAGCAACTCACTGAACACTTACCCTGCATGTCCTTCCATGAGATTACTCTCGCAGACATACAGACAGCACTAAAACATGCACACAACTGGAAGGCTCCTGGTGCAGACGGAGTCCAGAACTTCTGGATCAAGAGGTTCACGTCCGTGCATGGAAAACTAGCGCTTACACTCACTGACATAATCCAACACCCAGAACATATGCCTCGTTTCCTCACACAGGGTGTCACATACCTACAGAGCAAGAACACTGAAACAGCGCAACCTGCAAACTACCGCCCAATCACTTGCCTCCCCACACTTTACAAACTCCTCACCTCCTGCCTCGCAGACAAGATCTACACACACATCGAGACATATAACATTCTTTCCGAACAGCAGAAGGGCTGTCGCAGGAATTCCCAGGGTTGTAAGGAGCAACTCCTTATTGACTCTGTAATCCTGCGCCAGGCACGCGCGAAGAATAGGAGCTTACATATCGCATACATCGATTACAAGAAGGCATTTGATTCTGTCCCTCATTCCTGGCTCCTACACACTCTTCATATCTACAAAATACACCCCAAGATCACGGCATTCTTAGCTGCCACGATGAAGAGTTGGAACACAACATTACACCTACGCACCTCTAACACCTCCATCACTACAGATCCCATTCCCATAAGGAGAGGTATTTTCCAGGGAGACTCCTTGAGTCCTCTTTGGTTCTGCCTCGCCTTGAATCCACTGAGCCATATACTAGATAACACAAAACACGGTTATAGGCTTACCACAGGCACTGTGACACCATATAAAATCACACACTTACTCTACATGGATGACATTAAACTCTACGCCACAAACAATGCACAACTTACTAATTTACTACAAGCCACCACACAGTTCACCAAAGACATTGGGATGGAATTTGGAATTGACAAATGCCGCAAGTTACACATAATACGTGGGAAGACTTCGAATTTGGAGGGTTTTGAACTGGACCATGGTTTGGCCATCCAATCCATGGAAGAGGGAGAGACCTACAAGTACCTGGGCTTCCAGCAAGCGCGCGTCATTGACAACGCAAACATCAAAAATGCACTGAAGAACACATACCTTGCTCGAGTTCACAAAATCCTCAAAACCCAACTCAACGCCAGAAATAAAATTAAAGCTATCAACACTTTTGCCGTTCCCACACTAACATATTCGTTCGGCATAATTCCATGGACAAACACCGAACTCGAAGCACTACAACGCGCAACACGCACTACATTCACGAAACACAATATGCACCACCCCAAGTCCGCTACGGAAAGGATGACTCTTCCCCGCAA
>JAFIDM010009631.1:76474845-76499908 GCA_023159025.1 Thereuonema tuberculata | reverse complement strand
GTCTGTCTGTCTGTAACTCGATATAATTAACCTATTAAGATAGATCCAACGGTTCTCAATGGTACCATTGAATCAAAAGTACTGAAATTGGATGAAAATATTAGTTCATTGTGTCATTCTTTGTTGTTTCCATGAAAATTTATTCTTGGGCACTGACCTCGACAACTGAAATTCTAACAAAACATACGTTCAATACCAAATAATTTTGTTACCACTGCATCCATTTTAATGAAATTTGGCATACTTACTCAGTTGTTTACGCTGATTTCGAAACTCAAAACCATTTTTGCCTTAGAAGCTTCGTTCACAAGTTAGCACAGTATTTAGATTACATTTACTTTATATTTGATAGTTGATAATAAAAGGATCTTTCAGATTTTTTTTATGCCTGTCAGCCGACAGGCTTTACTGCTAGTTATTATTAATACACAAATAAATTATTTCTTTGTTATTTGATCATTCACTGAACGTCTGTACAATTTCGTTTTTCCGAATGCAACATTGAATCAGAATATTACGTTGGGATCGGATTTTCTCTATGATACTCAAATAGACGGTAGCAGAAGTTAAGAGAAGGTAGAAAAACCTTTTCTTCAGAAATCCTTTCTTCCCCCCCCCCCCTTTTTTTTTCTTTCCTCCTTTTTTTAATCCAAGACGCAGTGCCGGATGTTAACGACCAATGTTTTTATTTATTTAAGAATTTCAAAACGATGTTCAAAATGACATCTTTCTTAATAGTTATTGATTTATTTCACATCTACAATTTGGATAAACCATTTGAGATACTGAGACTGTTACTTGAACCACATCATAGTTGATATAGTAATCAGCAAGGATTATTAGTACTGTCTTCATGTGCCTTATTATTATTATTATTATTATTATTATTATTATTATTATTATTAATATTATGATCTAGACCAGCGATAGTACTTGAACTGTTATATTGTACACAATGCACAATGCCATTGTCTATTCAGAAATACGTACTTATTGATGCATTATAATTCCTAATGTAGCTAAGATACCGGGCCCTTCTGGAATAAGTGGGAAGTTTACTTGGTATTGGAGAAAGAATGGAGGAGTCGAACAGTTTCTCTTATATTAGGGATCTACCATCTAATCTGATACGGTGGCTTGTCTTAAAAAAATGGAACCAGGACTGTACTGGACTTTTACGGCCCTTGGTATGGAAGGCGGCGAGCTTGATAATAACGGGTAACTTTAGTGAAAGAAAATTTAGAATTTTATTTGCTAAACATAAACAAATACGTATTACATGACTATTCAATCGCATCTGCTTTTTCAGAATTTCCGCTTTATTATTGTTATTAATCTTATTATTACTATTATTATTAGTAGTAGTAATAGTAATAGTAGCAGCAGCTGCAATAGTAGTATTACTACTAAATTTCAAATTTTTCAGACTATAAATATGTTTAGGTAAACTATATAAACTGTTTATATGAAACGATATTTACTGTTGGTCTGAAATCTTTCATCTGCTAATACTTTGCTTTGATACTAGACAAATTGTTCGAATAGATTCAGAGAAATTGTAGATAAAAAAATAATCGTTTCTGCTCTCATTTTCGTTGGTAACCAAATATTGATTATTTAACGACATCATCATCTAAATTACTATATTGCTGTTTACTTCACGATGGGCTCGCATGGAGTAAAGTAAAGGTTTCACACTTTGTTCTACGCGATTTCCTAAAATCCACAGGCAGTGTCTGAGATTCATGACTTCATGGGTTTATAAATTTCTTCCATAAATATTAACATTATTGCTGTCGGAATAATTTTGTCAGAGAGAGAGAGAGAAAGTATTAATGAAGCTCCCACTGTTTTCGAAAAGAGAAAATTGGTTCTAAATTTAATTGAAAAGGAATATAAATATAGTTTTGAATTCTATAAATAAGGCAACATTTCAAATTAAAAAAAGAAAAGACAAAAAATACATTCTATTGGATATTATTTTATCATTCATAGATGAAGGAAGGTGAAGAGAAAAATCGACTTTACTTTGAAATATACGCTTCTCATAAAATGAAGATTAAAAATAGAATTGTAATAAATGAAATTGTAGATCCGATTGAAGAGATTTCAACAATTAAATTTTAGATGAACGCAAGGAGATTTTTGCCCATACTCTCTTTCCGAAACTAATAGCAAAGTAAGACTCATCAAATCACTGAGTCTACGTGTGTGTGGGTGTGTTTATCCCCCCTCCTCTGAAAACGTTGAACTGATGAATGGTTCTTCTTGAAACTTAACCTTTAGTCTAGAGACGTCTCACTTCCATATTTGAAATCTTTTCCAAGTGAATCCTTGTTGCCAAAGTTGCATGAGAAGATAACAAAAGCAATGAAACAACGATACCTAACAAGGAGTATTAATCCGTTTATTTCGTAAAGGGATTTTCGCAAGCTTTGTTGTGATAAAATTTAATTGGATTTAAGCGTCTTAGGACAATAATATAAATTTAATTATTTTTTTCAGAACGGGAATAATGTTCAGTTAATATCACAATTTCATACTAAATATAAGTTTCTCGTTTGAGTCTTTGCTTTTCTTCTTTTTTTTAAAAAAAAAGAAAAAAAAAGAAGTGTAATAAAAAAAACTTTCCTTCGGGAACTTCTTGTTCTTAAAGTATTTTAGCTATTAATAAGATGACATTGTGTTCAGTGAACATCATTTAGTGACACATGGCGTTCAGTAATAGAAATGGATGAATAGCAATAAAAAAAATGGAATTAGAGCTAAATATTCATGTATGATTAGCAGAACACGCTAAAGGATATTAATAGAGAAAAAAAATATGTTAAATAAAATTTAACGTGCAGTTGAAATTTATCAAGTGAGGAATTAAAAAAACACACAAAATGAAAAGATTAAAAAACTAATACGTATTAGGTTTTTAATCTTTTCATTTTGTGGCTTTTTTTTAATTCCTCACTTGATAAAAAAAAATATGTAATGAAAGAGTTAAAAAACATAAAATATAGTATAGCAGGCATAAAATATAGTACAGAAATTTACATATATAAATTTCTGAAATTTTAATTATCATCATAAAACTTTACAACGCAACTGAAATTTTAATAAAGTTAATAATCTTTTCTGTTGAAAATTTTAAACAGAAACACAGAGATGAAAGCAATAAGGGTAGAATCTTTCAAGCTTATTTCAAGATAAATAAGCCTTTTTGATCCAAGCAATGTAAAACTAATTTTTCTTTCATTATTGATAAAAGCAAATAAATAAATATAATTAATATAATTGATATTTATTAAATATAATAATAAATAAATATGTAAAATTATATATAAAAATATGAGAGTTCGGAGCTCAAGAGAATAAGTGGCATGTCTAGGGGAAGGGATGGGTTCGATCCCCAACGGAAATTGAAGAGTTTTTCCTGGGTTTTTTCCTCCTCCAACGGGGTCCTACAGTCAAGTCCTCCGTAAAATAGAGGCTGGATGTCTTCCCCAGGGGCGTCGAACTGACTCCCATCTGAGCAACTTTGTCCCGTGGTCTTGAAATAATCACCTCATGGTTAAGACTGCGAACCTCTAACATCAATACAATGAATAAGTTTCAAAGATCTATATAGAGACTGCCAAGATTACTGTATGTTTTTTTTTGATTTTATGTGATTCCTAACTTAGCAATAATGATGAAAGCACTTTTTAAGCATGAGATATTATCTAGTTGTTAGTAATAAAATGCCTAAGCATTTGTTATTGAAGCTATTAGTAAAGTACTTTTGTCTCCAGTATTTATTTAATCTTTAAATTTTTAGCTCCATGTTCTGTTTAAAAGGAAGCCCTGAAATTACAAGAACAGATGTTGTGAAAGTATGACTACACACGTGCACCTGGAGGAAAAAAAAATAAAAGTAGAAGTCCATTACTGAAAGCATTTATTTTCTAATCTAACCACACAATAAATTTTGCTCTACAAATTTTTCCAATTTAATGAAGAATTTAACTTAATTACATTATATGACAAAGAATGTTAGAATTAAAATCTTAGTAAAGGATTTTCACTCGGCATTTTCCCCATTTATAATTTCTTTTTCATAGTTTTCATCATTGATACACTCGAAATTAAAATTAATACAAAATTTGACGATCAAGGTACTGAAATTTAATCCAAAAACAAATTTATATAATAAAGATAAATATTGCTTTTGTTGTACTGATTAATAACATATATTTACCTTATAAATAAGTCTTTATATTTTTTTTAGAAATATAACAAGCCAATTTTTATAATTTTAACGGCGTTAATAATTATCAATACAAAAAAATTCTTACGGTATTAAAAAAGACAAAATTACAACATTTTCTTGTTGTTATAAATAGGAATATTGTAATTGTCAACAAGTAGAATCCCATTAATGGTATTTAAATAAGTTTAAATAGTTGTTTACTGAGACACGAAGATCACATGTTTTATTTGATCTCACGTGTGTAGAAGTCAAAAAAGGAGAAACGCCTACATTAATAGTAGTAGTAAACTGCCACGATATCGTTAACACAAATGGAAATCAAGTAAAGGCGAGTGTGAAAAATTGAGGCAGACACTTCGATGCAAAATACTTTGAACAATGGAAAAGCTTACAGAAACTTGTACGTAGAATAAATATATTACGTTGTGTTTTTTTCTTTTGCATTTCTGCTCCTTTGATTCTAATTTGCATATCTAAAGTTACCGTTCCACCCCTTTTGGAATATTGCAATCCGTTGATAAAGATTTCAAAAATATAATTCAAGTCTATTTCATGAAAAACATACACTTTTGATAAAATCATAATTTCGTCCTATTTTTTTTATATTTTTTTTTATTTATTAGTTCAGTAGGTTAAATGTAGAATGGAAAACTGAGAAATTATTATCAAGTAACTATCGTTTAAGGTTTCGTTTAATAATCGATATCTCAATAGCTAGTTTAGCCTACTTTAAGTTATGCCACGTACAATCACAATCACTATCAGGCAATTGGATCTCGCTGTAATTTCTCAGTGAAACTAATTTTAAAAACTAAAAAAATTGAATTAATGATGTTGAAAACTATTCAAAAATACTTTACTACTTTGGATTATTTTCAAATTATTGCATTTCCATTAAAAAGGAATGGAAATTTGTAAATTATCAAACAAAGGAAACTGGTTTCATTTTAACGCCTATAATTTTAATGTTCCCCTTTTTAAATATATATAAAAACGTGAATTTCTAATAATTTTTTTTTTTCATTAGCCAAAAAAAAAAAATGGTTAATTTTATGGAAACGACTTTTTAATAATAAAATGGTTAATATTAAAATATAAAATAGTTAATGTTTTGTTATTAGTTATAAAATAGTTAATGTTTTGTTATTAGTTATTAAATAGTTAATGTGTTATTATTTTTTTTTCCATTTTAGATTCCTTAAATCATTTCCTTACAAAACGTAAAGTACCAAAATTATAATTAAAAAAATAAATTAAACACTTCAAATAAAATTAGTTTGCATAAATATAGGCCTAGTTAATAAGTTATTAGAGTAATTCCAAATTAGCTGAAATTAGCTAAAATTAGCTAAAATTGATTAAAGCGCAAGGTTTAAGAGTTCTTTAATAAATCAAAATCCCAATGACAAACTTAGCATCTTTTATAAACTAATGAAGTATTTATGCAAAGAAATTAAAAAAAGAATTGTCATACATTAAAGTAAAGAAGCAAAAGCCCTCAGACGGAAATTAAAAATATTAAGACTAAAACACTCTCCACATTTTATTTCCGAGTGGATGATTATAATAGATTTGAGATTAGCTACAGGCCTTCTTTCGGATAAATGAAATCAGCGGTTGAAATTACACGCCCTCGTTGGGTTTTCAACTTGGTCTTTAATTCCGCTACTGAATTAGTTATAAACCCAATCTTTTTGATACGAGAAGATTGATACGAGCCAGGCAGACTGCCAAACCTCTCGGTGATGGGCAGTTTTCCAGGAAGGGTCTGTTAAATTTATTTGACAAGGTGAAGATCTAAATGTCGGGATCTCGATCACGTGTTGCAGGATAATTACTCGTGAAACAATTACAGTATCCTGGAGACAGACCAAATTATGTGACGATGACGATGTGTTGTATGAAGCGGAAATCACGTGTACCGCTAAGGGCACGTTTAGTGCCAGTGAACGGCATTCTGCACTTAAAGGATGATTAACATCCACAGATAGAAAAAAAAAAATTAACAATAAAAAACTTACTATTAGGTCTCACGATTTTTTTCGTAAGGAAAATAATATAAAAAGATTTTTTTTTTTAATTAAAGCCACAAGATTTTCTTAACTGGAAATCAAAATTGATACTAATGTAATAAAATCAACTTGTTTTGATACTAATATAGGTTTAGATAATGATTTTTATAATATAACTTTTACACAATTTTTTAGTTATTATTGATTTTTTTTTTCACTTTTTCTTTTCTTTTAAATTCATTTTACAGTAAACATTTTTATATTAATATAAGCTGAAAAAAAAACTAAGTCAGTATTTCTCTGTTTTGATCGTTGTCATGATTTTTTTTTTCCTTACAGTAAAACGTTACTGTACGTTACTTCCCAGAGCAGTTAACCAGTATAACAAATTAATACAAAATATGCAGAATAAAATGGATACTTTATAGTACTGAGGACAAGGTCTGTCACTAAATTAGGTCACTAAATTATTTTTGGATGACTGTCCTTTCTTTTCAATTAGAGAGTGTAGTCGATGAGACACGGTATCTATCAAATGGTTTTTGTATGTCTTGTGGGAATTTTTGTTCAATTCATCCATTAAAGCTTTTAGTCTTTTCATTAACTCATGTTCGTTGGCTGATTTTCAAGCCTTTTTTTATCTCTAAACTTTGTTGGATATGGTGTCTGTATTTGAAAGGTATAGATTTGTTTGTTTGTTTTTACTGGAGGTTATTCTGTAATGTTTTTAATGTAACATATTTATCAAACGAAGAGGAATAAAAACTGTACATTATACGCATGTTCAAGTTCCATGGTCAGGTCAATAAACTAAGTTAGCAATTTTCTTTGTAAGTAGCCTTTGAATGAATCTGGAAGGAATGACCAAGGTTGATTAGCTACAGAATCCTCAAATTGAGCTTAACTGTCAATAATTAGCTCTCAACTGTAGAAAGTGGCACTTGCTCTAGCAACGTTGTATCACAAAAAAAAAAAAAATGTGTCTGTTATGTATATTTCATGTTATGGTTTCAAATTTTTTTGTCTTCGAGAAATGTCTTTGTAATTTCGTAAGTAATTTTTTTTTTTTTAAGATTTAAATTCTTGTCTTCTACACGGAGTTTATTTTTTGTAAGTTACACAATTAGTTTAAAACACAGAAGTAAACTTCTGTGCCTCTATAGTGGTGTATAATTTTTATGAACTTCAAAAATTCTTATAATACAAAGAAAACAAAAATGACTGAATGATTGATTAGTTGGCGCAGAAATAGGAGACAGACTGATATCAAATCAACCTTCTCCTTGAAATCATTTCCACAAGAAGTAAAAACATATAGAATTTCTAGCTTTTTCTTTACATATTACTATTTTTTCACTAAATTTTTTTAATGCAGACGAGTCGATTGGTGAAGGAATAACGCTTCGTAAACTTCGATTATTACTTTGTGACGACTAAACTCTCCAGTTTGATAATCATGAATTAATGTAAGGAATTAATTGTTACTGTTTCTGTTATTTTTTCATTGATTTTTTTTTCTTATTTTATAATATAGTAGAAAGTGATTAAAGTCCTTACATGAATTAATAGTGCACATTACAGTAATAAACGCAGTTTAAAAATTTATGTTATGTACAAATCATTTATTCAACGTAACAAGAATTGTAGGATTTTCATAAATGACGAGAAATGACGCTATAGTAAAGTTTCTGATTTGTTTGGTAAATTTCTTTTTTTTAAATTGACATCTGAAGGTTACGTTACAGTAGAATAAAAACTTAAATTCTTAGAAATGATTGGAAGGCATTCATTCATTCAGAAATAATCGACTAAAGCTCGAAATGAATATCACTGTAAAGAGAATTTAACACAAAAAATAATAAATAAAATAATATAAAAAAGTCCCATTCAATCAGTTTTAAAACCACTTTTTTAATTCCAGTTGAAAAATGTAATATAATGAAATGCTTTTAGAATTCGCTAAGCAAAAAATTGTTTATTTAAAACATAAGTTTCATGAGTTGCCAACACTGCTGCTAGTTTTCTTTTTCATTTAACTTTCTTCTTTTGAATAATTCTTTCCAAGTACAGTCGGACCTCTATTTAACGAAGTCGCTAAATCCCGAAAAAAAGTTCGTTATATGGAAAATTCGTTAAATAGAGATTCACCTTTTAAAATTACTTTAAACTACATAAAACAGATTTAAAATACATAAACGATAAATATTATTATAAAAGTAATAATTTTAATGACATAAAGCATACAATACCACAAGCATACTTAAATTTTACTAAAAAAGTCTATTAATTTGTCTGAGTTTTTTTTTTTTTTAAAGTGTTTTCGCTCATAGTATGTCTCGCATCTTTGCAATGCACCAAAAACCCCTTCAGGCGTATTTTCTTCAAATTGTAATCAGCGTCGGATTGTTTCAAATGATTTTAGCATTTCATCATACGATAGTTTTTTGATTTCTGCCTCATGATCATTTCCATTTTCATCATCTTCATCTTCATCGCAATTCATTGCTGTGTTGTTTTTATTTTTCACACTGTCCAAAATATCCGATTCAGTTAGTGTTTCCGAGGTCTCAACTTCAAAATCAAGTGAAATCATCAATCAGCACATCTTCGTTAATTTCTTCTTTTTCTCTGAGCTGTATCCTCGAAAAAGTTCGTTAAATAGAAATGCACTTCGCTATTTGGAGGTTATTTTACGAAGAAATTAGCAAAATGTTCTTGGTTCAAAGAAAAGTTCGCAAAATAGAGAAATTCGCAAAATAGAGGTTCGTTAAATAGAGGTCCGACTGTATTCTTTTCCTACGATATCTCGAAGAACATTCCTTCTTTAATTAAAAAAAAAAACCCAACAACTTGGAGCTGATTCGTTTTTATCTAAACTTTCTTTACTACCCTCTTTGCTCAATTAAACCAGATCCATCAGATAATTTTAACAATTCTATGTAAGCGTCTACAATTGTTGTGTTTACAGCCTTTAATTCTATTTCCATTACAGTTGAAGAAGAAGAAATAAAGCAGAAGTAGGTTACTTGACTTATTCTTTCCTCTTTTTACCTTTCGGCGTAGAAGCTTCTGCCAATCGGGAAAGTTAAGTTTGGATGATAAGCCCATAGTTCTCCCTCCTTCAAGCTATTGGAAAGAATCCCGATCCCCATTTTTCAGAAGTCTGGGTGAAAAGGTCCCAGAAATAACTTGAGAGAATCCCCGACCTCCCCAGGGATTGACCTCTTCGGCTCCTCCATTCCAGCATCTATTCAAGTAAACCACATCTACATTAGATTGTAAATACTGTCAATAGAGGGAATTTGAAATAGAGGAAATTCCTTAAAACGAATGATAAAAAGTTCATTTCTGTTGTAACACTTTTTTACTGAATAGAGAGAGCATTTTCTGATTATTATTACACAACTGCTAAATTACTTTTGTTTAGGTATAATTGGCCAAGCAGATCTATTCAAGAGGTTAAAGATCACGTGGCATCATGAGTAAAAATCATAAAAATCAACTTTGCAATTGAACAATAACATGAATTAATTAAAGAATATAAAATATAAAACATATGTTTTATACAAGGATTTGTAATATAATGATTTTTCTAGAAACTGCTCAATTTAAATTTATTATGTTTTTCCATTGTAAAAATCAATATTTATTGTCAGTTTATTAGTGATTTTTTTGTTTAATCAGATAGTCTTCATTTGTAAAGTTCAATGTTGAAGAGAAGAGAGATGAGACAAGTATTACTTGTGTAGAATTAATATACTAGCTTTATCACTAAAAATAGGAATAGTAAATCGTTAGGTCGCCTTAAAACCATTGAAAATTATTCCTAAGGCCTGGCTTCTTCTTCAGTCTTTTTGAGCACTTCTTCACAGACATTATCAACATGGTTTTATTCTCTACCATCCATCATATTGAGCTTTCTATCTTTTAGCTTTATCTTTGAATAGTTGATAGTTTTGCTGTTTTCTTGCTCAGAGGAAGAATTATGACATTAAAGTTTGGAAGCCTTTACATCTTTCTGGCAATATTATGATTAAAAAAAAAAGAATTTTCAAAAAAACAATACAAATGTAAATATATAAACTTATGTTATTTAAGCTTATGTTTTTGTCTTATGATGCTGTTATAATTAAATCAAATTAAATTAATATCTTTGATTTATTAGTCTGTAGCCTAATAATTAAAAACAATAATATTTAATAATAAAGTTTCATGATTTTGAAAAAAAAAACCTCTTCCTAAACAAAGAATTCACTTATGTTTAAAAACTATTTTATTATAAACTAACAAAGATATTATTGGACTTCGCAAATAATAGTAGGAAATATTAAATTCTTTAACTTGCAAGAGATTTGTTTAAAAGTTTCTTTCGTTCCAGATATTTTTTTATGAGGAAGCTAATCCTAATTACGATTTTCAAATTAAGAATTGATTAGATTAAAGATTTGGAGCAGTTAAATAATAATTTTTTTAAGTCAACAGCTAAAGGCTTTTTAAGAAAATGTAAGTGACCGACCTATTGATAACAAAAGTCAGCTGGACTATTTAATTGTTTGTTTTTTATTTAACCATGTCAGCCGTTGTGCTTTTCTCAACTTTAAAAAAAAAAAATGAAAGGAAAAACTAAATCTATAGTTTGTGCTTTTATTATAATTGTAACTAAGAATAATCACAATCTGTCAAGATTTCATTTTAAAGCATGTTTGAACAGCTTTTAATTATTTATTGTTTGTTTTTAATTATTTATTGTATTATTTTGTCTCTACTTAGCTCTACTTTGTTTTTGAGGATTTGTCAATGTATTTGAAAGTAGAATTTACTTAAACTTGATTTAACAGGTTCTGCCTCTATTCAAAAGTATTTATTATAAAGTTATCTGGTATTGACTGGTAATTCGATGTAATTTAATTCATTCGACATAGAAAGCTATTAGATTTGTCTGAACCAAAAAAATATAAAATTGTTTTAATAAGTGGTTTTTAGTTATTTAAAAATTGATTGAAAAGTCACAGGGTCGATAATGTTCTTATGTAGATTTCATTGCTCCACATATCTTCAAAATTGTAAAAAATGATTCACACGCTTATATGTAATTTTAATTAATTCAACACAACAGTTTATTTTTTCCACAATTAATTAGTTGAAATCAGTTTTCAATGTTTTCATTGCCATAAAAAATATATCATTCTACAGTAATCAAAGAGTATTCTTTTTAAATAGATAATGGTTACAATCTCGATTTATAAGTAATTTTTTTTAAAAAAAATCTTTTATTAACCATTTCTCTGTTAATAAGCAGTGATTAAAATCACTTCAGCTTTTTTTATCCCTATAAGTGATGAGCAATCCTAAGACTGTTTTGGCGAAAGTGTAAAGAATTCAAAATTTTTTATTATATTATTACACTTAGTGTAAGTAATTGATGTACTTTTGATTTATTTAATCGAAACTTGAATAGAAAAGAAGATTATTTGTCTGGAACACACAAAATAAAATATTTGAAGCTATCAAGAGGAAATCGAAGATTTTTCTCTATGCCTCTCAGTTAGAATAGCCTTCGAAAGCATCTGTTCATTTTACGATGTTTAAAACATTTAAGAAGCTTCTTTGTCTATTATCTTAAAGTTTATTATCTTGTTGCCTTCGTGTTCGCTAACTTCTTAAGTTATATATAAAAAAACCTATTTCAGTGAAGTTGTACCTCCTAACAGAGAATCCTTTTTTCAATCAGACTAAGTATATTTCCTTGCAGTTCTTTCTCTTGATCGATAAGAATTGTCGCTGTTCTCATTTCTTTTTTCTTTCTTTGTGAAATGGTTCAAACGTTGCTGAAGTTGCATTCGTGGTTTCTGTAATCGTGTGTTTTGCTATTAAAAGATTCCGCTTGTTATCCTGAAATTACGATGATAATTTGGTTTTCTCATTTTTATTTCCTTGTACTGTTTGTTCTTAAGTAAAAAACAGTTTTAATTCTAAGGATGTCTTGTTGTTTTCTTCTAAATTTAAAATAATATTCAAAATCTATTTAAAAGCGCTTACTGTACTTTTTTCTGGCAAGACGTCAAAATCTACAATTTTTGAAAATTTTATTGCGATAAATTGCAATTCAACACACGGAACCTTCTTTTAACTCAGAAAATTTCTCAGCGTTAAAGTATAAAAATTATCTGTTTGGAGACAATACAAATATTTATCCAAACTTTCCTTTTTTTGGCCGATGCATTTGTAACTAGTTCAGTAGTAAATTTGCTGAGCTTTGAAGATTGTTTTTGACGTAAGGAATGACTCTTGCATTTCCAGGAAAATAATATTATGACTTTTTGGCTTCAGTTTGAACACGACAGCTGTCTGAAAAAAGGAAAAGGGTATTGTCACTAAAGCAGTGACCAATGAATAATTTCATTAATATTTATACGATATGTCAAAGCAATGAAGGACTCAAAGAGTCCAGGAAGGAAAAAAAAAATCACATTACTATTTATAAGAAAGAAATCCAAGGTTTTTCAGCAAATTTAATATATTAAAAAAAAACAAGATTTTTGTTTTTATGATATTAATATGTATTTGTATATCATAGGTTTATTTACTGAAATGCTGTTTTATTAAACTCATAGTACACGATGACTATTGGAAATATTAGAGCTCAGATCTTGCTTTATCCGGGAGTCTGAATTCCCATGAGAATTCAATATCATAATGTTCACGGGAACTTTTGAACTTTTAATTATTATGGCACATTTAAATCATTGATTTTTCATAAATATATTACTGTTATCATTAATACTATGTGTTAGGGTTGGTCTGTTTTTCGCATTGAACTAAACAGCGTATCATTGGCTTACATGACTGGAAAAAAACAAAAACAAAACAAAAAACAGCTATTTATCGTGGTCATATTTTTTTTTTTCACAACCTAGGTGTTCCTTAAAAATGTAACATAAAATAACATCATTATTATCTTAAATACAAGCAAGATTTTATTTTAATACTTTATCAGTGCACCACTTTATAAGTCTCTTAGTCATTTTTCCCCGGCCACATTGTATATAAGAAGTGGAGAAGACGTCCGTTGCTTAATTCTATTATCCCCTCTGCCCCTCCAAGAGTTTAGGTAGAATTTATGTAAAAACTTAAATAAATCTAAGCATTTTTTCAATATAATTATTAGCATCTTCTTTCTTTCTTTTTTTTCTTAATCACCTACATTTAACTTTTTTTTTACTCTTAACGTTTTATTGAATTACTATACATATAAAACCGAAATAGTGACTCCGTTTACATTAGTTAATATTTGACTGCATGTCATAACCTGAGTTAGGCCATCATCTTGCGTCAATGCCCCCGGGAAACAAACCCTGTACCCATTTTTCTGGAAGGACCCATCAGGAGAATTCATTTCTCGTAGAAAAATCCTCGATCTGGAATTGATCCCGGCTCCTCCACTTAGCGCCTTATCAATTGGTTAAACTGCTCACTTCCTTTATTGGTAATATTTTATTTTGAAACACCTTGGTAGTTTGTAGTAGACAGTTGATCCTTTGAATGTAAATAATCTACTATTCAAATTATTCTTAATAGTTTCCGTAAATTGCAAAGTATGTGAAATGATTCACAATCTAGAGAGCAATAGAAAGCTTAGTTTCTAAATAATGTCTTATTTAATAAAGATATAACTAGAACGATTTTGGTTTCGATAAAACTAAGTTTTCATGATCCTAAGATAAAAATTCAATGAAAAGTTTTATTATATGAAGCTTCTTTATTATTCCCAACTTTTATTCCAATCAAAAATTTTATCTATATAATTTAACAACGTAATTTACGTTGTTAAATTGCGTAATTAGTGTTATTTACGTAATTTAGTCTTTTCGAAAGATATGGCTTGTATTTTCATTTTACGAAAAGATAACAAAATCTCAGCTGAAGAATATCAGCGAAAAGCAATTGTTCTAAATAAGCCATAGATTTCTCTGAAGGCCTTTTTTTCTCTGTTAACTATTTTAAATTGAAGTGAAAAAGAACTGATTAAAAAATAATGAGTGGCTCTGAGCCAGTCTATTTGCCTTCGTTATATTAGTTTCGATAAATCAAGAGTTGAAAGAGCAGAGACCAATCATTCTGAATTTAATTGATTAATTCTTTTAGAAAACTGTTATATACTATTTCAATATTTTATAAAGTGGCTTTGACTCTGAGGCTTTATAGAAAAAAGATCTAACTTTTCTTATTTTCTTTTAAAGATTTTATCAAGAAGATCTTTTAGATCAAACAACAGCTTTGCTTTGAAATATTTATAGATGAGATCTCAATTTTCCCAACTTATTGATTTCTTTTAAAAGTTGTAGAGATCTTCACGAATTGCTTGAGTCTTCAAAACAGAGTAAAGTAAAAGTTTTACAAGCCTCATTTCAAAATCTCTTTCAAATATGTAGTTTTATAAATTTATACACTGTTACGAATTTATGGTTCCCTGCTGTTTTCTTTTTGTTTGTTTTTTTGCTATTCTTTTTTTTTCGGAGGAAAAAGTAGAAAAACGTTGATTTTGTCAAAAAGATTTGGATTTAACTATAAATAATTTTTCTAGAAATAAGATATTAATTTGAAAAGAAAAGGCAATAAATTTTAGGAGGTTTTTTATATTTTTTTTTTTTTTTTTTTAAATACAGTAACTGTAAATTGATTCTAAGAAGAGGATTTTGAATAGAGTCATAATTTTCATTTTTTGAAAATGATATTGCTTTTTTTTTTTTGCGACAGATAAAAAGCAAATGAAACAAATCATTATCCATTATTGTGTTAAATAAATAAAAATTGGGAATGTATAAGGTAAAAATGCTTTATTTTAAAATCAATTTATAAAAATTTGTATATATTATTCTACTACTACTCGCGAATGGGCCCCATTGGACCACGTGCTAGCCCCCCTGACGACGTCAGGACAAGGCTAGGAAATCAGAGACGAGAATTCACTTCCCGTCGAGGATACACCTGAGAGAGTAAGTCCCAGAGGGAAACGGACGAAACACAGAAGAAGAAAGAAACAGCCATGCCACGACTGGGATTCGAACCCAGGTGCCGGCAGACTGGCCACACACGGCAGACCGTGCCGGCATATATTATTCTTATTTTATTGTTCTGAAATTAAAAAAAAATATAAGGATCAAGTTAATTTGTTTTTAGATAAGAACAGCTAAAATGTAATTTATTATTGTATCTATCAGCTTAGGGAGAAGACAGTCTGTTAATAAACTTGATGAGTGGGGGAAAAAAAAAAGACGAATAGCTTCGCCGGTTTTTTAGAATAAAAATAAATTAACACAAAGTTTTAAGAAACAAAAAGCAGCTTTCGTTTAAAAAAATGATAAATAAATAAATTTACAGTAAAAACACCTTCAAGTTCTGCATCTGAACTTCTACTTAACAAGCCTAAAAATAAGTAATAAATTAGATCATCTTTATTAGAGTTATCACTGTTTCGATATTATAATTTTATTTATTTATTTAATTATTACTTTCCTAAGTTCTTTGATAAAACTAAAAAAATGTTAAAAAAAGTGGAAAGAACCAATAACATTCTCTACTGCTTTAATTTTTACTCTATTGTTATATTTTTATTTGACACAGTTTCCATTGAATTATTGAGCCTGAAAATAAGAATGTTAGTGATTTTATGAAGATTAGTCATAGAACTTACATAGAGGTTTAGAGTTATTCTATAAATAGTGATTTTATGTATGTTTCTAAATCTATAAATATATAAGTACATACTGTATAATAGAAGTATTTATTAATTACTTAAATTTCCATTCAAGATCAAAATGTTACTGAAAATGTTATTTTTTCAGTTTCGTAATAATTTTAGGAAAATAAATTCTAAAATAATCCTTGGTTACAAAAAAACAAAAAAACAAAAAACAAAATCGTGTATTACGCTCACAACACAAAAAGTATGTGGGTTCTTACCAAACTGATGTTTATATATAAATATATATTTTACGCCAAATAAATAAATATAAATATAGTGTGATGTATTAAAAATAAGTAAGTAAATATTAATAAATAAATAAATAAATAAATAAATAAATAAATAAATAAATAAATTTATATGAAGTTATCCAAATTTATTGTTTATTATTTTAATGTAATTGCTGACAGATTTCACTATAATTATTGACATACATTCTTCGTCTCGGAATAAAGCAAAATGAGTTTTTCAAATTATATACCACTTTCCTTGTTGCATTGAATCAATTGGTTTTTTTTTTTTAATTATAAATAGAATTGCAAAACATGTAAGGGTTATCGATCTTCAAATCTTCAAAAAATTTTCATGAATTTCCAATAAAGAATTTATTCGTCAAGCACCAAATTTATTTATTTATTTATTTATTTATTTATTTATTTATTTATTTATTTTCAAAATTATTTCATTAAGTTAAATATATTATGTAAGGGTGACTTAAGAAAATACATCGCTTCACTAACATTTAAATTTTAATTTTCTTGTTAAAGCAAATTTCAAAGAAAATTAATAGATTCAAAATATTATAATATTCATTATTCGAAAAAGAAAAAGTTATAAAACATTCTTCTTCTTCATTGGCTCGACAGCCGTGGATGGGCCCTGGCCTTCTCCAGAAGTCTTCTACAGTCATCTATACTTTTGGCAACTGTTCTCCAGTTTTTAACCTTTAGAATGTTTCGGTCTTTTTCAACATAGTCAATCCATCTTAGTGGGGGTCTACCCCAAGGTCTTTTTCCCATGGCTTTGCCAGAAAAAAATTCTTGCAGCATCGATCTTCATGCATTCTTGACAGATGACCAGCCCATTTAATTCTCTGTATTTTGGTGAATTTTACTATATCAGGTTCTTTATATATCTTAGTTAGTTAGCTCTGAGTTAGTTCTTCTCCATGAACCATTTCGTAAATTTTTTCTTCAAAAAACCGCATAGTTTCCTCGTCAATGCCCACGTCTCTGATACATATGTCAATATAGATCTTATAAAGACTTTCGTAAAGGAGTAATTTAGTTCTCAGTTTAAGAAAATTGGATTTTAGATATTTCTTCAGGCCATAAAAACATCTATTTGCAAGTGTAATTCTTTTATGTATTTCTGGAGTTAAAGCATTATTATTGTTTATTTCCACTCCTAAATAATTAAAACTGTCAACTTTTTCAAATATACAAATTTCAATTTATAAGTGACTAATTTGTGGGTCGGACTTTAAACAGGGCAAATATTGTTTTATTTTCATTTACTGAAAAATTAATTCTTCTTGCGTTTTGTTCCAATGCCATAAAAGCTTGCTTAAGAGCCTTTAAGGTTCGGGTAACTATGCAAATGTCATCAGCGTAGGCTAGTATATGAATTGACTTAGTGAAAGTAGTTCCTCTGGTATTGATCTCTGAGTCTCTAATAACTTTTTTCAAGTGCTATGTTAAATGATAGACATGCCAGTGCATCTCCCTGTCGCACTTCATTCTTGACCTCAAGCTGTTCTGTGAAGTCACCTTGTATGCGTATTTGTATCATAGTTTCCTTAAGAGTCAAGGCTACAAGGGCAACAAGTTTATCTGGAATGTTTAATTCACGCATGGCCTCTATAAGAAATTCTCTATTAATGCAATCATATGCTGTTCTGAAATTGACAAAAAGGTTGTGTGTTTCGATTCCAAATTCTTTATTTTTTTCAAAAATCTGTTTTAAGTTGAAAATTTTCTCAGTCGTCGATCTTCCCTTCCTGAATCCGCATTGATAGTCGCCGATCACGTTCTCGACATATGGTAGAAGTCTGTTAAAAAGGATAGTAGATAGAATTTTGGAAGAGGTGCAAAGAGACTGATTCCTCTATAATTACTACATTCAAGAACATCTCCTTTTTTGTGTACCATACAAATGGTACTGACAGCGAGTCTCCATTCCATGGGTAGTGTTTTATTATTCCATATAAATTGAATCACGTCCTTGAATAGCTGTACACAACTAGGCCCTGCAGCTTTTAAGAACTCAGCTGGAATGTTGTCAGGTCCATGGGATTTATTGTTTTTTAATTTCTTAATAGCATTTTTTACCTCTTCCAATGAGGGAGAATCAATAGATTCGCAATTTCTATTTGTTGATTCACTAGCCTCTAAGTGTAGATCGGAGTTCAACAACCCGTTAAAATGTTCCCTCCATCTTTGTAAAATATATTTATTACTCAATATATTACCATCTTTCCCTCTGCAAAGTGTTGTTCTTGGCTTGAAACTTCTTCATCTACGGTTAATTTCATGAAAGAAAGCTCTGCTTTCCCTACTCCTCTAAGATGTTCAACATCCCTCTTTTTAGCCCTGTGGACCTCCTTTTCAATTTTTCTAGCACATTTGTATTCATCAACTGCTGTTCTAGTATGGTTTCTTTGTAGCATATTCTTATATGCCTTATTTTTACTTTCGGTAGCAACCCTACATTCCAGGTCAAACCAATCATCGTATCTTCCCTTTTTGGTTTTTCCAATAACTGTGTTGCCAGTTTCAATAATAGCCATTTTTAGTGAATTCCATGTCTCATCAATGCTCTCCAACTCCTCCAAATTAATATTTTCTAATCGAGTTTCCAGCTCATTCTGGAATCTTTGCCTTACATCTGTTTCTTTTAGAAGCTGACAATTGTATTTCTCTAGTTTCGCCCCTTGGTATTTACAGGCATTAGATATTCTTGCTCTAATTTTCACTATTATCATGTAGTGGTCTGAATCGAAATTCGCTCCACGATATGACCTGACATCTAGTATGTCTGAAGCATGTCTTGTATCAATCAAGGCATGGTCAATCTGAATAAAAGTGCCATTGTCTTGAGATCTCCATGTCATATAGTGTATACGTTTATGTGGAAAGCAAATACTGGTCACCACCATATCATGATCTGCAGCAAAAAAATATTAACCTCTGTCCGTTATCGTTTGAGTCGTTATGTAAACCATATCCGCCAATGGTAGGCCTGAACTTATTCTCTTTCCCCACCTTGGCATTAGCATCACCCAAAACTATTTTGATATCATGTTTCGGACTGGAAGAATATAATGCATGGACTTCTTCATAGAAATTCTCATTTTCCTCTGTTTCCTTGTCCTCAGTTGGGGCATGCAAATTGATTATGCTGTAGTTGAAAACTTGCCTTTCAGTCTAATTTTGCAAATCTAGGTGATTTGGCTTCAAAATCAACGATTAAATGCTTAATCTTCTTATGAACTATGAAGCCTGTTCCGAAAATATGTTTCATAGAGTCACAGCTATAAAAAGTTGTGTGATTTCTACTATCGTGTATTCCTTGCCCAATCCATCTCATTTCCTGAAGAACCAACAAATCAAATTTATAACTATCCATGATTTCTGTTAAGACAGATAATCCTTTACTTCTATAAAGAGATCGTAAATTCCAAGTTCCAAATCTGAAATTCTTTAAATCCTTTCCAGGTCGCCTCCGTATTGACAATCCAGAAAATACTTCCTTTGATTTCGTAACAATATAACAGTTTTTTACGGAATAGGGTTCTTAGCCCTATGCCCTACCCCCAACCTGGAGGACCAGGGTGCTCCTCTTCGTCTGGTGTCTCCCCTCCGACCTGTCCGGCTTGGGTGTCCCTACAAGTAGCTAAGCTATCGCCGGCATAGCTCTCGGGATCGACAACACACGGAAACCACAACACTACGCCAAGGTGGGAACACCATCGTTGTGGTTAATGTTATAAAACATTAGTAAAAAAAGAAAAGAAAAATTCTTTTACTTTTTTGCCGTTGTTTTTAGAAACCAACTTTATTATCGATAACGTTTTTAAAATGTTACTGAAAAGTTTTTAGCTCTGCTGGAAACAATAAAATCTTGATGATCAACTATTCGAGCACAACTTCTTTATTGTAAGTCTCGCCAGATTTTATTTTTGCATCAATATTATGTTTCTGATTACTTATATTATAATTTTGATTAATTAATATTATATATATATTATATTAATTTGCAAAGGATAACTGATAATATTTCGGATGACGTTGATAATATTTCTTTTTCCTTCATTTCCTCCGCCAATGAAACGATTAAATAAAAGGGCTTTAGTTTTTTTATACTACGTTTAAGAACTGAATTTGTTATTTTATGAAAGGAAGTCAAATTATTTTGTATTAGTAAAAGATTTACTCTTACGTAGCTTTAACAGTTTCTTGTGTTACCACAGTAATGGAAAACATTGAGAACTACTTTGGACATCATATTTACTCTGATGCTTTCCTGATAGATGACGAGAACCCTTTGATATTACCTAAATGTTATTGATTATTCAGCTACGTAATTCCAGAAGAATTAGTTTAAATCCGAACTCTTGCCTCTAAAAGGAAAATTCTTAAATGTTCAAAAATGTCCCCACTTCAATTATGAATTCTATATTTTTTTTCCTCTCTTGAATATCAATAAGTCGAAATTCATCTATGTTAGAATCTCCCTTAATTGTGAAGGAATCTTTCTAGCTATTAGCCTTTCATAGAATTGGTAAGAATAACAAAAATTTACGAATCTTACTAACTTCTTTCTTATTAAATCTTCTTAACTTATACTGAAAATACATATCCCAGCATCAAGATTCATTAGAGTTTAGAATGATTCTACTCAAAATTACAAATTGTTGATTTTCTTTTAAAAGACGCTTGCCTCATATTTCTCGAATCAATAGTTGTAGATCATCAATCTAAAGATCTACAAGTTTGGGAGTCTCAAAATCATTCCAAAAAAAAAAACAAAAAAGAAATTACTCTCTTTTCACTTGTTTTCAATTCTTTTTTTATCAATTGTCGGTGATTTCCACTCCTTTACAAAGTTCCAATGAGAAAAACACTTTTCAAATGATGTTTTTTTTAGTTATATTTTGCAACTTTCTCACGTGAAACTACCTCGCAAGAATCTTCAATAATAATAATAATAATAATAATAATAAATGAATCAAACTATAATTAACACATTCTTGTGGGTTTTTTTTAACAACTGTTACTCAACTGCTGTGGATGGAGTTGACTTAATTATTCGACATTGTTAACTATTACTTTTAAAATTACTTCAATCTGATAAACCTTTATGTATTAAATTTTAATCTAAAAATAACATTGTAAACACATTAATTACAGGAAATCTTCAAATCTCTTAATTTACATTTAAAAGTCGATAAAAACTGCATCAACAAGTATCCATTTAGCACCAAACTTAAGAGATTAAATCTTCCTGTTTGATAGCGAAGAAGATAAGAAAAACACCGGTAGTTCTAATAACAGGGTTCGATATTTTTCTTTTGCTATTCTTACAAACTTGTCAGATCGTACATTGAAGACATAAAAACGGTGTTAAATCTTTGTTTCTTCTTTTAAACTTACAAATGGACATTGCCCTTGCTTATGAATCTCCATTTCGAGTGACCGTTGGCATAGGGAAGAACTATGTGAGGAGCATGGGGATTCTCTCATTAGCAGCAAATTGGTTCGGCCCTATGGGCAGCCGCCACCGGACCAACATTGCAGCTACCGTAGCAGGATTTGATTATCTAGATAAACTGGAAAAGTTCACGTTCTAGAGAAGTCCTCGGAGACGAACAACAGTAATGACCCTACAAAGAAAAAAAGAATAGGAACGATCCCCCGGACCAGTTTTTGATTCGTGCAGATAAGAAATGAGGGGTCAGGTTATTAAGAAATCATGCATATACGACAAGAAACTCTACTTTAAAATGTATTTCTGATTTATATTCAACTCATATTGTAGAATTTCCCCAAACTACAGTAATTAGATAAGCTAATTTACTGATAAGCAAAGTTTTTTATAATAGAATCTTTTTTTATGAGAAAAATGATACAGACTGTTTTTTATGTATACAATCTTTTTTTTATTTAAAATTTTATACATACTTTACTTTAACAACATTATTTCCTTATCTATTATTGTTATTATTATTATTATCAATATTACAGAAATAAAATGACTAAAGTAGTAGAGTTACATAGTCATGATCGTTACAATTAAAGAAATAATTACAAGAAAAGACGGAGTGATTCTTTGGTAAATTCGGGATTTCTGAGTTGGTTGTTTCGAATTAAACTCAGAAATCACGACTTCAACAAATTTTATTCCATTATTTTCTTTTCTGAAACTAGTAACTTATAATAAAAGAATAAAAGAAAAAAAGAGCACGTTAAGCTTATTTTTAAACTAGTAACTTATTAACTAATAAATTTGATGTTATAACAAAATGTTTCGTATATTAAATGGAAATGAAACTGCTTGATTAATTACGCCGTTGTTGTAATACGTATAAAATTTATGTTTGAATTAAAATATTAATTATTGTTAAATAACAATGGGTGAGACCAAGTGCTTACAATGTGACATCCTAGAACAACTATTTCACGCTAATATGCGATCATCAGCTATTAGATAAACTGGATCGCCATATTAGCGTAAAACAGCTGTTCTAGGATGTCTCATTTAAACACTTGGTTATTAATAAATAACTCAATGTTATTTATTAATATTTACATGCGCTTTGTTAGTCTTTTTATGCGCTAAAAAAATTCGTTGAGACTGCGAAACGCTGATACATGAATTTTCTATTTCTTTTTCTGGTGAGTTTTGCAGGCTTCACATTGATTCCGATAATTAATTATTATTTTTGGTATAAAACATTTTTCAAAGTTGTTATAAAATTAAATTAATTAATTAAATTAATTAATTAAATTCAAAATACCCTGAAAAAATGTTAAAAGTAGGTCAGGAGTACAGAAACAAATCGTATTCATAGGGATGTCCACAAACGCCACCCGAATTTGCTAGAAGGTACACTAAGGTTCAGAAATAAACGACAAGATGTAAAGTAGACAACATGTTTATTAGCCCTATGTTTACAATATGACAGTAAGGTGTACACTTACAGGTTGACAGTAGATTCTCAAAGTCCTTATCTGTTGGGAAACCATTCACAGTACAGTCGTACAGGAGCTCGTCCGTTTCCGTTCGCTGCCCCATAGGCTAGGTGCATATCTGTTCTCTCAGCATTGGTTGAGCGATACATTTTACTCGTACAAATTCAACGTCCCAAATGACGATGGATCACACTGCCCAAGTAATGTGCCAAACCAGTTCCCTCTAGCAATCTCGGGTGGCGTTTGCAGACATACGCTCCACTATGAATATGGTTTGTTTTTGTATTCCTGACCTATCTTTGATGTTTGTACAAGGAATTTTGAATCACCCTGTATAAGTAAACTGCAAAACTTTACTATAAAAAACTCACCGAAAGATTAATGCAGGAAATTAATTTTAATAGTTAAAAGAGTTCTTATTATTATTTATATACAGAACTGCTTTAGTAAATATTATTACTTCATTCACTTAAAAAGCAATGTGAAACCTTCAACTCAAAGTTTGAAATTGTTAATCCATATTATACATAAGCAATTCACAGTCCTTAGGATTAGAATTCTGTAAAAAGCGATGAAATTGTTGAAATCCTGTTCCATTTAATAGAAGTTCCTTTTGACAAAATGACTCAGCGAATCCATAAAAGCTGCAGTGTTCGATAATAACTTGAATTTGCGTGACAGTAATTTTCATTGTTCGATTTCAATTTTCATCCTGCTCTAGATTTTTTTTTTTCAATTTCATATCTAATTGCAAAATTGAAGAATTGTATCAGTTTCAATGATTTTTTTTTTCTGATCTTATAAATAAATATTATATTTTCTTTCTTTCTTTTTTTCTTTTCTAATCATTAAAGCAGCCAGTTGCTTGTGCCATCCATGGAGTGAAGGAGGATGTAGGCGTCCCAGGCCGCCCAGGATTGGAGACTTTCCAAAGTATGTACCAGTTATTATTATTGTTATTATTAATAAGCCCTTTTAGCCTTTTTAGCTTCGTGTCTTGGCTTATAATGAATATGATGAGTTTGAGGAAACGTTTATAATCAATTAAAAATAACCATTGCCTCGACTTTAATTCCATTGTACAATAATTATTTTATTCTTCATCCTTTTCTTACACTTTATTTGATTAATCAACCTTAGTGAAAGACCTCCCCACCATTTTATAAATACAAATTATAAAAGCCAGGCAAATCTCTTAAAAGCTATTATGTATGTATTTTTTTTTCTTGTTCTTCTTTTTATAGGCCTAAATAGTTATTTCGTTTGATAAAAATGTGGCATTAAACTTTTCATTCTTATGTTTAGCAGTCCAGGTTTTTTTTTATAAACATAATCCTTACTATGTTCTCTTGATAAGAAGCAAAGTATACGTCAGATGGCGATAAATCTGGAGTATTTCATGAGAATGAAAGCAGTAAAGAGGCCTGACGTGAAAGCTACTGTGAAGCTTAGGTATTCACTTGCCGCTCAAAGTGTGAGTGTAGTCGAGACTGCTAATTCACTGCCTATTGGAGACTAAGTTACCGGAACAATAAGCGTTCCACGACTCGAATAAAAGACCCAACACACTTTATTCAGAGTCGTAATGGTCTTCAATCTTCATTTGTTTGCAGCTAAAGCGACACGTTCCTTTGTATACTGTTTGGATGTTTAATAAAAAAAAAAAAAACAAAAAAAAAAACCTTACTGTGAAAGATATTACTAAATGCAGTCAATTTTATATCAAATTACGTTGCAGATTAAGTTGACTTTCGATGGGAAATCTGGAAGGAATTTTTAAATTAATAATTTAATTTTAATATTGAAGGAGAAAATTTTTAACGTGTGTTCAGTAATTCATTGTGAAGAAATAATTATTAGTCAACGCACCAAA
>JAFIDM010009631.1:76396457-76442396 GCA_023159025.1 Thereuonema tuberculata | reverse complement strand
GCATTTTCGTTTTAGGCAACTTAACCGATTTCAATTTTTAAGTTCCAAAATTTGAAGGTTTAGAGTTAGCGGTAGGCATTTTCGTTTTAGGCAACTTAACCGATTTTCTTGTATTCTTTGTTTCTTCACTTCTCAACAATATTTCCTATTTTATTTATTTATTTATTTATTTATTTATTTATTTATTTATTTATTTATTTATTTTTTTGTATCCTCTCAAAAGAGGAGCACATTATTGAAGTTTCTGTTTACTTTGAATTCAGTCACTTGCAATAAACAAATACAATAAAATTAGCATTGCAAACCTTTGTAAATTTCAAATGGCGTTTTTTCAAAACTTGGGAAACGAAGTTTCACAAGCTGAACATGGGAAAGAACTTGGTTTATTTCTTCTTTATTGTTTTGTCTTATTTACTTACCACGTCTTTATTGGACATCTGGGAAATGAAGACAATCTGTTCTTAGGAGAAGCATCTTGAAACAAGAAGGACTTCTCGTCAATTCCTAGTTACGCTTGGTAACACTTCTCCAGACGACGTTTACTTCTACACTGCCGCCGTCGTTGTCACTGAATCGGAAGACTTTCTGGGCGGACGGGGATTACTGCGGTAGATGAGAGCCGAATTGAGACGAAGTAGCCGTTTTATTGCTGCGACGGCTTTCTTACAGTTTTAAATATTTGAAGTGGAAATCTTTCTTCCTCAGGCGCTTTCATGCGAAGCAATCAAAATTCTTGCAAAATTGAAATATTTATTTCAAGAGTTATTTCTTCAAATCTGTTACGTTTATTGTACTTGCCTTCAGCAACTAAAAAAATTAACTTTACAAAATATTCTAAATTAAGATTCAATGTTTAAAATATTCTGCACTGCTATTTTGAACAGTGACTGTGTCTGTAAAACACTTTCTAACACATCAATTTGATAATAAAAATTTACAATCCAATTCACAAATTTGTAGACAAAAAAAAAGGGGAAACAAATCATAGTAAACTTAGCATAGTGTAAAATTTGGTTTGATGTTGCTTCTCTTTTTATCAAATTCCGTCAGAGACTAGAAATCATAAGTGCAATTTTAATGAAGGCTTTCTGACGGCTTAATATGCAAAGTGCTTCAAAATTGCATCAATGAAATATGCGACGAACTCCCTACATCATGACGAGAAGATTTAAAAAAAAAAAAAAAATCATGCCTGATTGGCAGTTGGAAAATTTGGATACTTAAAGGTAATGACTTGAAAGCCGTCATTAAATGAAATAATAAATAATCGAAAATGCTTCACCCGTTATTTTAACTTAAAAAAGAAACAATTAAAAAAAAAAAACAAACAAACAAAAAAAAAACCCACAACACTCAGTAAGGAAAGTGGATTGATTTCAGTTACATTTTAACAACAATTTTTTTGCTTTTTTTTTTAAAAACGCTCGCTTTGGTCTTTAATCTATGTCAGTTCGCTGCAGCTATTCTAAGATCTCTTAATTAGCCTCCAGTGATTTTGTGTGTGTGTGTTTTGTTTCTGTAAAAAAGATGACAGAATGTTTTTAAACTATTGCGCGAATTTGTTTTTTATTTGAGATATGTGACTCAGCATTTCCTGGGATTGGATCGAGGCGATTTACAGACGCATCGTAAGGTTTCGATGGTCAGAATAAAACTTTTTCTAAGCATTGTTTCATTATTTCAGTACATTGTTAACCTATTGAGTTATTGTTTGACAAGTTTCTCATTTTGAAGATAATTAACGTGCGGGAAATAACAATGATAATGCGATCAATACCGCACAGTATATATAAAACAAATAGTTAAAAAATGACATGTTTCTAGAAGCCCGAAGTAAACGGCTCTCTTCGGGCTTCTCGAAACATGTCGCTTTTTTTTAAATATTTGTCTTATATGTATTGTGCGGTATTGATCGCATTATCATCATTATCAAAGTTTCTCATTTGTTATGGTGAATTACGAGTCCTTCAGAAAAAGGAATATGAAATGCCATTAAATTATAGCGAGAATAAACAAAATTTAAAAGCAATTGTTTTCATGACAAACTTTGAAATATTCAGCAACTTATGATATATTTCAGTGAATTGCAACCTTTTCTTATTATCATTATTTAGATTAATTTTGAAAGTTTTTTTTTTCTCTGAAATACACGTTTATTTAAAATTTCTTTTTGATAAAAATCTGTTTAATTTCTAAACATTCTTTCATAAATTACAATGTTTTCGTAATTCATAATTATTTTAAGTTTCTTTCCTTCTCAACAGTCTTTAAACATTCTTTAAACATAACATACATTCTAGTTTTTCCATATTTCACATTTTACCATTTTTTTATTATTAGTATTATTTATTACTGGTGTTCGCTCTAAATTTACTTGAGGTTCATAAAGTTAAGGTCAAGCATTTGGAGATAAGTTTCTTTCAAATTATTGCTTGGGGAGCAACTGTAAAGTTTTACGAAAGAGTTAGTTGCATTGATGTCAGAAGATTACGAAATTGTTTCTAAAAATATATTGTGTTTTGCTGACAAGGGAAGTGCTTTGGCCTCGAACGCTGAGAACCGCACGAAAATGTGATGAGAATATAAATCGCTCATCCCAAAAACAGTGGTATGAGTCATTCCCATGCTGTTGTCTGCTAGCGCCATCCGACAGTGGCATGTTGTACCTGCACTAACAAGTACTTAATTTAGTTGTGTGAATAGTATATCTGCAGTAGGAGGCCGTCTTTTGGAGTGTTCGGTTGTGGGTTAGAGTGTAAACAGTGTACATCGGTATCATGAAGTGAATTAATCTCATGAATGTTGTCAAAATGTTAGAGGCAAAGTTGCGACTTGCTAAATATGGAAACGTAATCGGAGTCGAGGATATGGAGTTCGCGAATATGTTATATAGCATAATAATTCAGAAATGCAATGGGGATGATGCATGAAGATGCATGAAGATATGCTGGAGAGGTATAGTGATTTTGAAGGACAGGAAGTATCTGAAGATGACTCTTCCAGCAGTACAAGACGTTCATCTCCAGAGCAACAGGAACCTTCAATTCAGAGTGAGTACGAACCATTACCACCCAAAATGTCGAGGACAACATACTGGAGAACATTTATAAAGACTATTACAATCGTCGCTTCAACTGTGGTGATCATTCAAATGTCTCTCGTGGTATGGTATGCAATTTTGCATGACAATGACTCATACCACTGTTTAGCATAAGGAATTTGCTTTAACTGTCTTCATGGATATTGAGGGGGCCTTCGATAGAATCTCTATAGAGGCTATTGATGCAGCCACTCATAATCATGGAATTAACCCTACCTTAAGACGATGGTTGAGATCAATTCTAAGTGAACGTGTGGTCATATCCTCACTGCTCGGGGACAACTTAGCGGTCGCTACCAATAGAGGTTGCCCGCAAGGAGGGGTTCTCTCTCCTTTGCTGTGGTGCCTTGTGGTGGATGAACTGCTGGTGTCTCTTGGGAGGTTTGGGTGTGGCTGCATTGGTTATGCGGATGACATCTCAATAGTCGTTAGAGGTAAATTCCCTAAAACCGTATCAGAAGTCATGCAGGACGCTCTGTTACTGGTTGAAAAGTGGTGTAAAAAAGTAGGTCTTTCTGTCAATCCAGACAAAACGACCTTGATACCTTTCACAAGGAAAAAGAACTTGCATGAGCTGCAAGCTCTTACCTTCTTCGATAGGAAGCTTACCATTTCTTCAGAAGTCAAGTATTTGGGTTTTATACTTGACCAAAGAATGACTTGGAGACAACACTTGGAGCACTCGATTACGAAAGCAAAAAGAATCTTTTGGTCGTGTCGGGGAGCTATTGGTAAAACCTGGGGTATTAATCCAAAGGTTATGCACTGGATCTACACTATGATCATTAGACCCATTCTCACATACGCTGCGGTGGTATGGTGGCCAAGGGTCAAACTTAAAACAGCTCAATGCGAGCTCAATAAGCTACAAAGAATGGCGTGCATAGGTATCACAGGGGCAATGAGAACTGCACCCACGGCTGCAGTGGAATTGCTACTGGGATTCTTGCCACTACATTTACATATTGAGGCTGAAGCTACTTTGGGAGCTTTAAGGCTTAAGACTGCGGGTGAGTGGTGTTATACCCACTCAGCAAGCAGTCACACAAAGCTCTACACGCAGCATTCGAGTCAGGAGTCTGTCCTGCTAATGACAACTGACAAAATGCTTCCCTATTATTACTTTGAAAGACCATTCAGCATACATTTCCCAAGTAGAGCTGAGTGGGATTCTGGATCAATTCCTATAATCACAGATGAATCTGTTTGGTATACGGATGGATCCAAGTCTGCCAATGGATCCGGAGCAGGTGTGTATTACCTAACTGGCGGGTATGGTTTTTCTTATAACCTGGGTAATTTCACATCTGTATTTCAAGCAGAAATCTTTGCAATTCTTGCTTGTGCCGGCATCTGTTTGGACAGAAACATCAGGAATAAGAATATTTATATTTTTTCTGATAGCCAGGCAGCACTGAATGCTTTGAATCAGTGCCGCATTACTTCTAAGATCGTTTTCGATTGCCTCAAAACTCTGTCTTTACTGGCACAATTCAATAAAGTTCGTCTTTTTTGGGTGCCAGGACACAGTGGTCATGAAGGCAATGAGAAAGCCGATTCCTTCGCTAAGGAAGGCTCGGAGATGACCTTTATAGGTCCGGAACCTGTTATTGGCTTATCCAATAACATGATTAGGAAGATCTTTCTTAAGAAAATGAGAGCGCTACAGCTCAAGCTATGGCACAGGCTTAAGGGACAAAGACAAGCCAAGATGCTAATTCAAGGACCAAACAATAAACGTTCCTCCGAACTTTTAATGTTACGGAAAAAGGAACTTGGTATTGTTGTTGGTCTACTTACTGGGCATTGTCGTCTCAATAAGCATTTATGGCTTTTGAACATAAAAGACAACCCAGTCTGTAGGAGATGTGATTCAGAAGATGAGACTTCCTCACACATCTTATGTAACTGTGAATATTACACAGCGCTAAGACACAAAATCCTAGGATCTTTCTTCTTAGAACCAAAGGATTTGATTAAGGTCCCTATAAACAAACTACTGGCATTTGCCGTAGCTACTGGTCTTTTTGGGGATTAAGGTTGGGGAAAGTACAATAGACCTTAGGTCGCGGTGCTAGGTATAAATTTACCACCCATCTTTTACATTACATTACATTACATTACATACCACTGTTTTTGAGATGAGCGATTTATATTCTAAGCACATTTTTCGTGCGGTTCTCAGCGTTCGAGGTCACGCACTTCCCTTGTAAGATATAATGTTAAATGTAATGAAGTAATATATTAATAAATATGCATTGTTAAATGTTATTCGTCAAATGTCATTTCAGACTATCTGGAATCTTCTGAAGCTAATTTTGGATTTCCTTTAGATTATATTCTAAAATCTGTCGCCATATTTGGTTTCCTTTTGTGGAACAATGATTAAAATGTCTTGTGGAATTGTCTCGATTTAGGTGTAGGAGGCAGTTAATCCTCATTTTCATTACGTACCGGTAACTTCTATCATCAAGAATTCATGTTCCTAAATTATATGACCGATGAGTCTGCAAACATTAATTATTACATTAATCTTTAATTAAATAGAGATTGTCTTTATTACTTTATCTACATGGCGTTTGCGAAGACTGCTTCAGACTGTATTCTCAATTTCTCATCTGGTACTTTTTCTCCATGTCTTTGTTGTTTTTCGTGAATGGAGGATCATAAATTATAACGGAAAGATCCGTTAATTTCTGCATTGAGTTCAGAAAGTAAGTAGTAATTGTCGATTAGATTAGATACTAATCACCCGTAATTAAGCTCCTATTAGTAAGGCTGCCATTCTGCTTTCGTTGGAAGATTTAATGTAAACATGAGTGTAAATACTTCATCATGCGTTTGTCTGCCATGCAACTTATCGTTCCATAATCCCCCCCCCCCCCCCCAAAAAAAAAAAAAGGGGTTAAGAATGTAAAAGCTAAAAAAAGCAATATTCAATAAAGCACGCTATTCTGTATAACACTCCAAAATCAATCCACTTCAATACTGTTTGAAGAAATACAAATGCAGAAGAAAAACAAAATGTAAATTATAGCCTATAAACTGAGCATTCGAAGTCTTCCAATTCCCTTGTATATTTTGCTTCTCTTTCTCCCATAATCTGTTTGTCTGATTGTTTATTTACATGCGGATCAAATTAAAACGGCTGGGTGGATTTTCATAAAATTTAGTATATTACTTATTTATGATTCAACTTAAAACATAGCCACATTCATTTTCGTCTCTACGCACTCTTTCATCAAAAAGCGTTAATACGACTGGAGTGATTTTTGGTATCTACTCTTGCTTTCATATTCTCAAAATTGGCCGTCCAGTCCTTCATGTCTTTACTAAACGATGGAACGCTGATCATCTACATAGTTTTAACGTATCAGAAATTGTAAGGTGAAAATATTAAAACTCATAAGTTTACGGAATAAGTCAGGTAAAATCTTATTAATAATTAAATACAAGAAAGTTGTCATAAATGTAGACTCGAAAAATGGCCTTAATTTCTTTTTTAAATTGTTTTGATGTTGTCAGTGACAAAGAATAGGAAAGTAAGGAAAGCCCTTTGTAACAAATCAATCTCTCTCTCCTAACAAGTTACCAATACTAAATCAAATTGTCATTAAAATTACATCAGTAAAACGAAAAAAAAAAGAAAGCTAGAAAAGGAAGGAAAAAAAAACGGTACGCCTACTTGTGAAAGCACTGTTATTGTTTAATCATCAGATTTGATTACTGCTCATTTACACATTCTGGTCACCTACGAGCTTCCTGGAAGGGCGCCTTTGTTGTAGGTCGAGTACGTCATCCTGCCTAAAATGAAAAGTAATTCTTGAGAATTTTTGAAAAAAAAACCTAAAAAACATGTCAAGGCTCCGGGGCCGCATCCGGCCGGAGAGATGTTTAAATTAGCCCGCCATCAATTATATTTTTAAAAATAATTTTAAAATTTATTAAATCTATATCTCTTAATTGAAGAAACTAACGTTTATGTTTATTTAACATGCACTCAGCTAATTATTTATACATTATTATGTAACTAATATTAATAATTTGATTAAATATCATTAACATTACACATATATATTGAAGATAAAATCAAGATCATTAAGTGTAATTATATACTCATGTGTAGGACTTAAATATTTACTGCTCGTCATTTGTTTTCAATGTCGTTCAGACACAGCCTTGTTGTCAAGGCGACGACCTGCCATGACGGTGACACGTCTGAACTTGGGTCGAATCCCTGAGCCGGCATGGATGTAACTTTCATCTTCTGTGTATTGTATGTTTCTGCGGGTATAAGGCTGTTAGCTGCCTTCTACGATGTACCTTGGTCAAGGATTCTTAGGCCAAATAGTTCACAGTTTTCGCTCATTGTCGAAGTCCAAGAGCTCGGGCATTGAAAAAAAAAATGTTTTCAATTTCTCATAGTGATATATATATATGTATATAATGATATATAGTGATATATATAGTGATACATAATATAATAGAGTTACTGAAACAGCAGTGATCTATCCATTCAGTTGATTTTGATTTTTACCAAAAAAATTATCAAATTTCATCTACTTTGGCTATAAAAGGTCCGTAATTAAATTTACAGTTTTGTGGATTCACTTAACTTATTTTACTTAAAATATTTCTTATTCCTTTTAGGAATTCTTTGTTTGCCTTTTATCTAAAAGCAATTCTGTTGTAATATATCTAAGGCATTCGGATACTTTAAAAGCAATTTTGTTTTGTTTTTTTCCGAGAGGGAAACAATTTCTATTGGAAAAATCGTTTTCTATTAAATTTTTAAACTTCGTAATATTATTTGCAAAGAGAATCTGTCATCTGTCCAGAAAGAAAGTAAACAAAAATATAATCCCTTAAGTTTGTCAGCGTAAGCTTTCTTGACGCTTAGTTTTGAAATTACAACAACAAAAACATTGCGTATCCCGGTGTTATGGACGGAAGTTCTTTCATGCCTCAGTTTCGTCCTGTTTCCGGTTTTTCCGTTTTATTTTAAGTGTAATGTATTGTTGACATTCTGATCCAGTTTTCAAATGGGTAGAGTTGCTGCAAGGTAAGGTTATAAATTTTAAGTACTACAAGACGATATTTTAATTATGAATAGAAATTAATGAATTTCGAAATGTGAATGGACCAACTTTTATTCCGTTTTCAAAACAAAAGACGAAATTAGTTTAAATCCAGATAAACTACATAAATATAACTGTATAATCTTTTTGAAAGATAAGGAAGTGCTTACAATTTTATTTACGATTTCAAGGTGATCTTTCCTGCATTTAATGTATTTATTTTGTTGCGTCATCCTGTTTGACGTATTATTCAAAATCTTCCTATTTTTATAATATTAATTTGAAAATAATATGAACACTACGTTTGTTGTAATTTTTTTTGATCAAATAATTATAATACTTTGAAATATTAATTAAGAAGATGATTTAATTTCTTAAAAAGTGAATTAATCAGTTCAACTTCAGAAAAAAGAATTAAGTAGAACTATCTCTCTATTATAATAAAATTATTATATTATTAAGTCTATTTTATTATTAAAGAACTACAGTATTAAAGATGATGTTTTTAGGAACAGAATAGTTGAAGGGTAAATTTAGCATAAAATTCAGTGGGACGTCAAAGAAACAGTTAATTTTTAAAATAAAATTTAAAATGTTTTGCTCAAAAATAAATCCATTTATATTTTCATTATAGATGCTTACAGATGTGATATTACTGTATTTCTTTAGCTTTGAGAAAGAATATTATTTTTCATTTACAACATTTACTGTTACACCAATATTGTAATACACAAAATATCGATAGTTTGTAATCATTGATTTACTTCTAAGTTAATTGTTTTTGCAAATTCTAGTTGTATACAAAGTTAATAGCAATGAAAGGATATTATTATTTTTTTTAAAAAAAAGTGTAGGCCTACCCATTTAATTTTTTTGATTTGTACTATTGGTTTATTTATTTACTTATTTAAAATTATAACTTTTATTTCGTAAAATGAATAAATAAATAAATACATTTCCAAGCACATTGTCTTATGTAAGATAATGATTTCACCTTTATATGGGAATTCATTTCAGGTGTTTTGAAGAGTGTCGGTTGCTTTTCATTATTTCAAGAAGAAAAAAAAAAAAACAACATTATTTCTTTTATTTGAAACAATTTTAAGTCTTCTGAATAGAAAACGTTTTAATAAGCTGAGATTTGTTCTTTTAAACTTATAATCAAAGAAGTCTGTTCAACGAGTTTCAAGAGACTGAAAAAAAGAAAAAAAAATCGATAGCTTTTCATTACAGAAAATTAGGAAATTTTCAGGATTAAATGAAGGAATTGATTGAGCTTATTCAGTTGACTAATAAATGATTTGAAATTTTATTTCTCCAGGATATTGGATTAACGAAATAGGTCTACTTAGTAGTAACTGAATTTTACATTCTTGAGATCCTCATTTTGCCCATCTCTCATCGATCTGCTCCCCCATTTAAAGAGTCGGTCCGCCCATGGGAAACAGAGATTCTCGTCGCGAATAGAGGCGCTCTCATCGCTACTGGAGGCGGCGGAGGTGGTTAGAAGTACGTCCCGTTCTACACAACTCTTCTTCTCTAACTAAAACCTTCTTCCTTATTAGACTTCCTCCTTCTCCTGCAACCCATGTGACACTGAGTCGTCATGGGAGATGCCCCAAAAGGATCATGGGATCGGGCAATGTAACACAGGAGCCAACAACTCCCATCTTCAGGGTGACAGTTCTCCCACATCAACCGGCAAGCCGTGGACAGATGCGCGGGCATCTTGGGCATCCCCGAGGGTAAGGAGAAGCCCAACTTTCTTTTTAGTAACCTTACTCATACTTCCAATCGATTTATTCCGGTTGACTTCCACGTCAATTTCTGTTCACAAGGTCAGCGTCGACTACATTGGAAACGTTTCCACTAGCACTTTATTTTGTTGAATTCAGTTGATTTTCAAACACTTTGTTTGTTTTTTTTGTTTTTTTATAATAACTTAGAAAAACTTTTTGATCAGCCGTCAAGATAAAATGTCAGTTTTTCTAAATTATGAGTTTACTATTTTTTCCTTTTCATTGCTTTAAATCTTAATCTTAATGCTTTTTGGTACAATTATTCATGAAAAACAAACAAACAATGCAACAAATGCCATTTTAATAATTTAAATCAGTTTAAATAAAAACAAACATAAAAATTGCTTCTTTGTAATATCGCCTAATTTCTGGTTTTTTAATAAATGTTTAACTTATAAACTTTTAAAAAGTGAAAGAAATAGAGTAAATCAGTAAAATAAAATAAATCCATCAGGTAAAATGCTTATATTACAATTCCTAAATCAATTTATGATTTGATTGTAATGCAAGCGTTAGTACTTTGTATTATTCTATTTATTACAAATTTCTGGAGTTTTTGAAATGTTAACAGGCTATTTTTTTAAGAGTTCTTTTCTTTACTAGAAGCCAGAAAAAGCTAAAGCTAGCGGGAATTGAAGATAAATTTTTATATTATTTCTTCCAGGGTTGTTGTTTTATTACATTCCAATTCTAATTGTTTTAAAGCGGATATTTTGTGACAAATCATTTTCTTCATTTTCAAAGAAACGAATATTGGAGTATTTGCATGTGATAGACAAATCAACCATAAATTCGTATTTACTTACTTATTTACGTATTTCGCCCAAGATAAGTTTGATCAACAGGCTTCTGGTAAAGATATACTTGTATTTCCAATTTCCTCCAGGTGAAACGTAATGATAAATAGTACCGAATATTTAAGTTGTGCTCCACTGTATTAGATATAAAGAGCTTTTTTTAGGTTGCATGAAACAGTTCTTTTTGTTTGGTGGCTTTCAAATTAAGAAACAAACAATGTTTGTAAAAGTGAACTCATACGATATTAAAATGCCAATAAATCCACAGAGATTACTATCGTTTAAATTTGGTTCGGGCTTTAGAAAAAAAAAAAGTCCGGAAACAAACAAACACTTATTTACTTGTTTTAAATTTATTATCCTTAATTATTAAAAAAAATTAAACTTTAGAAAAACTGATAGTGATTGAATTTTTGTTGATCTGTTTTCGATTTTGATCAAAGAACATGATAAAAACCAATCTCTGTTTGATTAAAATAATTCAAAACAACAATAAAGTATTGGTGTATATGTAAGAGTAAACTTATTGTATAACTAATGAAATTCAGTGAAATGCTTTCAAGATTTTTTATCTAATTTAATAAACATGAATTATTAAGTAGTGAACATTTCAATCTGCAAAATCTGAATCCAAAAAGGTTGAAAAACTGGTTAGTTTCAATTTAAAATATTTCACCCAATTGTGTGATGAAGTTTTAAATAAAAAATAAAATGTTTGTTAATTGCTGATTCATTAACAGTTTTTACCAAAAGCTGAAAAACAAATCATAAAATAGCTTTATTATTAATGATTGAAAATATTAATTTCTTTCGATAAATTTGACGGTTGAGGCGGCTTTGCTTATAAGGAGGCTTTATCAATAAACCAACAACGTATGTTATCAGGAAAAATTCATACTGCAAGATGATAAAAGCTTCAATCTCAATAGGTACACATACATAAATGATAAGTGGATTATCAGTGAGAACAGGCTTAAATCATTGCAGCTACTAACATTGTTGGTGAGGCAAGCGGTATTTATATGTTACTTGATAAATATTGTGAAAACAGACGTTTCTGAAATGTCCATGTTGCCCTGAAGACAAACTAAATGCTGGTAAATGTAAAATAATATTTGATATTTGATTTTGGTTTTAGGGTTACTTGGAAAAGGGGAAAAACTTCTAGAATTATCTTACTCGAACTTCCTGCTGCTATCGTTAGAAACCAAAATAAATTCTTTGAATGAACTGTTTCAGTCTTTCAAATAAAGTGTTTTTATTTTAATTTGTCTAATTATTAAAGAAACTATGAAATTATATAATATTTTTAATAATATGGTAGATTAACATAATTTTAGTTTTTTTTTAGATAGATTTCAGTATTAGGCTATATACAGTGTTGTTAAGGTCTACATAATTAAGGTTCAACACGAGTTCCATTAGCCTCTTTATCAAATAATACTTTTTTTTTTATTATTAGAAAAGCTAATATTTCAAATCAGTGGGTTTTCTAAAAAAAGTAAACTTTTTTTTTTTTTTAATGATCAAAATTTCTTGAAGTGTTTGAGATGGGGTTATGATTTTACAGTTCCTCCAGCTTTACAAGGCAGTGAATAAATTCCAAATAATTTAATTAGGCTGTCAAACCGCAAATTAAAAAGACGAAAAATAGTTGTTGCTTTGAAAGAGCAGCTGCGACGGACGTGAAAGGCGAGTTCTCGATTCACAGAAAGCTCAGTAGCGCTATTGACCTAGTGGTATTGATAGAACACGCACCATTGGGAATACATACCACAGTACTTGAAAAACGGAAGGAAAGCGCGCAGTCGTCTTCTTTAGTTCGCAGCTGTATTGGTCTATACCCTTGGGGATGGTTTGAGGATTTGTGTGAACGACATCCGACTAGAGTTAGGATGGTCGCACAGTTTTCATAGAAATGCAGTCAAATACTGAAGCAGCTGTTCCTAAAATTCGTGCTATTTCTGTCGTGCCTTGACTTCATGAATGAGTTTGGAAATTGGACTGAAAATGAAGGCTTTTAAAGAAATCAAATGAAATGCACTAACTGCATTAAATACAGAAATGCAGACTTTACATACAGACTTAAAGTATGTAAATTACTGATTCATTGAACTTCTGAATGAATGGAAATAGTTTTGGAAAAATATGCTTCCAATTCTACATATTTCAGTCTTTGGCTTTAATCTCAGACTGAAATGTATTAAAGCATTAAAATAAGAGAAAGTTTTTCATATATGGAACGTTTAAAAATAAAATAAAAAGTTGAAATTCATATAGGTAAGAACTCTTGATATTTTTTGTTAATTTTATTTTTAAAAATTTGATGCTGATTGTTGAGAATTTTGAAGAATCTCAAAAGTTTCTCTCTATATATATTTCCGAACACTGAGGAGACTGCGATTTCCTCGTTTTCTCACCAGTCCACTGCAATAGTAATTGTATTTAATTGAATTAAAACCATACATTTTCATCCTTCTTATCTTACTACTTTTTTGTTAGTTAAATTTATTTTTAATTTGAAGATTAATAAGTACCGGTATAATAAGAAATATTGAATCAGAACTGTTTCCATTGTTGGTTAATCTTTACATTGGAGGAAGAGGAATTAATACTTAAACAATAAGAGAACAGTAAAATAAAAAAAAGAACGCACATAACTAAACAAAACACAAATTCACTGAGCTATTTTTGATATTTGTATGTTTGTCCGTTTTGTCTATTCGTCCCATTTCACTGAGCTTAGGTATGTTGGTTGGGTCGGGCTGATGATAGGCCAATAAGCCTTGAAACAGCGCTGTCCCCGATTACCAACACAAATATCAAAAATAGCTCAGTGAATTTGTGTTTTGTTTAGTTATGTGCGTTCTTTGTTTTATTTTATTGTAAAAATGTACTAACGCACGTTAAACTTTTGTCTAATAAGAGAACAGCTTATATTAATTATTGAATTTTATTAAGTTATTTTTTTTAAATTAAGAAACATTAACAGGTTAAAGCTTATATATAGTGAAATTTCCAATAATCACAAAAGTTTTAAAATATTTGATATTAATTTAAAATATTTAAATTATTTTAGAATAATTATCGGTTGCATTAATCATGTTTTAAGCGGTTTTTTTTATTTTTTTTTATTCTGGTTTCATGTCAAAGACTTTTCCAAAGTCCACATCATTTGAAAGCAAACCAGTCCAAAGGAATAAGCTTCAATAGAGTGATTTACAAAATGGCCTTAAATCAAAATTTCATTATGTTTATTTGGTGAAGTCGCTTCCTGTGAATGAGGATTTATTATAGACTTTCACACTGCTGTGAAAGTCCTCACAAATATTACGAAATGGTTAAAGAGTTTAAGTAATTTCACTTTAGATTCTTATCAGAATAGATTGTAAATTTTGAATAGGTTGATTTTTATAAATAAGGCTTCTTTTTCTGGAGTGATGTGTTTATTTAAGGATTTAAGATCTCAGCTTTCATTTCATTTCTTTATTCTTTATATAACTTGTGTGATCAGTCTTTTTCCTTTGAAGTAATCCTTCTTTCTTTGCATCAATGCACCGACATCGCTCAGTGTTGATGAAGCAATGCTTCAGATGGCTCATCATTTTTTTTTCTTTTGCTGCTGTTCATCAACTTTATCGCCAGGATGTATTGAATCTCCTCATAATCTATCGTGGCTACTATTACCTTTTTTGAGCCTCAAAACAGAAAAAAAAGAGTCCAGTCTTGACAAATCAGGCTTATGCTATGGATTACGCAGGACAGTGATTTCTTTCTCGATAAAGACTGTTTTTTTGGACTGAAATTTTTCTCGTAAATAACTTCCCCATATTCCATTGTCGAATCAAAAATAGAGAATAGTAATTCATCTTTACTTAGACCAAATTTTAATATTTTTTTATTAAATAAAGGAATAAATAGCATATTAATTTTTTTTTTCATAATTGTTAGTAACTTAGTTAATAACTCAGTATTTGTTTCTTTTTTTTAAAAAAGCTCAAATTAACTTCTAACATCCGAACTGTTATTAGGGGCTTTGTTTTTGTTTCGATGTCTGATAGCTTTTATCCGAGTATTTAGTTAAACGATCTTAACCTTCAACGATCATTTTCGCCACAAAACGCTAATGTCAGCTATAATTCGGCATTAAGCTTTATCTCCAGTTGCTGTTACTGTAGTTGTTTTTAAGTCAGTGGTAAGATTATTTAATTATTTACTAAACAGGAACTGGAATAAAAATCTTTCATATAATTTTCCGGATCTGTCTGTATCTAAAGGGCTAAACGCACTTCTCCGTCTCCGTTATGTTTCCGTAACGTAATTGCTTTAGTGACGTAGTTAGGTATTCAGGGTCACCAGAATTGAGTCTCGTAAGACGTAACGCCGATCTTGAAATCGACGAACATAGGCGTTATATTTAAAAAAAGGAATTCAATATTTCCTGGATTTTCAGTCCGTTTAAAGTCAGTGTTAATGGTATTATATAAGCTCGAAGTTAATATTTTTGCTGAAGAATCAACAGCAGAATTTCTTGATTTAATGTTGCTTCTGACTTTTGCTTATCAAATTAGACTCTTTTAGAAGTTACATAAATAAGATGAATAAACACCGAAATCAGAACAAACGATGTTTCCTTTCTCTCTCTTCTTCCTTGTAAATCAAGAATTAGCGCTTCATCCACTCCTACTGCTTCTAATCATATGTATCACTAGATGAGCGAGAATGTAATTGGCATTAAAAAAATGAACTATATTTATAGCAAAATGTAAGCTATATTTTTTCATTCTATTTCAATTTTGTTAAATTTACAATCCCTAAGATTTTCTCACACTTTTCGGTGACAAAATGAAACTGATGCAAAGTTTTTTTTTTTTCTTTTTCTTTTCTATTAGATCACCGTAATACCGAAATAACGAATAAATATATATTTAAATTAATAATTACGGTGATCAAGTAGAATATGCAAAATAAAATCATGCATCAGTTTCGTTGATAGTTTAGGTATCAATAATCTCAAGAAATTACGATGGAGTGTGATTTGGTAATCTGTGACGAAGTTAACTTTTGCCGTAGAACACAAATAGAATTTTATTTATAAAAGCACTAACTACGAAGTGATATTTTTAAATCTCTTTTGCCTTGATCCTCTCATTTGGCGGCAGGATCTTGTAAATTATGAAAAGCATAAATCTATGTTTCTCTGTTATTACAGTGTGTTCTGCTTGGCTGATCTCGTTGAAAATATCAAATTACAGCGTGTTATTAAGCAGTTTGGATCTGTGAATTTTCTTCTACTTAAAGTTCTTGTCGGAATAAAATAATATTTTAACTTTCTATTTTCTTAATGACATTGTTAAAACAAAAGAATCATATAAACATGCAAACAAAAAATCCTGTTGACATATTGATATGTGACAATAATTTTATATTTGCAACAAACATTTTGTTCTCTTGGATTTTTGGTGTTTCCTTTATTATTTAAATATGTTGATTAAAAAAGTAGGTTTATTGTTGATTATTTTTAAACAAAATTAACTATTACATAATTCTTTTTGTGTATGATCTTAGTAGTAAGTTATTACAACATAAGTTCAGCATTAATTTAAATGAAGTTATATTGTTTCTGTAATATTCATATTATCTCTAAAAAAATGCTGAGTTTAAGATATTTTTTACCAAAACGTGTTTTTTGGGTGCAGTTTAATCTATTGGTATCTCCTATCGTAGATTCAATTAATCAATACAAGATAAGGTCTCTGGTTTTATAATAAACATTATAATAGATGGCTGTTTCATTAAGTATTTCAAGGTCGATTATAATTTATAGTTATTTTAGAATTACGTAAACTTGAAAGAACATTATAAAACCATTAAAAAAATTATCAAACTTTTATTCAATGTAAAGTTGTGATATTACTTCATGTCTGCGTGAATGTTACTGTGTGTGCTTGTGTTTTGTTTTATTTTTTACTTTGCTAACTTAACCAGGAAAATTCTATGTAAATAATATGAAAGTTTTTCGAAAATCGCCTTAATTGTTTAATTGATTTCAAGTTTACTACGTAAGAATGGTTTCTGGCTAATAATTCTCATTGTACTTTAGAGATCTTACTAACATTTCAATTCATCATTTTTCATGACATCAAAATACTAATCTGAGAATGGCTGTAATTTCAGTTCTTGCATTTATTTTTATAATTTAAATGTTTATGTATGGATATTAATCGAAATCGAAATAGATTTATACAACAGTTGAAATGGATGTTGATTTGTTGAATTCTCTAAATATGTAGTGTTTTTTACTTTTGAATATCACAGAGCATTAAGTATCTAGTAATAATGTTAATTGCTTGTTATACGTTTGCTGAATTAGTAAAAATTTGATTTGTATGAAATATCTTTACATTTTGATCGAAAACTAACATCTAAAGACTTAAGAGTGAATGAATACCTATAAATATGTATCTCTAGCATGATCTACTTTGAATATTGAATAATATTCAAGAGTACTAGTTATTTTAGAGTTGAGTACCATGTTCATTTTCTTCTGGTTTCATTATAAAGCTTGCATTCTCAGCAAAACCATATATATTTTAATTCAGAAGAAATTAACATGGTAAGCAATTTTCATGGTAATGTTTGCAGGTGGTTTGATCAGTGTAAAAATTATAGTCTCCTTAATATAAATTACCTAATACTTATTTCACTAGTTTATTACTTGCATTTAAAAGCAACAATTCAAAATAAAACATAAATGTATTTAACAAAAAATTTAAGTTTCCTCGATACAGAAAATATTCCACCCATTTAATTTCAGCTTTTCGAAGCTTCAGGTCACTGTTTTTAACTTAAGAGCACTTAAGTTTGAGTTGCATTTGATGGCATAAAAAGATTTATACAGAAATTGGTTATAATAAAAGGTTTTCTTGTGCAGGATTGTCATATCATATATGTCCAGCTTGGCAAGTCATTGTCTTTGTTATGGACTTTGTAACGCCAGTAACTGTTTATTATTCAATATAAATCTGGATAACAAAAAAATGAAGCCTGTAGCTAGAGAAATGGCTAAAGCAGAAACTTCAGTTGATTTAGCAATTTTTTTTTTTCACTTCATCTAGCTGGTGGTAAATAGTTAAGAAGAAAGATGAAATTACACTACAGCTGATATAATAGCTACAGTGTTATTAAATATTAAGAGACAATTTCCTTCTGAAAATGGAGGGATTTCAACACTCATAAAAAAATGACTTTCGTTAATGCCAGGATATGTTTGTTTTTTTGTTTTTATATTTTGAGTCGCCTTCCGCTAATCTAAGATTCTAACTCCAAATACTAAAGATCACATTTAATCCTTTGCATGGGATATATATATATACACTGCTGATCAGAATGTCCCAATTGCCCTTATAGATTTACAAAATTTGCTTGGTAAGAAAAACAAATAAATGTCAATTCTTAACGACATTTAATTAGTTTAGCAAAGTTTATTCCTAATAAAGGAATCATGCGTCCTTTTATTCTAATAAAATAAACAGTATCATTAATTAATGATGACAGATAATTTTTTTTCAAACACTTTTGACATTTCGTGCAACAAAATTTTTTTTGAATTTTATAAATGCCTTCAAGTTTTCTGCTGTTGCTACTCCCTGTTGATGGAAAAAATTAATCAGTTTTTTGCCAAGAATTTTATAAGAAATTACTGAAGTGCAAAAAGACAATTTACGATTGTCAACAGCTAGTAATAGCAACCATACGATCTCCAAATGTTTGACATAGGTTCTCCTCAAGGTATCCAAAGTTGACGTACATCAACAATTCCTATTATTGATAAAAAATCCTCTAAATTGTAATTTATTAAAAAATATGTTTGAAGAATAACTGTACTAATCAACATTGTTAAATAATAATTTACAGAAAATGTATAGGGTACATTAGTTTAAAAATTTATTAAGCCTATACTTAATTTCTGCATATTGTAACACAAACTGGATTCATAATCAATTTTAATTCTTTTCATTTCACAATTTACATGTTGTTGATTCTTGTGGCTTTAATTATGTACATAGAATTTTAGTTAAAATTTCTATTGAAATTGAGGAATTATATTTCAAATGGTTGCTGATTAATCTGAAGTAAAGTCAACCTATTATTCACTTATTTTTTATTGGAAAAGAAATATGTTGGATCAAGTTATCGGCATCTATTTGTAAGAGATAAGAAATATATCTTTGCTAAAGCTTATGTTTTGTCGGTATTACTGAAGTTAAATTGAGAAAGAACTATTTGGCCTTAGACCAAAGAAAGTACATAAACAGCTTGAAAATTAAGTGTAGAACTCAAGAAGAGAAGTCAGATATAATTATACTTCTTCCTATTTCTGTCTCTCACTTCTCTAGTTCTCCTTCTCACTTCTTTTTATTCATTCGTAAGTAAATAAACAAGAGACTAATTGTCAGACGTTGTATTCACAAAACTCTGAAAGAAAATTCCAAATTCTACTGCCCATTAATATTCTAAATATACATTTTAATTAAATAATCAAGTTTTATGTTTTATTTTTTATTTTTTTTTCTCATTCTTTTAATGCTGAATTAATAAAGTTAAATAACTTGCAACAGTGGTAAAGAGGATAGATTTTGTTTTCTGTTTTTGAGATTTTATTCTTTGTATAACTTCGTATACGAAATACATTGTTAATAGCTATATTAATTAGCAATTTATTTAATGCTTGATATGGTTCTTCCTCTGTTTGGTGAGTAAATATTAAGAAAGCCTGCTTCCTCACGGTCATAGAACACAGATTCAGAATTGAAATCATAATGGTTCCAAGAAATGATTTCCTCTAACCTTCCCCCAAAATACGGAACTGTCATCTACAATTTTTAAAATTTCCCAAAACCATACTGAGTGTTATTTACTAAAAGCCAGTTAACGTACAATGAAACTGAAATATAGAGTAATCTTTGATCGCAACTGATACTTTGACAATGTTGTTTTAGTAACTTCTGACATCTTCATTCTTCATTGAAGAAAAATTGTGTAACTCATACAATAAAGAATCAAGACAAGAACTTTAGAGTCCATTTTTTAAAAAAATAATTTCATTAAGAAAGCTTTACAGAAATCAATATAAATATGAGAGCATTTACTTAAAAGTATTCCACAAATTCGAATATTTATGAACTATTTTCTATTATCTTCGTAAATTGAGAGTTTGTTTTACTCTGTTTTTGCACATGAGATTCGAAGGCTAATGGAGACTCATACATTCACGTCATTCCTAGTTTTGCTGTCAATATCTCTAGGCTGAAGCCAGAATACTAAATGTGTTGTGCTGTTGTGAAGAAAGCGTTTCTATGGATGAATCAAGCTTGCACATAACCAAAATGAATATCCATAATTTGAAATTACGAAACGCATTTCCCAATTTCGTCGTAATATAATTTAACTAGAATAAACACAGTGGATTCAGAACAAATTGAAAATTTCCTGAAAATTAAATATAAATTAGAATACTGACAGATTTCCATAAGTTATTAATAAGTTCTTTGTAAACTCACTTCAATTATAAGTTAACAAAGCTACAACAGTTATATGTGGTTATTAGCAGTCAGAATGGCTTAGTCTCTAATCGAAGTGAATCAAATAGCAAAGACTAATCTGTGTTTGTTTCTGTAAAGTTCTGAATTTAAGATTGTTTGTCAATTATTTATTGTTTAATCCTTAGTCACATCCTTTTGGTTTATTAAATTTGGATAATTCTAGCTGATAAAAAAGGATCACAGATTAAATTCATTATTTATGGAAAAACGTATTCTAAACTGTGAATAAAATTGGAAAACGTTTATTTATTAAATAAATATATAGATTCTAAATTTGATTAATTACTCGTACATTTAAACAAACACACATGTAAACAACATGTAAACAAGCACACTATCCAAGCTCTTGTGTTATTGATAATGGACCACATTGTTGAGAATCGAATTTCAAATAAAGAGTAAAGCAATAATTTGCAGACAGCAAGGAACTATAAGAACATAAGGTTTACGTGTACTGCATAACATTGGAAGCAATAATAGAGCCATACACCTGCGTAAAATAAATGACATGTTTATACAATTTAAAAAGTTTGCAGAACGTTTCGCCGTCGAGAGACAGACTTATCAAGACTTGATAAGGCTGTCTCTCGACGGCGAAACGTTGTGCAAACGTTTTAAATTGTATAAACACGTCATTTATTTTACGTAGGTGTATGGCTCTATTATTGCTTCCACCAAAGAACTAATATGCATTTATATTTAAAAAAAAATATCAGTAAAAAATCAAGCTTTTTGGCCCTACCATCTACTGTCAAATTTTCGGATAAAGTAAATTCTCAGTATTGAGCGAACTTAGTAAATAGTAAGGGATTAAAAAAACAAAACAACTTTTCCCTTCAGTTTTGTTTTGCTCAAAATTGGTTTTTATTGAATTGGTGTTTCCATTTTAAATCCGCTAATTTAAAACTCATTTCCTAAATTACAAAACTATAAGGAAATTACAACACGATTGACATCGACATTTCCTCTCACTCAATATATAACATCCTGTTATGGTTTACGTAATTTCCATTTAAGAATGAGGTTTTAATCGGCACGATTTCCTAAATCTTGTTTGTTTAAATATAAATTTAAAATTTCCTTTGAATATTACTAAATCAATGAAACTTTCATTCATCCATATCATCAACACTTGAATATTGGTTCGGAATAAACTGAATAAAATTTAGTTACCAAAAAGTTTTTGTAGATATATAAGCATTCAAAACTTTAAAATAATATAAAATTATATTAAGATTTATATTATGTAATATAATATAAAATATTTTACTTGAAACTTATTGTTAGTCAATGAAGTTAATATACATTTTAATGTATAACTGATTAAACTTAAAACTATCTACGAAAAGTATTAATTTCAAGGATTCCATTACCGTTAAAAGAAATTATTTTAAAAATTAGAAATTATTTCTATTAATGCAGGATTTGTAATAAAAAATTAGAGGAAAATGGAAATATTTATGAATTATTAAGACTTAAAATTGTATAAGGAATTTGTAAGTCTGATATAAATTTACAGGAAGGATATAAGTATCTGATTTAATGATTTTATCGTAAATTCAATTTACAAGATTTGAGCTAAAAAATTTTAAATGGTTCTTTTCAGGTAACCATTTTATCTGCGTTTTACCCACTTTAAGTATTTACAATTCGTTGCTTTTAAAAACAACAAAAAACACCTGTGCATTATCCTGCTGGAAGTAGCCATCTGCATGAGGATAAACTGTTAACATGTACGATTGCACTTAGGCAGCTACGATGTTTAGGTACGCTCTAGTATCCTGACGTGCCTCCAGAGGTATCAATGGACCTAACGTGTGCCAGGAAAACATCCCCCACACCACGACAATGCTCCCACCGGCTTGAAGAGCTGTTGTAAGACACGACGGGTCCAGACGTTCGTGCGCACAGCAGGGATTTACCTAATAAAGTGGCTGGACAATATATATGCGTTTAGAAATACTTAGCGTAAATTAGTTAACTTTAATTATTTACTAGCCAATTAAATGCTTTCCACTAGCTGTTCTACGTTGTTGTCTTACAGCTTTTTTAATAAGCAGTGTTTATTTGGTCTTCTTGTACTAATGCTCCTTTTCTGGTTCGGATTACTCTTGAGTCGTTCCAATTAATAATATTAAAAAAAGTTGTCCTACAACAATGTTCAAGAAATATCTAAATATCAGCTTTACAATTACAGAATGATTGTTTTAGGAAACCCAAAAAATGAAATGACGAAACAATACTGATGATTGAAAAATTAAGTTTGAAGATTTTTTTTTTTTCATTTGCTGAACAAACTTATCAACAAGACATTTTAGAACGACTATCAAAATGTAATCACCAATGGTAATTCGATAACGATCTTAGGAATTTTAATTATGGCGCAGATGTTACTTGTGGTAATTTGCTTTATCAAATTTACATGACTGTCAACAATGAAAAATAGAAAAGGAATTTGTCGAAAAGCAAAGAAAGAAGACACTCTTCATTCATGAATTCCTTTGTTTACTATTCGTGAGAACCAGATGTTATCAACTCTCTTTGAATTGGGTCACATTCCGATTGAATGTTACTTTATGGATGAAGGGAGTTGGTAAAGAATCTGGAGGAAAACGAATTTAGCTTCCGGATCTTCATGACGCTTTCATCAATCATTCTCATATCATTTTGACAAGGTTTATGGTTCTGATATTTCAAAACGGAAAAAAAATCTTTGAACTAATTTTTCTGTAATACTTAAATATTCTTACAATGGTAACATTTTCTTTTCTGATGATTTCTTTGATTAGACCCTGAAATTCTATTTCATTTGTAAAATACTGGCCTAAATAATACAATAAAGTGTATTTATCATATAACCAATTAAATAAAGTTAAATATATATATATATATGGTACATAAAGAAAAGAAAAGAATGAAGAAAAGCTAACGAAAGAAGGATTAAACTTAGAATTTTTGATGTAAATTTATGAAACGAAATGTAACTGAGAGCTACAAATTATATATACAAAGCAAATGGTTACGTATTACTCAATGTTAAATAGATTGAAGGGATCTTCTTAATTTTAGATTGTTTACATTAAGTAGCATCTAGTCAACATAATTAAATCCTCCTTCGAAATCGATTTCTTTCCTGCTTTTACTGGTTGTTAATTTTACTGTTTAATTCCTAGAAACCGTTAACCAGCGAAAAAATATCCCCTAGCAATATTTCAGTTGAACGACTTATCCAGTCCGTAGACAGTGCATTAGCACTTGATAAATTATTAATCTTTTGTAAATTTAAAACAATCATAATTTTTTTACGGAAACGTAGTAATTAATAATTGACTAGTTTTTGGACGTCAATTAGAATACGTACTTTTATATTTACATAATTTGGATTCTCAATTTAACGCTGAACTTCTTAGTCTTTTTCTGTAGAAGCATTCTAAAATGTCTTAAAAACAAATCCAGTCTTTTATTTATTTAATTTTTGAGCTTTAATTTATATGTTAGTGAATCTGTTTACAAATTCAGCAGAATACATCCTAACATTCTGTTTCATAATCTCTAATATATAATATAATATTCTAATATAATGTACTACAATATAACATTCTAATATATTACAATAATTCTCCACAATCTTATTCTTAATTATAAGCCTGTGTCCTACAAGAGAAAAGTAATATAAATGAAATCTTACCAATATCGGAAAGGAATTTTATGTTATCGGAAAGTTAGAAAAAAAAAAACAAAAACAGATATAATTAGGATTTTAGATATCTCCCTCCCTATAATTTTTAGTTTTCAGATTTTTCGAGGAGTAACTTTTCTAGCTTAACGGGAAATACAGGGAAAAATTAAACTCTAACCAAAAATAATATAGATCTATTTTATGTAGATTATTGATTTGCTGTCGTGGGAACTGTTCTTGATGGCTAATAATGGACATTCGCAGCTTAAAATATTTGTTTTTGAATATAAATTTCAATTATGTTAGTGAAATTTATGGGAAAATCCTACACAGCAGCTAAAATACGCAAAATATTTATAGATCAATGCTCGGCTGGGCGCCAAATAGCGGAATTAAAGCATTTCAAAAATGCCTTAAAATGCACAATCGTTTTCATTTTTTTGTTTTTATTTGTATTAAGAAAGAAATTGTACATATTAGACAAGCTATTCATAGCTGTTGAATAAATGGACGATAACAACAGAAGGAAAAGAAAGGGCATCAAAGAAAGAATTATGTAGTTTTTTTAGAAAAATTCGCAAGATAAAAACTATCTCGTTTTGCTTAAAATTAAAAAGAGAAAATCATTTCAGAAATTTAGATTTCAACATAACCCCCACTGGATCCCTTACACATTCTGCTCTTATGTGAACTGGCTTTGTTAAATATTAAATGCCAGTTCACATTTAATTAGTTCTAAAATTTAAAGTAAGCTCAGTGAGACTTAAGCTTTAAGTGAGACTTAAGCTCAGCTAAATAGCTACAGGCTCTCAATGTTATTGACATAGTTTTACTATTTTTCCATTAATTTAAAGTTTCATTTTTTTTTACTTTATTATGAAACCTAATTTGATATTATCTAATTCTTTTACCATTAATTTTATCTAACATGTGATATTTACTAAATCCTCATTCAGTTATTTTTTATTTTTTATTCTTTTTTTCTCTAAAAAAGGCGATATTGGAAATATATTAATTTAAAAAAACTTCCCCACTTGTTATCGTTGTCGGTATCAAACTAGTGTTCCAATGACCCACTTCTTTTTCTACTGCCTTTTATTCTTACATAGAATAGCGCTTTGTCAGATGATCAATCCAGTACTTTCTTGGTTTGATGCCATATCTGAAGATTGGCGGAGGAGAAATAGTCTTTCTCCTTTGAAGATCGCAATGAAGATAAGAAAAAAAAAAAAATCAGCGCAAACTTTTAGGCTAGATCCCCCCGCCCCCGAACACACAGTTTTTCCTCCTCCTTTTTTTTTTTTCTTCCAGCTATATTTTGATCAAAAATCCTGGTTATTATCGATTGATTTACTCCAAAGTCAAACAAACTCTTAAATTGCTTCTTATGTAATTTTTGAAATGAGTAAAACATTGACACACACATATGTAGCAAACAATAATATATATTAAAAAATATGAAAGAAAGAATACATTACATAAATGGACTTCAGGGCCGGACGTTTCGACTTCCTAAGTGGATTGTCATTTTCAATGGAAGAGTAACAGAAAAGGAAAGATTAGATTCCAAAAATATTCAAACTGAACTGTTAACTTTTTCTTTCCTATTCTGTTACTCGTCCGTTGAGAATGACAATCCGCTTAGGATGTCGAAACTTCCGGCCCTCAAGCCAATTTATGTAATGTATTTTTTTTTTTCATATTTTTTAATATATATTATTGTTTCTTACATGTGTGTGTGTGTGTGTGTCAATGTTTTACTCATTTCATAAATATAATCAACACACGTTAAACTCCTAATTAATAATATAATTTTTCTTTCCTAAATTGCGTCAAATGAAAGAATGTTCCTTTAAATCTGTACTGTGATATGCTGGTTAATTTCATAATTTTTCAAATAATTATCACAATAACATTGGGGAATATTTAAAATTCTTTTTTAATAGATGCCTTTTGGGAATTCTCAGTAACCTACAAGTCTGTAGTAGAACAGAGTGAAACTTTCTACTTTTTCCTTTGTTGCTTTTTTATAAAAAAGAGAAAATAAAACAAATAAAGAACTTATCTATTATTTTCCCAGAAGCATAAACCTGAGGCTTGATTATTTAATCTTGTTGTTCAACCTTTAATGTTATGTAAGTTTGAAAACTTGCAGTCATCTGATCGATATACATTTGAACATACCATTGACCAAATTGTACTTTTGTTCAGTGATTAGTTAATTATGTGTAATAACGTCAAATATTTTCTAAGGGTTTTTTATTAATATTAATTTTAATAAAATATTAAAACATTATTAATATTAACATTGCTTTTCATGGAATTTATAATTTGCTTCATGAATTTAATGAATTAATACGGAGAACCAATCATTTACAAACAAGATATTACTCTAAATTACTCTGAATTTTTTTTATAACATAGCAGAGAATATATGTATATTTTGATGATGGTGGAATTTATTTTTCCATTTCTTTAAATTAAAATATTAGAACTGAATGATGTAAATAAAATATAAGGTAATAATTGCAGAAATATTTAAATTAATTAAATTACATTATATTAATCCAATATTATGAGAACTTTTGAAAATAAGTTTTATAAGCTTTAATGATTAATCCTACATGTCCAAATTATTATTTAATGCTACATTCAAAGCAAAGTTATTTCTAAATAGAAAAACAAAAAAAAACCATTTAATTAAGTTGAACAACCGAAAAAAAAAAAAAACATTCGTAATGCATTGTAAAAAATATCAAGAATTTTACTGAGCTTTCAATTGTTGACCTTTGATACATTGAATATATATAATAAAGCCTTTGTTTTTCGAAGAAATATTTCCTTTCGAGGGAATGATAAGGAAGAAAATTCAGATAATGAATATAAAAAAAGGCTCCAAAATAATAATAACAAAAATATTGCTGTTTTCTTATTACTATATTAATGAAATCCATGACTGTTTTTTTATGAATTGTTAAATTTATAGCATTAAAGCAATATTAATGTGGCGCAGCTGCCATTTCAAGGTCTTGCTATAAAACTGTATTGCCAGCTTATTTAATCTTGAATCTTTTGAAAAACATCATAAATTCTGTAACAGCACACTATATGGTAACCATTCAAAGATTCTAGGTAGAAGGTATCTGATTTGATGACTATACAGTAAAAGTTTCGCTTTTTTCTTTTCTTTTCTTTTTCTTTTTTGGTTTAAGATTAATCAATATGTGATTGTTAGAACTTAGTGAAGAGATCAGCTAATAACTATTGAACCTTTTGCTAAATCTATTTTATTGATTATTTGTGCAGAATGTGATTAATGCCTTTTCTGAGTACCACTTTGGTTCTTTTATTATCGGGCGATTACTGATCAGATTTATGGTGGCTTTTTAGTGTTTTTACTAAAGTAGTTTTGAATCACTTTTCAGTACGAATAATCGATTAAATTCTTTAAATGGCTATTTGCTGCTTTTACTATTATGAAAATGTAATGTTAATTGACTTAAAGTGAATTTTTTGAAACTAATTCACATATATAAGATTTCTTTAACAAAAAAATATGTATTAAATTAAACTGCAGGAATTTTAATAAAAAGTTATACGAGATAAAACAGTATCAATTTTATTTTATAAAAATACGTTCAATTCAAATTATTCTATGATAAGCAGATGGACAAATTGTCACTATGTAATTCATTCCTTATAAGAATCAAATAACACATCATGATATATTGCAGGAAAATCAATTAGAATTACTTTATTATAACTTTCCCTTTTCTTAGTGAGATAAGATTCCCATCGAAGCTTGTCGTTTTCATTTCTTTATTCTCAATTCTCTGAAAGTACTTAAATTTTTCAAAACAAAATTGTTCCAGGATTGAAAAATTCATAAAAACAACTGAAAATTGAAGAGATATTTCTATTATCAAATATTTTAGTCAACTAAAAATTTGTTCTTAGAGCTTAAGTCATTAAAAATCGCCCTTCTATCATTCATGCCCGGATGCACCATTCAAGTTCAGTAGCTGAACTTTGGTCAAACTGGAAGAAAAACCAAGATCCGTCTTAAACCTATTGCGCCAACAACGTTTGGAAATGATCGCGGTTCAAAAGCTTCGTGAAGTTGAACTGCCGAATTTGATCGTTTACCTCTCTGAACCTAATTCAGCATTGACATCGGCCGATGTATACGAATTGAGATTCCTTTGAAAAAAACAACGGGAAGATTCATTCTCAAAAAATATAAAATTTCATTACATACAAGAAGCCTGAATGCAGGGCCGTAGCTACCACCGGGACAATGCCCCGGGGCCCCCGAGCAAAGGCCCCCCCCCCCGAATAAAGGGGGATTTTTTTTTGTTGTTGTTGTTAAAATAGGATTGTCGTTTTTTTTTGGTTGTTAAAAGATTGTCAAGGGCCCCGCACCCTCCGGCTCTACCCCGGGGCCCCCAGTCCTCTAGCTACGGCACTGCCTGAATGGATCAACATTTCTAATTTAATTTCATAATACTGTAATTTAGTTTAAGTATTCAATGAATTAGTTTGAATAGCTGTCGAGACACGCAACAACAATAACCAATAGATGGATATTTCACGAGGTAATCTAATGACTAAACAACAATTGCCGTGCTGGCGTGGTCGTGCGGTCTCGGCGGCGGCCAGCCGTGGCGTCCAATGCGCCAGTTCCTGGGTTCGAATCCCGGTAGTGGCATGGGTGTTTCACTTTCCTTTCTTCTGTGTTGTCCGTTTCTTCCCTTGGGGTTGGCGCCCCCTTGCGGTATCTAGCCTAAACTCCTCTGGTAGGAGAGCGTCCATACCCAGTATTGGGTGTTACGGGCGATTAATAAAAAATAAACAAAAAAAAACAACAATGTACCAAAAATTACTAAAAAAAATCTTTTATTAATACTACTTTTTAATGAAATGAATAGCTATATATACATTTTATATATATTTTGTTCATAAAATACTAGAAGCTTCCAAATTCCATAACAATTATACAAACAACAACAACAAAAACTCATTAAAAACGGAAACAATATAAGAAAATAAATTTCTAAAATTAAAAATTATTGGTTGGCTTTATTAATTTACCATTAATTTTCAGTGACAACTGAAAATAAGAACCACATGTGCTGATCAAATCACCGATCGAGCTGTTTGAGCGGGCAACGATATTTGTTGCAACCAATAAAGAATCGGCTTACAACGTACGATGCACTTTGGCTTTCGAGAACCTCGATCACAGAATAAGCGTTCAATCTCGTCACGTTGTGGTTAGTACAATACAGAAAGATTATGATCTTAATCAGTCAAAAAAAAAAAGTCTAGGATTATAATATAAACAAATTATTAGCTTGTGTTGACAACAACATAGATTCAAATTTCGGTTTTACCTCCTCATTTCTCATAGGCATTTCTTTAAGAACTTAGCGAATTACAAATTTCTATTTTTAAACGGTATTAAACAGTTTGCTGTTTATTTTGCTTAATTCTTTTTTTAAGTAATTGGGACCAGAATTTATTGAGTCAGTATGGATGATGATAGAAAATTAAGAAAAAGTTTGAAGGTTACGTCAAACTAACTAAAAAAGAAAAAAGAAAAATTATAAAATAATTTAATGCAAAAAAATAAAATGTCCTTGAAAGATTTTTTTAATAAAAATCATTCTTTCTCTGAGGAAAGAAAAAAGCTCCAAGCTTTCGAATGTAACTTATATTTTTTGATTTCAACTTATTCTAGGAAACTTTCATTCACGTAATAAATTTCAATTATCATTCACAATTTTCTCCCTATTTATTTTGACTTAGTAAGTGTAAGAATTTCTTTTCAATAAGTTTTAACAATTAATATTAAACTTCCTGCCTTTGTATTAACTTCCATCGTTTTTTAGAATTTTCACTCACTTTACATTGATTGCATACACTGAATAAATTTGCATCACTAATTAGTATATTTTGCAAGATTGATTGTTAATTATATAACATCACTAACAAGTTATGGAATCTTAAAATGTTGCCTAGCCACCACAGTATTTCTTTCCTTGTTCTAGTAGGCACATGGCCCTAACTTAGGCCTACCGTCTTTCTCTTAAAACTCTGCATATATTTCATTCTCTCTAGTTGATTTTCTACCACTTATCTCTAAACTAATCGAAGATTCAATCAATTATTTTTGATCTTTTAAATTGAGAGTTGAAAAATCCACCACTTAACTGTATCCATCACTGAAGTAATCCAAGAACACTAAAAAAAGACATCTTACTGTCAACGTCTCGATTACAACTTTAAATTAGACTCCTTAATAATAAAAACTGCTAATTATGAAAATTGTACTAAAATTGAAAATTGTGGATTTTCTTAAGACTGATTTTTGAAATGGTTTCTACATTTCCATCAGGAAATTTCACAGAATAACATGCTTTTGAACCCAAGACCAAAAATTTGGATATTTGCCAATGAGGATCAGATCTAAAATGATCTTACATAAACCAGAAATAACATCTCTATTCTTTATAGATATTCATCTTGTAAGGATCTAACCTTGGATCAGTGACGATTTTGAAGGGTTATCACTGTAATTTTGTAGATACATAGGCCTATTTATAATTTCATGAGATCTTTAAGTTATGAGAAAAGTGATTTGCGAATTCTTGAAGTTGATCGCTGCCGTGTTTCCATCTTCCGTCTCATATGAATCTGTTTTAACACAGCTTTAGTTTTGCTTCAGATTTTACGTTTCTGATTTTGCTTCTGTCTGTATTTGACTGTGATTTCTTCTTGGTATCCAATACACTGTTATCTATACTTCAGATATCTCAGCGTCAATAATAGGTTTAGGAGATGATTAGAAAAATAAAATTAAAATGTCGTCTTCGCTACGGTTTCGTAGATCTGAAATTAAAAGCAAAATCAAAAACTGATAGATAGAAATTAGGAATTAAAAAATACCCAGGATATTACTTAAGTTAAAGAATAAAAATATAAAAACTGTATTACTCTTTGGTGGCAAGCTACCATCTAGGGTTTATTAGTTATTTAACTACAGATGCTCCACGATTTACTGTGGGGTTAAGTCCCGATAAATCCATCGTAAGTCGAAACTTTATTTAATACCGAACATCATATCTCAGCCGAGCCTACCTTACCTCAGAACACTTACACGTTTAAGCTGCTAACCTAGCATCATGCGAGAGTATCGTGTAGCATATCGCTAGCCCGGGAAAAGATCAAAATTCAAAATTCGAAGTTTTACTGAACTCGTAAAAACCTTTTGCACCATCGCTTTAAGAACTGTCTACAAAATTTTTGACATTTTGTTGAATCAGAAATGTGCATTTTTCAATTCATAAAACCTAAATTAATTTGTAAAAAATATTAAGTATTAAAGACGAAGCTATAACTGTAAATAATATCTTAATAAATTTCCGTCGTGATTTATGTCGTAATAGGAAAGTAGCTTTTTAAAAATTACAGTAGAAATTTCCTTCCTTTTGACTATTAAAATTCGAAGGCAGACTTTAAAATACCAAAAGATAGATATTTAAATGTTGTACATACAGGGTATATTTCTATTTAATAGTTATGATAATTAAAAATAATAAAATCCGTAGATGCTAGGTTATCAATAATGTGACATAAAAATTCAGTATTGCCGATTTTATTGTAAAACACCAATACAATAATAATAATAATAATAATAATAATAATAATCAATTCATTCTTAATTAACCATTATCTCGATATGATTCATTGAAAAACTTCAATAAAGAACCTGAAATGGATGATAACACCTGTTTCCCCTCGTTCTTCTTCGAATTGCCAATAGAAAAATCTGATGTTCCCTCTGCCGTTTATGATTTCTACATTCATCAGAACAATGCATTCTTACATTTTATGACTCATATTTTTCTTTCATTGTTATCTATTCACATCAGAACCTAAGTTGCTACGTGAATTCTTTATTTCTCTTGAAATGTCTGTGACGTTCAGCCTACATCAATCACTAGGATTCAGAGCTCTACGGTGCGAAATGTTCTTCTTGCCTAATGATTTCAGATCTGCTTTGGTGTCTACCTCGAATTCCTTTCACGACGAGCATTGTCACAAATCCGTTACAGTAACGCTGATCGTCAGTCAATGTTGACATCTTATACCAAAGAGCAATATCTGTCTTGTTAGAATGTTATTCACTTTTATTCTATGTCAAAAACCGTTATTTAATAATGACAATACTGAGGTCTGGAATAAGTATAAAAATTCTCAATGAAGTCGTCGCTTAATTTCCTTTTTTTAAATCAAGTTCTAATGAGCTGAGATCGACATTCATTTCTATTGTATTATATTTTTGTATTATATTTTTGTATTATATTCATTTTTAGAAGATTATTAACTTTCCATCAGTATGGCAAATGGTCGTAATTGCATTTATTATCTTAATATAACAATAAATTTTATCGTTTGATTCATGTTTAACGCGTCCAAATCTTAAAGTTTACCGAAAGAAATGAGAACCAGATATACATTAAAATAGATTAATGTAAACTGTTTTATCTCTTTGTCTTTATTTATTCTGTAAAATAAGTTTTAGGTAAGTAATTTCTTTTTTAAATTGATTGCCAAATGATTGTGGAACAGTTTAATTTTATTGGCATTATCTTAAAAAAACTTATATAATGTTCTTATAAGAAGTCCAGGCAATATATTTTTAAGATTCAACAGCAAAAAAGACAGAGTTTTCCTCGTCATCTACCATCGCTTTTATGTATGTACTGACAAAATAAAAATCTACTAAAAAAATAAAAATCTTTAAAAAAAAAACACAAATATTTAAAAATAGAACATAAAATCTGCGGACTACTTTCGAGATCTTTACAGAGCACTTTTTCAACGCATTGGAGAACATAGAGGTCACTGCTTTAAAAGGAATTTTAAACCATTCAACAATTGTTGACATGTCAATAAAGTGAATAGGTGGCGGGTAAATAACCAATCAAAAAACAGTATGCAAAATTAATTGTACCAATGAAAAATCAGTTAAAGCAGTGACCTTTCAATTTCTACAATGCGTTGAAAAAATTCCTCCGAAGAGCTCGAAACTAGTCCGCAGGTTTTAAGCTCTTTTTTTTAAATATTTTTGTGTTATTTAAAGTTTTATATTCTTTTAATAGTAATTGCATAAGTAAAAAAAAAAATAAACTTTCAAAAATCTACTGTTGGCTTTGCCAGAATTCAAATCTAATATCCAGATTCATAAAATCCATATAGGCCTAATCTTTTATGTCATATTGGTTATTTTATACATTAGATTTGTTTAAAAAAAATAAAGGAACTACGTATTAAGTCATATTAAGAGTTTAATCGTTTACAGAATGTTAATTTGTTGTACTTTCACCTTATGATTACAATTTACAGTATCAGTTAATTGCTGATATAAGATTTCCAGTTGGTTAATATTAGAAATTTGAATGAAAATGCTTCATGTTACAAAACTGTATAAAATACACAGCTAAAAATTTTAATTTTATTTAAAATTAAAATGAATACTAGATATTTTGATAATATTTCTGTGAATTTAATGAGATATCTAATTCATTTCTGTGACAAGACAAACTGATAAGAAAATTTCAGTTTCTGTCACTGATAGTTAAAGATTTTTGCAAGGAATTTTCCTAGATTATAGGCCTATATGAAACAATTTAGAGACTTTTGTCTTCTTTTCTTTTTTATATGATTGATATTTGTGAAGAATACGGTTTAAGAATGAAATAATCATACATTTTAATGTAATTGGTTTAAGGCGAAAATCCCTTAGTGGCTGCTGGGTTTTCTAATGATGGTAGTCATTCGATAAGAAACATGAAAAATTAAATTTCCAATGAACAGCTGGAATTACATTCTCTAATCATGATGTCTGTATAATTCATAAATGTCATTCCAATTCAGTTCTTCTTCGCAAGTTTAAATCATCATATATGAAAATTTAATTTGTGGCTTTTAGCCAAATCCTCTTAACCGTTAAAATTGCGGATGAATTTCGAACCTATTAAAACTCTTGATTCAGAAGTATAAAATAAAAGTTTTCGATTTTTCTTTTCTTTTTATTTATTTTTTTATCTAATTCTTTTCTGATATTACCTTCGTTTAGTGTTTATGGAAAATAGTCATGGTCCAATTAGCGATTGGAACTCGTGCATGTCAGGACAATTTTTGAATACTGGGTAATTAAAGTAAACTAACTAACTAACTAACTAAATTACTAAATAAATAAGGCAGCTATCGTGCTTAGATTTTCTAATTCATATTTATTATCGACGATTCTTTAGCGAATTCTATACAAGTTATCAATGTTATATTAATGTTATTTTATTAATGAGTTATCAATGTTATCAACAAATTAATCTTTCTTTTACTTTTACTTTTAGGTTTGTGGATTTAATAAAATTATTCCACTAAGTTTAATTACTTTTTTCCTTGTATTTTGAAGCCCACTTCAATTGCGCAATGGATGAAGAACGCAAAATTATAATTATATAGATAATATGACTAATTATTTACAAATATCTTCTTTCACTGAAATTAAAATTAAAATGTAAATTCATAATTTCTGCTGATTTTTGCATGATTCTGCTGATGATGACCTTGTGGAGTTAAAACAGGTCGAAACTGTCCAGGTTTTTATTTTTTTATTGTCATAAATATATTTCATCTTCATGAAATCTTCATCTTATGTGTGTCCTGATGTGATTTTTTTAATACTCATTATGTAAAGTATAATTTTTATTGCCTTTCAAAATCCTTCTCCATTTTCTTCTTTTTTTTTCTTTGAAGATAAAGATGGTTTTCTTGCTCTTTTCATTTTCATTTTCATTTCTATTAGATTTCCCATTCATTTCGTTTCTTATTTCTTGATTTATTTTTAGCTATCAACAGCATTAAAGTATTTGGGGCATTATAAGATTGCTTTATGATAATAAAATGTATTCTTATATTAGTTAGTCATTGTTAATTAATACTTATTTGTGGTTAAACATTCTAAAAGGAAATAATAGCAACAAATTTCGAAAGAATTTTAATATTTCTGAAATAACGAATTTTTTCCAAATCCTATCCTGCCAAAAGCAACTACACTGTTTAATTCGACAAACAGAAATCTCTTTTCGTGCATGAAACTTTATTGGAAGGTTCTTGAAAATGTAGGTTGAAATAAATTTATTCGGAAGTTAATTTTTTTCTTCCAACCATTCTGTCAATGTAGGATTTTTCTCTCACAGAGCATTATTTAATGCTTTGTGATTGCACTTCCTAAATCCACTATCCCATGAGATCAATGTGCGTGAGGATTTGGTTCAGTTGCAACGACAAACATCATTTCCAGGCATCAACTCCAACTAGCATCCCAAGCCAATTGCACTCTGCGTGCTGCACCATTTATGTAGTGTGCTGCACGCATCGTACGTCATTTAGAAGGCTACAGTGATGTAATTCTATTTCAAATTTAGATAAGATAAAAAAAACAAACTCAAATTAGTGTATGTGTGTGTTTTACTTTCGTTCTAACAGCAAAAGGAAATATTTAAACAAAACGCTATTTGCTTGAGAATCGTATAATAATTTGCTGGTGTTTTTTTGTTTTGTTTTTTTACCGCAACTGTAGAGCAGAGTTGAACGCAGAAATGAGTTTCCCTGAGGACAAACTCTATAAATAGCTTTTGCGAGCTAATAAAATTTATTATTCAGTATTAAAATTGCAGATCGAAATTAAAATATTGAAGTTAAATCAACCATTTCCATATCGAAAATTCTCCTTGCTCGGGTCGTCTCGTATTTCTCAAATCTGTCTTGAAATTAAAATAAAGTAATCGACGATATCCATCGCTTTAATCTCAGTCAGTCGCTCGGTTAATCTGGCTATGTTGTCTCTGAGAAACAACAAAGAAATAATATAATAACGGTGAATTATCCACTATTTAATTGTCTTACAATTTTTAGGTTTTGTATAATAAAATTCATATAATTGATCTTATGATCTGAATTTGTTCTCGATCATATGATACAAAGGTAATCCGAAACAGAGAAATGTCCGAATTGTAGAATATTTACGTCATTATTATAAAAACATTAAATTTATCCACAATTGAAACAACATAAGGTAATAATCATATTTTTTCATATGATGGATATTTAAATATATAATTTGATTTTTTGTCATGATGTATTACCTGTTTCTACTGAAAATGTTTTATTTTATTATAGAAATGCAATTAAATATAAAAAATTCAAAGAGAATACAAACAATATGATTTGAATATGATAAGAATTGTATCTTTAGCCCATACTTCTAAAATTCGTTAAAAGTTTTGTTCATTTAAATTCAATTTTGTAAATAAAAATAAAAGTATAGAAGGTCCAAAATAGTACAAACACTTGAGTTATACTGTAATTTAAGAGAACTGATAAAAATAAAAAATAAATTCTGGAAATAAATTAGTAGAACATCTTTACTGATTAAGGCATCCATCAGCTATGACAGCATGTGTTGTCAGTTTCTTGAACCTAGATACAATATTATACGTAGTTTATAAAAGCTAGCATTACTTGAGTAACTTTTGCAAAGAAAACGGATAATATAATTAAAAGATTTGAGAGAAATAAATGATTTCTCGTTTATATATTGTTACATCTACCAATGCTGTTGTTAGGTGGAACAGAAAAAAATAGAGTGCTCATAAATCAAAGGCAAGATTTTAATAGATGAAACTGACACTGCGATAGTGAAACTGTCACTGATAGGATACCTTTCCGACATAATCATCTTGACAGTATTTCAAATTGATTTATCAGAACGGTTCACGAAACTAATTCGTCATTTAGTATATTAACTATTCACTTTATTACATAAAGTAATATAAAAGAGGGCTCCAATTTTGAATATATTCTAATAGTAGAACAAGATATTTGATGTGGAGTACAAAAATCAGCATAAGATAAATATGAATTTTACAATTGAATGAGTAATTGACTAATGTAATTGCTCATTCATTTCGAATTAAACTATATGTATGGTAACAACAACAACAATAATATTATGAATTTTACAGAATGTTAATCTCTGACATTTTTAGTGCCAGTTTCCCTCTGAATAATAATGGCATAAATTTTATACTTGACACTTCAAAAGTTATTGCAATTAAATCTGTCATATAAGATAGCGAACAGCTGGTATATATTTTATATCTTGACATCTAATATCTGACTGGATAAACCTTAGATAACAAAACCGTCAGTAATAAAAAATGATTTTTATCGTTATTAAATGATGTGAACAAGAGCTTGGTATGTACGTGGTTCCTTCAGTGACAGCATAAAAAGGAAAGAACACAAGAATAAGTCTGCATCGAATATGATAATTGAATACAACATTCGAACATGCACATATCAAAAAGAGTTGGTATTTAAAGGATCCCTCTTTAAAAGGCCTTTCTGGGCAGTGGAGGCATAGATTCCAAAGATTCTGATCATCGAATGAAATTACAACCCAATGCCCTCTCGCCTTTAACTCGGACATTTTATTATAGAGGAATGAATGAACTTAGGACAGGGTCTGGAGGGGAAAACACTCTGGGAAAAAGCTGACACCTCCCAAAAACAGCCCGAACACTAGCGCCACTAGGTCCATAGAAATTGGAGTTTGATGGATAAAAACAATGATGACTCTATCTCAGCTGGGAATCAGGAAAAAAAAAATGAATGTTTCTTAACATTGAGAAGAGGACCCTAAAAAACTTCTATTTTGTTCTCATTTATCTTCAACAAGATTTATCTAAACACCAATGACGAATTTTTTACGAGGAATTAAATGTTAAAGTAATGTTATCCCTTTAAAGAAAAAAAAAATATAAATAAACTCAATCAAAATTCTTGTTTAGTTAGTTTCTTTATGGCATAATGAAGAAACTATTTCTTTATTATTTTCCTGAATATCCTATTTTACCAACAGCTGACCAGGAACCTAAATTAATTGTAAACTTTGTGTTGTTTAAAGAATTATTTCTTTTACAAACTTTATTTTGAAAGGCTACTGAACTCAGATCTTTTACTTTTGCTTTAGGTACGAGATTATTCTTATTTATATGAATTTTCTTTTTATTTACTTCAAGTTTTGCTACGAATCAAAAGATGCAGTTTTGAATTTTTACATCTTAGATGCTCTACTGCACTCTTTAATTTTGATTATTCATTTCTTTATTTTATTTGAAAAAATAAATATATGGTTTAATAAACGTAAATATTTATTTGTTTTTTTTTTCCCAATTGGATTTCTTAAAACTAATTTCATCTAATAACATTAAACAATTTCATTTTTGCCAAATTGAATAATAATATATCCCGATTTTCTTGTTCAAAAATCGTCAATGGCGATGGGTTTTTTTATTCTTTTTATTAAAAAAGAAAAAGAAAGAAAGTGTTTCCTCCGTTTTCTTTTCCTTTTGTTGTTTCCTAGATTCTTAGACTAACTGATATGCATTGAACTACTGCTCACTGCTTAAAGGGACAAAATTAACAATATGAATGAAATTTCCTATTCAGGAAATCTGGTTGAAAAAGGCACTGAAAAGTGAAAACTTTCGGTTTGACAATGAATTTCCAGTGAATTTCTTATCGAATGTTCGTCTTTCCCGCTTTATCCCGCAAATCCAGTTACCATCATTGTCAAAAGGAGGTGTGTTTTTGACACAGATACACCCGTCATTGGATAAAAGAATCCGAGTGGAACCGAATTGGAGTTCTATTCTAGAAATAGGGTGAAAAAAAAAATGAAAAGGTGAAGAAAAGGAAGAAAAGAAAGCTAACTTCGGAATTCATGAATTTTCCTGAAATTTGGAAATGGATGCATTTTTATTGTATTGGACTACTGAAATTAAAACACGTAGAAGTAAATTAGAATATAATTAAGAAAACTATTTTTCACGCAACGAATTTAAATATACAAAAAGAAAATCCAAATGAAAGAAAGAATTAAATGAATATAAATCCAGAATACGCTATTAAGTAATCAATTTCTAGGTTGTTACAAATTCACCTATCCGTATTTCTTTTCCTTCTTTATTTATTTGTTTTCTTTCATTTATTATTTGCTTTTGATTCATCGAAATTCTTCTTCTTCAGAATTAATTGATTGGATAAGGATTTAAAACTAATTAATGACATTTTTGTTAACGTAATTTGACTTAACCAAATAGTTTTAATAGATCACAATTTTACCATCTTTTAAGAATCTCAAAATAATCCAGTTCAATTTTTGCCTCTTTTAACTGTAATGATGATTACTAATAAACAAGAAGAAACTGGAATGGCTGGAAAATGGTTTTATTTTGTGATCTCGATTTAACTTTAGAACATATACAGGAATTAATTTCAAATCAAAGGTATCAGAAAGATTAAGAAATGAACGCTCCTGCTGTTAGGGAATGATTAAAAAAAACTCGCATTACTTTTGATAAAATAGTTAATCCTTTAAGTCATAGTTTCTGCTTCAATAATTTAATCGCCCGCCTTTTTTGACGCTTCATTGCACAACACTTTTATCGTACAGTGAAGTTTTCCTGTTGATCTATTTTTCTATCTGTTAATTTGGCCGATTGTAATTATTCTAAAATGATAGTTTAATCGACCAAATTAGTAATAACTTTAATATACATATATACATTGTTTATGCAGAAGTATTAGCCTATCTCTGTTATAAGCGGAAATTACTTTCTCGAAGATTACAATGTTTAATACTGGAAATGCTACTTGTGGATTGATATTGATCCTATGTTTCTTGGAATTAGGTCAATTCAAGCATAGATTTTTTTTTAGAATTTTAGTTTTTTAGTAACTTTAACCTTAAAGAAGATTTCTTGATTAGTAATAGTTTAATAGAATGATTGTTAAATTTGATAAACCAATATTATGTAATAAAACATAAAATAATGCGCATTATTTAATTTAGCATAACAAATAAAGAATATAAGATTTCATTAATTTTTACAATAACTTGTTTTACGTGTCAACTTTCTTCCCTTAGAAATTTCAAATTACAGTTGATTATGGTTATTTGACTACAAATCGTAAAGCCTATCATTTATTTTGAGCAGAATTGCCGTGACAACGGTGTTTTTATTGCTCAATTAGTTAATTAAATTTGATTTGTGATGCGCAGAATCGTGGTCATCTTTGAATTATGCATGAACTGTCAAAAAAAATTTCTCCTTCTTTAATTGCAGCTGTAGTTAATTTAGTTTTTTATGTTTGGAAAAATGCAACATAATGTTGACGTTAATTAGGAAAAAAAAAATACTGAAATATTTGAAGAAATATCATAAGCATAATTATGTTGTTAACGCTTATATGACAATACACAACGCTGAAGAAAACTCGTATTGTAAGTAACTCGTTCAGAATTATAGCGAGTGTTTCATGATCCTCTGAAACTGGTTTATTAAATTTTCAAGGCCTAAGAACAGAATTATTGCTTCAAATATTTTCGATTTTTCTCCCCTAATACTTGCCTATAAAGTATTTATTTGCTAAATGTGTTTCTTGGATAATACTGTATTATCCTAAAATTTTATTAGCATGTATACCGTTATATTGTTATTGTCAATGAAAGATTAGATTCTTTACTCCGAGGTTTGTTTATTATACTATTTTTTTTTTAAAATGTGTGTTGGTTTCCACTGATCTATACACTGCTGCTCTCTTGTGCTGGAACTGTTCAACCGATCGAAGCTGTTATAGTTTTTGTGGACTCAACACGTAAAGATCGTTTTTAGTGCTAGTGAGCCACGTCTGTCAATAGTTAAGGATTTCTTATTCGGATAATTCACAAAGTTGACTTGTCTTATAAACGAACGAAATGTAGAGAGCTGGAAACGATTATTGCCATATCCGAGAATATTCATCCATTGTCTGAATGGTAGGTAGAGCTTTGAGCATTTTTATTGACCTTGTCCTTCAATCATTAGTAAGAAAAAAAAGTCTTATTTGTTTTAAAATAAGTTGGAAATGTAATAGGGAAAAAAAATAAATGAAGTTTAGATTTCTAACGCCAATTTTAAAATTCAAAGTGACGTTGCTATTTTGCTTCTTTTTTTGTTTTGTTTTTTTTATTTTAGGGAGAGTGAGTTTACTTAGTACCTGAGATTTAACTTTTACGGATAAATCTTGAGTAAAATAATGTAGTAATAAACCGAGAATTAACTAAAAATCATTCATTCTAAATAAAGATAGTGATCCCTATTAAATTCATTGAATACATGCAAAATTTATTATAATAGATTCAATCTATTGATCAACCATAAAGGAATTTCTTAGCTTGCCAACTTGAATTAAAATCTTAACTTCAGTGAAGCATTTGCAGATTGTATTAATTTCCTTTATGTTGCTAACGATGTAATGACATCGATTTCTTTTGTTGTCACAGCAATATTATTGCTTTTTAATCATAATGCTTTCAGGATGCAAACATCAATATCGTGTTTTAATATGATTCGAACACGAAGAAGTTGATAAAGCAAAGACTTAGCGTTGATAATATCCTGTGATATAAATTTCCATGAAGTAGACCTATTTATTTATTTATTTATTTATTTATTTATTTATTTTTAAAAAAGCTGTCTCAGAGATTTGAGGTAGAAATTTTTATTTAAAGAATGCTAGATTAATCAGATAAAATCGAAATCTTAATGTTGCAATTCCTCTAACTTTATTTATTGAGTAGTTTATGGTAGGGTTCATATTTCAAGGCTAATTTTTCAGTTGGCAAATTTTCGACCTAATTTATAGGATTTACTGTTCGGTTTTGTTTAGGAGAGCCTTCAACGCTTTTGCGCATGCGTCAGGTCTTCTTCGTTTTCATAAAAATAGGTGTGAGGACAAACAAAGAGGGGATGTTTACTTTTTATAGTGTTAGTTTACTAGTAACTGCGTTCTATGTGCGCTTTTCGGGAAAGAATTATGGAAAGAATAAATACTATTGCAAAAATAACAGGTACTAAAAGAAAAACAGGTCTTATGAAAGTGCCGATCTCAGCGTATCACCCCTTTGCGGAATAGAATCGTCCGCGAGTGCTGTTCTCGCTTTCGAAAACGAACAGTACTCATAGGTTTGTTTAACATTACAGTGTAATCTCTAGACGTAATCAGTGTAATCTCGAGAATGGAAACACAGAAGAAAAAGGCTCCGGTGATCTGTTGCTTAATGGAAGGCTAATCTGATGTTTGTTCACTTTAATTCCTGGAAATCTAATTACCATTGTAATAGAAGAATGAGTGAATAACCCTCAGGACTCTACTAGAAAAAAAAAAGTACGAAAATCTCAGATCCCATCTCAGTACAATGTTTCCAGTCCTCGGACAGTCACCACTACCGCTTCAGCCACAAGGCACCACTTATTTATACAACAAATTTAAGTCAATGAAATGTTAAAATAATTTTAAATTTGCAGTAATTAGTATGAATGGCCCATTTTTCATTATTAGCTCTTTATGTTGTTTAAAGTTATTATTGTTTAAAATTTAAATAAGGAAAAACTTTCAAATCTTCTTTCTTTATTGATTTCGTCATCCAGTATTTTAATAATCAGTTTTAGATAAGAGATGATCATGTGATATGCAATGATGTGTCCAATCAGAGGAACTTAATATTATATTTTAAATGTCATTAGAAATTGTTAAAACCTAACATTTTTATAGTTTTCAAACTGAAGTTCTGTATAATAATTAATTAAAATGAATTATTTACAAACTAATTTATTGATTATCTATGAGTAATACTATTTGTTAAAAATGAAATTTTCCATTAAACAAAGTCAAATGATCAATGTAATGTAATATAATATAATATAATATTCTTAATGAAAGACTGTAAAAAACAACTTATTTTAGATATTTTTAAGTCTGAGTATTATACTGCGGAGATTGCAAGAAACTTGCCACGCCCACAAGGACAACATGAATCCTAAGGCATATTTTTCAACGAGGGACAGAAAGGAAGTTTAGGACTTAAGGTCAGTGTAGATACGAGCATGTCCTTTCACCACCAGCTGGAAATCAATTTGCAGTGTCTATTTTTTTTGGATAAAGAAAAGAATTTCGTCACTCACTGTTTGCTTATTGTAGAAACATTTTTAAACATTTCCCTGAAGAGAAATGAAATCGGAATTGCATGGTAGAAATATTTAAATGCAAATAATAATTCTATAGAAATCACTATATTGATATTCATAGTTGATTAAATTGTCATTAATCAATATTAATGATTGATTTTATTTGCTTAATATTTACTAGTAAGAAGCACGAATAATCATGGGCTAGATGATTCAGAGACATCTTGTAATGTAAATATAGTTCATTGAATATAAGTCCCCGCAGTTTCCGGTGTATTTAACATTTCAATTTGAATACCTGCAACTCCACTAGAAATAAAAAAAATGACAAAGCCATCATTTCTTTCTTGACGATTACAGCGATTTTGAACAAGAATGTTCGAACACTACCTGTATGCAAGAATGAAAACGAGTACTGTTTATGAAGTATTTCCTGATCACAACGGCGATAGATCGGATAACGAAAACAAAATTGAATTTGGAGCTTTAAGAGAATCAAAAGATCTTGGACAATTTGCGACTCTCCAGTGGTAGTTGGATTATTATACGAAACATTTTCATTACTAAAATTAGGACTGCTAAATGAAAGCTTATAAATGGACACGTACGTTACAATAGTTAAAAATAACTTACTTAAAGTTAAAATCGTAAAAATTGTAGATGTCGTAATTTACTTTTTTTTATCAGTAAAATATAAAATTTTGAATGTAGAAAATAGGATCCAATAACAGCTTTTAAACTAATAAAGATAAGACAATAAAATGAATCAGTATAAGTTTGATGAGTAAAATTTTGCATCTCGGTTCTAGAGGCTTACTAAGCTTTCAATGTTGCCTAATTCAGCAACTGCCGTGCTGGCGTGGTCGTGCGGTCTCGGCGGCGGCCAGCCGTGGCGTCCAATGCGCCAGTTCCTGGGTTCGAATCCCGGTAGTGGCATGGGTGTTTCACTTTCCTTTCTTCTGTGTTGTCCGTTTCTTCCCTTGGGGTTGGCGCCCCCTTGCGGTATCTAGCCTAAACTCCTCTGGTAGGAGAGCGTCCATACCCAGTATTGGGTTACGGGCGATTAAAAAAAAAAAAAAAAATTCAGCAACTAATGCTTGTAAAAATCGGGTGTTGCAACAGAGTAAAAAAACATTCGTCTTGCGACTTTCAAAACACCGAATTTAAAGACTAATGTCAAAAACAAATTGAAACAGTTAAGAAGAAACTATTAAAAATAGTTCTATTAGCAGAAAACTGTTTTGTGTTAAGAAAGAAATAGCTATTGTTTCGTGTTTATTCTAATTATGAAATTAAAATATTATATTTTTTATAAAAGAATCATTGACAAATTAAAACTCAAGAATTTAAAGAGTTCTTCGAATATTGACCAACAAATAAATAAAAATAAATTACATTTTCCCTATATATCTTAAAGTATTGCTTGACTTAAATTAGGCCTATTCATTTTTTACTTAAGGGGTGTATAATCGGAATTTTAATTTTCTTCTGAAATTAGGATTTAAAATATTTTTTTAGCTAATTCTTAATCCAATAAAGAATTTATGCAATACAAATTTTTATTGAAGATTTCTAAAAATAGATGGTATTCCACTCAGAAAAATCTATCCATTGAAATTTAGTTTTGAAAGCATTGATTAAATTTATTTTTTTCAAAACAGTAAAAAATTTTTTTCCTTGGTTTTCAGCAATCTTCTTTGCAATTTTTTCTTAATGGATTTCTTTGAAAATTCTGTGACTTAATCCTTAAAAAACATTGGTGATTTTTTTTTTTTTTTAATGCCATAGAAACAATGAGGCTTATTAAATTTCACTGATTATCTAACAAAACGTACAAAATCTCAGGAGCAGAATACTCTCTTTCTATTTAGCACTCCTTCCAACCGCTTTTACCTCATAAAAACTTGAAATTCAAATTTTACAAGATTGCATTAGAAGTTTTTTCCTCGGTAAAAGATCCCCATGTCCATGGGGGCTCTACTCAAACTTTGAATTAGCGATCTACTGTCCTGATAATAAAACCTATCTCTACCACTTTAAAGATTAAAAACTATACACTGAAAAAATTGAAACTTAATAATCTGAATAAGAAACAGATTGTGAATTTTCCATTTTATGTTACATTTAAGAAGGGAATTTTAATATTTACACTGAAATAAACCCTTCAAGATTTGTAAATTCTAATTTAATAGAAAGGTGTTTTAGTTTATTCGAAACTAATATTAAATCTTGTACTAAATTCTCAGAGTAAAGTTATTTTTAAGATTCCTTGAATCAAATTCGTTTTACTAGCTTATTAACTAAGTTTAACTACTGTATTTTATTAAAAGAACATTTTGTATTTTTTTTCAAAAAGAAAAAAAAATAAAACACCTGCAAAAAGACTGACAAAAACATGTTTATTTGCTTCTCCTTATCCAAGAAATCTTCTTTATATTGATTACAAACGATTCCAGAAAAAGGTAATAAAAGAAATCGTAAAAAAAGAGGAAATCCTTCTCCGATCCCAATTCCTCCTCAGCAACTGCTAATCCGAATTAGCTTATTGAATATTTTTGTTTGCACACTGTTAGAGTTGGCGAAAATGAACCGATGTTTTTTTACATCCTTTCAAAGGCTTTTCAAAAAAAGAAAAAAAAAATACATTGAATTTACTTTTTGTATTGTGCTGTAGATATTTTTAGAATAATCATAAAAAGACCTTTAGAAAGCATCCCTTTATGAATTACAAAT
>JAFIDM010009631.1:76324841-76396447 GCA_023159025.1 Thereuonema tuberculata | reverse complement strand
ATATATCTAGTTCAAATCCTTACAAATGGCGAAGAAAAAATTGTAAAAATTTAACAGATTGTTAGAAAATTGACTTAAAAATGTAGAAATTAATTTTCAGTTCCATTGAATTTTTGGGGTTTCCAAGAAATTATTTTTTGATGAATACAGATTTCAGATTGATATTAAAAGTGAAATATAGTTTTCATGAAATTCTTCATAACTTCTCAGCTAATCGTGTATTGAAATGCATCAAGTCTTGAACACATCTCTTAGAGTAGCATACAGATTAAAATAAATAGCAAGAAGACTCAACATAAACTACTACTCAGTATATAAATATTTAACAAATTTGAAAACTTAAGTTCTACAGCAAAAATCATTAAATGTTCAATTAGCAATAAATTCAAATGTTTGTAAACTGATAAGCTTTTATAAAAGAAAGAAAGAAAGAAAGGAAAGGAACTTAATATGTGAAATCTATGCTTTTTAATCTGTTTGTTAATTTTTTTGAACCTCATGCAGGATTACAATCCATCCACATTAGGTTTTTTAAATAGTTATTTTTTTAGTATGGAACCTCCAAGTCTAAACTAAAAACAAGAATACAAAACTTTCTTTTTTAAATATAAAAATATAAAAATAATGTATTCGTGTTTTTAGTTTAGACTTGGAGGTTCCATACTTTTTCCTACCTTAGCTTATATTAACCTCTGTATTCAGACCTGGTTGTTTACAATGACTACTCTCAACTGGTGATGGGTAATAATTCACCGCGAAACAGTTGTTTTGGGATGTGACTTGTAAACACTGGATCTGAACTTTGAAGATGTCATGTTTTTATTCTTTAATTTTAAACACTTAAAAATAAAAAGATTCCACTATATATTAATAGCTTGTTTTTCATTATTGTTGTAAAAAAAAATAAGGAAAAGAAAATATAGGAGTCTCTTAAAAGGAGATAGAAATTCAAATATATACATACAATATATTTAACAAACGACATTTGTTTGTGTTTTCTTTTACCAACTGTTTTGGTTGGAGTATTAAATGTTGCGAAGAAATATCACTATAGCTCTAAATTTTTACTTATTGTTGAACCTTAATCGGAAATGCTATAATGTCAAATTTAAACACTGATTTTATATAATTGATGAGAGAAACTATAATTGAAACTGAGAATCAGTGTAGTCCCAGATGCTGGAATGGATCAATAACGTCTATTTTAATTTTCTCAATTTCACACATTTTAATCTAAAATTGATCCGTACTATCTCGAGTTTTTGAAAATATTACCATGACAGCGCCTTCGGAAAGAAATATAATCTGCAGCAGATGTTACCAATGCGAAGTGTTTCCGAGTTTTTAGGCCTTCGGGGAATCGGAAACGCTCCCTTGCCTTAATCAATCGTCTTGACGTTGCCACCTACAGCGGCGATAATAGATGACCAATTACTTTCTGCTCATCGGAAAATGGGCTATTAACCAACGACGCTCGCGGTTTGTCGTTACATTAAAAATTAATAACAGTGCCTAAGAATCCTAATTTGGGTCAAATCAAACCACTTTTCGATATTTTCATGATGTGAAATTTGCTGTATCAAATAGAAAAACTGCAAAAAAAGAAAACAACAATAAAATAATATTTTTGTCATACAGTTTAGTTCCTATCCAATTCATAAACCAGTATTACTTAAATCAAAGAATTTGATTTCATATTGCAAATTAAGACAAAATTTTAATTGATGATGAGACTTCAAAATTTCGCTTTTTTTATCTGATCCTGAATATTAGTGATGTCTTCATCTCCAGAAAATCCAAAATTTAGTTCTTATGATAATGCGATATTGCACTTGTGATAATTGGACCGTCAACCATTAGATACAGAGAGCTTAATTATTCCAGTACTTATGTATTTGGATGTTTAGGAGCTTGATTTGCTTTAAATATTATTAAAGTTCATGCTATTATGAGGTCCATGCAAAGGCAAAGAGTTAACCTCTGGGTAGCATTTGGCTCCTTAGGAGTCGTTTCGGACTTACATACGAAATTAACATGCATTATATAATACAGGAATTTCAGGAAGTTAAAAATAATATTTTAAATATTTCGTTGGAAAAAGCTTGTCGTGACTTGGGCAGCGCTTTATTCAGTTTGCTCCGAGCGCCAAAAAAACATAGCTACGCCACTGAACTTTGATAACATATTTTCTTCTTAACAATCCATGACGTAGAATTTCCAATCTACATCGTCATTTTACAATGATTTGCGCATCGTTGATCTCTCCAGAACCTAAATTTGGATTCTTTTAGTAAAATATACAGATATTAATTTTCTTTAGTTAATCAGTATTCAACCCAAAGATTCAATTTCAAAAACTTTCAGATACTGCTCTTTAAAGGAATTCGATAACTGTTTTACATGTCTTTTGAATATGATGTCCATACAGTCAAGAGACTTATAATATCGCCAATTTGCTTCATTCTTCTGATTATCATGTTTCCATTCTCTGTAACAAAATGAAGAGATTCTATACAGTGCTTTAAAAGGAAAACTATGACTTCCAAGCATTAGAAATTTTAAAATCTACAAAATGTTCTTAAAAGTCTCTTTTTACAATTAATATTTAACGTATTATTGAAATTAATGTTTGATATGAATTCTCTTGCAAGAAATATAGTTTTGCAACACTCAAGGAAAAAAAACTAACTAAACGTTGATGAACTGTCTCCTTGATACGTTGTATCCTTGCTGCTGGGAAGCAATAACCTCTAAATGCCTTCCTTACCTTGTCAGGGATTTAAAGCATCAACTCTGAGGTTGACCGGCTCTCATTATCTTGAACAGCTCCTGGTTAAGGGAATCTCCCAAATAATCCCACTTCTATCCCTTCTTCAAAGGCGATACAACCACAGGATCTAATAGAGAGTAACTGAAAGAACATACAGCCTACTTTCCTTAAAATATCATTGCCTAAAATATCTTTCTTCTTTTCTTCTCTGAAAAAAAAAGTCATGAAAACGACAAAAACATCTGTAAGTTTTTATAACATTTTCTCTTGAATACAAACAATACATATTTTCCAATTTCTTAAAAAATAAGTTAAACTACGGGAATTTTTGTCGTCTTCTCTTGCTAATTTCTCAACAAGACTCACATGGAAAAGATTTCAAATATAAAAGTTAGATCGTCTGTAGTCCTTAAATATGCATACCAAGTTTCATGAAGATCCATCCTGCAGTTAAAAAATTATTAGAACACACACACACATGCAAACTGACTGATAACTTCCATCTGAGGACGGAGTAGACTATGATAATTAAAATAGGCAAGAAATAATAACCGTTGATGAGGGATATTTCCTATTCTGGGTGAAATTAATTTCGGTTCGGTCCATTGAGTTTTCGTCTGGAGAATTACATAATAAAGACTTCTGCTCTCTTATCAAAATCAATGTTTTGGAGCGGACGATTTCATGATCCTCTTGTGCAAAAACTATTGTAAACTCTACTGTTTATACAATGCATTGCTGTAATTTACACATGTGAATTTTACCTAGTTTTGAAAATTTCTAGAAAAATATTACAAAAAAATCAAAAATTTACGGTTCTATTCTAGTCTATCTTAAGAGCCAGGAGTATTGCGATCGATGGGATTTAAAATTTATACTTACTGATTGAGTACTACAATAAATGCCCAGATTAAATTGTATTATTTGAAGAGAAAAAAAAAGTAAGCTTTATTTCGACTTTTGTAGAAAAGGTTTTTAATTTTTTTTCAATTATTCATCGAAATAACCATTTTTGATGAACTTTATAAACATGTCATTCTGTGCTTCTAGTTCTCATTTCTTAGAAAAACAAACTATCATCACATTAAATTTTTTATTTATTTACTTTAGATACAAGAATTTAAAGTTCCCTTGAAAATATTTTGGATTTTCCCTTGATTGTTATACCTTCAATATACTATTTTTTTTTTTTGTAAATACAGTACAAAAATACATCGCTTTTGTGTAAAATACAGCAAATAAAATCTGTGATTCCTTGATTTGTAACGTGTAAATATTTAGTTATCACTTTCATCAAGAGAATAACTGTCAATCTCCATCTTCTTTAAGCATAGAATAAAACTTCGATTTCTTTACCACCAATCATAGTACAGGAATTAACAAGGTTACAGAACTATATTCCAGATACAGAATACGAGCACAAAAGTCAATTGTGCTCCATTTGCATAATTTTATTGAAATAGGTTTTAAATTAAATCGAAGTTGTGGAGGCTTGCTCTAAACTGCACTTAATTACTTTTAAATGAATCACATCTTAATAGAATATTAGTTTCATCTGAAGCATATCACGTGACATCACGTTTCACTCGAAGATTGGACCAATATCGATTGACTATAAACAGACGAACATCGTAGACATTCGTGGTTGATTTTCCTGCTGAACTTCCTTCGGTTTTCTTTCCTTTTTAGCGTTTATATATTTATTGACTCTGTTTGGTCTGTTTATGCTTGCACTTGGTTGGCAACATTGATCTATATGATAGTGACAACTTTCCTTTGTCTGTCTACACCGAAACACCATTGATTGAAGCGATTGGTTTATCGATTCCTGTGACTTGGAAGCAGAAGGACGGATACAAAGTCGCCGAAGCATATTATCCGAAACCAAATTGGCGTATGAACGAACTGCTACGGTTAGACTGCAAACGAGTTCCTCAATAAAATATTGATGTAGTAACGAAGTTTCCCGGTGTTTGATGACTTTGACGGTTAATCTTGGCTTTCAACTGTCATTTGCCATTTTTTTTTTATTATTATTATCATCTCTTTAATATTTAAGTCACTGATTATTAGTAAATCAGAGAATCCAAACACTGATTTTCACTTTGATTTTGTTCTTCAAACGGAGAGCTTAGTTTCATGTATTACAATAACTAAATATTGTATCCAACAAACAATGTCAAAAAAAGGAAAGAATAATTGTTGAATTAAATTTTATAATGGCTGCTATTGAGAGTATTCTCAAATAAAGAACATTGACGGAAAAAATTGCTTAAATTTTTTACTTTGGAAAAATATTTATAATTTGGTTTTAAAAGGGCCAATGTTAAAAACACTTTCTTTAGGGTTTTTCTTAAAATTTTGACTTTATTTATATTAATGATAAAAATTTGCTGTTGAATCGTTTAGTTTGGTATTGTTAATGTTTTATTAAAAAGACGAATATAAACATTGACCATTTAGAAATAAGTAAAGATCATATTTATGATATTTGATATAAAGTACATTGTATCTTCATGTTTTATCGATGGCATTAGCCATTAAATGACATTGTAGATCGTAAAGAGATCAATAGAGTTGTGTAAATATAATAAAAATTTCCAAGAAGTAACATTGGCCTTTTTAGAATCAAATCAATGGCGTATATTTTATAATAATTGAAATAGGTGATTTAAATCTTTTGGATGAAATAAGTATTCTATGAGATGTAATAAAAGTTAATTGTAAATGAGACCAACATCACTAATGTAAAAAGTTCAGCCTAAGTAAGGTAGATTCTACAGAGTTCATCATCCGTTGATGGAGTGCTGTATACAACACTCAAAGTGGAAACAGAGACGCTATTGATGCAGTAACATCAACATAGAAACGATTTATTTCCCGATTTATTTATTATTTGGAGGATGTACGAGTGAAAATTGTGGTTTGTAAATAAAATAAAATTGTGGTTTTACAAACATAAATGTGGTTTGTAAATTATTTTTATCACAACCCAATAATCTTTACTTATTTCAGTTTTTAATGGTTTCCATGCAAATTTCGGAAGGGATATTCAAAGATTTCCTTCTGAATTCCAAGTACTTTATTATTTTAATTTTCGTATTTGATAAATATTTTTTTTTTCATCAGATTATGAATATTAAAAATAAAAGAATTTCATTATTAAATAAAATAACGCAATAAAGTATGGGAATTTGTGAAGTAGTTAATTCCTGAACAGTTGAATAATATTATCTAAGAAAATGTACTGGCATTGGGTAAATGATGCTTGTAGGATAAGCATACGTGGAGTCTAATGGGGGTTTCGGATTCCTAATAACTTTAAGTAGCCTATGTATTTTATGCCTGTTCTTTGAAAATGTTAATCGTGAGACTATAACCAATTATTATTGTTTATCTGGTTAGGAAAAAAATCATCTTTTAAGGTAAGTTTAAGACTAAATTTGTAACTTGATAGTAATAATAAATGTTTATGTGCAAAAAGTTCTTAAAAATAATGTAAGAAAGTATTCGAAAAAAAATAACGATTTTCGAACGTTAGAGTTTGTGATATTATAATAATAACCTCATTGATGCAACATTACGATATTACAGCATTAGTATATCTGAGAAATTTATAGAACTCGATATTTCGGTTCAGTATCTCGAGCAATTGCTTCTTCTGTGACGTAACATTCATTAATACTTGAATACCAAATGTTGGAAAAAGAAATCTTTAACCCTGATCACGGAATTAGAGAGTTATAAGAAGTTAGTAAATTGATTAAGTAACTTTATCAGCTTATCATAAAATTCAGTTACAATTTTTTTGTTTAATTGGTTATTTTCCCAACTCCTAAAAAAAACAAGATTCGGAAAGTCTCTATGGCTAAATAAAAAAGAATATTCTTATTAATGCGATCACATTATCCAATATTTTATGTAATTTATTCAAAGCTCTTAACAGGGCTTGTTTTATATAAGTGAAAAATTTTCGAATCTTTTAATTTACAATCTCCAAATTTTGTACTAGACGGATTCGCTTTTTGTCTTTTCCTTAGGGTCTCTTTATTTCATTAATTTTAATTCAATTAGTTTTGATACAGAATTTAACCCCTTTCTCCTTAAAGTTCAGGGCTTCAATTTAAAATCCAAGCCTGAACTCCTTTCACAGAAATTATTGCATCTTATATCGACTTAATCCGTTCCAAAGGACTGTCATGTAATGAAGAAATGAACTCATTTGTTTCTCGCTTCATTTAAATCCCGAAATAAAACCGTGAGTCAATTTAATGAGCTTGAAGTGTTTCGTTAACTTGATTATGGCCTACATTTCTTTTTGCCCAGTTTCTCCCTTCAAAAATTCGTCCCCAATGAGATAAAAAAAAAGAAAGAAATTGCTCTTAAACACTGAAGGATTGACTACAGTCTCTAGTGGTTCTTCCAAGCATCGTCTAATGACAGTGAAAACATTTCCCAGGAGTAATTAAAGCTAACGCACTTGAAAAGAACACTTGTTTGTAGTCAACATTTTTTAAATGAAAAGATAGCGTTACACGAACTTTTAGTTATTACCAAAATTTAAAGCTGCTTTGGTATAATACTTTGTCAATTTAATTTTTAATCAAAATGTGGCTGAAGATTTCAGTTAAATAAAATTCAGTAAAATAAAATACGAAAGCGTCCTATAGGAAGGAATTTTGAAAAAAAAAAATAAAAGATTATACTGATTACAGTTTGAATTTTTTGTTTGTTTGTTTGGCTAATACCATTATTTTCTTTTAAGATGAGGTGAGTGATCATTTATCTGTATCCTTATCAATCACTTTGTCTTAACAGATTTTTATTAGTCTCCGTATGTTGTTTACGTAGACTTTGGCAAATATACGTTAACTACTCACTTAAGAATGTATGAATTAAAATGCATATGGTGTCATCTATCTGAAAGGCATTTTTTAAGTTATCAAATATCCTGATCAAGGTAGTAACTTTTTCTCTCTGATATTCACACAATAGCTAGTGTGTGTCAGGAAAATAACACTTAATTAAATAACACTTTTGAATGGTTTAAGTATAACAATCAGAATGGTGAGTTGTCTAAAAATATATTTTATGCGAATTTCATATATAAATGCTGAAACTTATTTATTTTTGAATAATATATTATTATATTTTTTGCAATAGCAATAATCCAGAATCACGTATATCTATCACTGAAACCATAGTATTATTGCCTTTGTTTGATTAAATATTACAAATATTCGTCGAAAGCTTGAGATCGATTATCTTTTACTAACATCTTTCTATATCGACATATTCGATTGATTAAATTCTGAGTCTTCTCCAATCTTCTGCTCAATGGACAAGACGTCAATACCATGTTTCCAATTTTTAGTTTTTTTCAGTTTATTTATCTAATAAATAAATAATTAAATTAAATAAATAAATAAAACTAATACTATCGAGCAATGATATTTTAACTGATATTATTTATTCTCTTCTGCGAAGCGTTATTAATTCATTAGCTTATGTTCTTTGCCAGTTAAAGTTGACCTACATAGAAATTCAGTCGACGTAGCATTTTATTTATAACTAGCAAAATACCCGTACTTCGCTCGGGTTACAGAAACGAGTTGTTCTGATGTGGATGAGGAAGAAATTGTAATTGTGAAATCACTTCGAAACTTTTCCAGTTGCTAAAAAAAAAAAAACACATGATAGTTACAAATTAATGTTATATTGTTATTTTGTAACTCCAAAATCCCTAGATATCAAATTAATATCGAAATCGGAAAATATAACATTTCCCATCCCTTTCTGCCCTTCTCCATACTCCAATCATTTCAAACCTTCCCCATTTGGTAAAAAATCACGTGATCATCACAAATTAATGTTATATTCTTATTTTGTAGCCCGAAAACCCCGTAGAAGCACCTTCAACAAAGTCTTCCCCTCCCCCTTAGGACACGAATATCGAAAATTCGTCAAATTCGTATCTTTTAGATTTTCATAAAGAACATTCATATCAAATTTCGTGTTTCCAACTCAAGTGGTTTTGAAGGTATGCATAGCCTTCAAGAAAGTTTGCCTTTCCCCGTTTACACCCTTTAGGACCCGAATACTCAAAATTCCTTGACTAAGTATCTTTTCGATTTTGATAAAGAACACTCATGTAAAATTTCATATTTCCAAGTAAAGCGGTTTCAGAGATATGCGTACCCTTCAAGACAGTTTTTCCCTACCCATTCCCCGTTTACACCCCTTAGTCCGGATCCGAGTTTTTGTTGTCCATTATTATGGGTTGCAAGTGAAACTCATTGCTAAATTTGGTAAAGATCCGTTGAGAATCGGCGTTGTTTCAAGACAAACATACAACCAGACAAACAAACAAACTTTCGCGCTCTTATTATATGGATTGATACGGAAAATAAAAAAGTTATCTAATGTTTTACGTTGCAACCTTGGTACTCTTATTAAACGTGAAATCTATATTATTACATATAGATTTGATCAAAATGGAACGATGCTTAGAATAAATTTCTCTGTTGCCAGGTTAACATAATTTTGTTTGAATTTTCCGTAATTTGTAATAATTTATTCTTTCTTTCAGTGAGTTTATTTTCGTAATTTAACTCCTTCCTTACGCTTGTACTAGTTTGAATTAACAGGAAAATTGAATCTAACATTACTTTCAGTAGTAATTACATTTATTTTAATTGCTTAGATAATTTCATTTATTGAAATTGCTCAGCTAATTAAAACATTATAGTGATGTAATAATTGAAGTTGGAGATTTGATCTTTTCAGTAATTAATTATTGTTGTAATAACTGTGGATTGAACAGAATAGTGACTTAAGCATTAAATCAACGAAATTTGGAATGTGTATAAATTTAAGAAAGAGCCCGAAAACCAAAGAATTTTGCTTATTTTTCCTCCATTAACAAAATTTATGTATGAAGAAAGATGACTTTTTTTGGTTTTCGAAAATTTGTTTTTTGAGAAGTTAAATAATAAATGGATAAATAAATAACTTTCTTTTTTTCTGCTTTAATAAAAATGAAAAGTTTTACATCAATGAATTGTAATGTAGTGTTGATATAGAAATGAAATATCGATTTCTTGATGAAGTGTCTTTCGAGTTTACAAATCTTAAATCTTAATCCATTACAAAGATAAATAGCTGCGTTATTCCAAATCAGAATGTTTTTTTTTTTTATATTTCTTTTTGAAATTAACCCAATTTTTTTTAATTGACGTTCCCAAATTACCGCTTCCTTTTTTATTTATTTCATTTATTTGTTTTAATTTTAGCAAATATTTTTTATTCGTCGAATATTTTATGTAATAAATAAATAACGAAATTTTTCCTTATACAGTGCAACTTGGATAATTCGAACGTCTTTAATTCGAAATCGTGATTAATTCGAAGATTTCTCTTGGTCCCTTGAATTTCTTATTAAATCAATGTTAAAAAATCGTGGATAATTCGAAGTTCAATTTCCTTAATTCGAAGTTTTTTATAAAAAATTTCGAACCATAACGACTTTTCGGCGTTTCATCGTTAAGAAATTCGACACGTGACAACTGAAATCCCCTTCCCGCCACCGTTCGACACGTGACACTACAGACGCTATTCGAGCTTCCTGCTGTCAGTGTCACCATGTCTTTCAGTAAACCACGCGTGTACAAGAATTTAACTTTCGCTGAAAAGGTCGCCGTCATTCGCGAGGTGGAAAAGGGAGTGAAGAAGAAATGCCAAATCGCCAACGAGCACGGGATAGCGCCGAATTTCGTCGGTACATTGAAGGACAAACCAACATAAGTGAAGCTGTTTTCCGTTCACTAAACATGCTTGATGATTTTGCTAACCTTAAGCGACTGAATTCTACAAAACAATCAGACATTGCATAATTTTTTGAAAAACTATAATTTTCTGTATTGAATGTAATAGGTACTGTAGCTTACGTAATATAAATCTTATTTTGTTTATATATATATAGTGTTTAAGTCTTTCATACCACGATCTTTCTGAATAAATATTTCCTTATTGACAGAATAATCTTTTCAAGCATTCAGTGTACCTGAAATTAAAGTTAAAAGATGCAACTTGTTTAATTCGAAGTCTTGGATAATTCGAAGTTCAGCTTCGAATTATCCAAGTTGCACTGTATTATTTTCACGCCAAAGAAAAAAAAAAGCAAGACAACATTTTAAGGAGAGTAGGCTTTAAGTTCTTTGAGAAACTTCTTTTTATTTAGCAGAAGTTTTTTATTCCGAACTGTTTGAAAGGCTTTACAATAATCATTCAATTTAATGTTTAAAAAAATTAAAAAATAAATAAAAATTGATTTTATCCATTATCACATCATATCTTTTTCGTTATTTTAATTGTTATTAATGTTACTATTGTATTTGCAACTTTTTCAAATATTACAAATTTTAAATGATAGCAAAGTCTTTATGAAAAACATAGCGTTTTTGACAGTAAATTATCATATCATATGACTATTAAAGCCTTTTTTTTTTGTCGGATGAATTCAACATTATTAATTTTCTTATACAATTCATGATAGAGATTTATAGGATTGATTCATTCATTTTACCACTTTCAGTTGTATTTTCCTAAAGATTTCATTACGAAGTAATATTAATCTATCCTATATTCCACAGCCATTAAAAAGATTAAAGTCTTTACTTGACTCCACTGCTCTACTCCCCATAACATCAATGTAAAAGATTATTTTTTACCATCAGGAATGCTCATGTTAAGTGTCAAGTGAAAATCTAAGTGAATTATAAAAAAAAAAAGCTTTTGTCAAAAGTTTTCTTATTTATTGCATGTACAACACCAGCTTGACTAACGTACTCGAGAACTTCAAAATGAGGAAGTACAACAAAAGATAAAAATTTCTGAAAAATATATCCGTTACCTTTATTTTTGCATTACAATCTATTATCTAACTTTCAAAAGATACATCTGAAACCAGAAAGGAAATAAAAAAAAAAAAATGTAATCGGACTTCTGAATACAATGATTTGATACTTCCTCTTATACAATTACCGAAAACAAATTCCATTCAATACGTCCTGATTTGTAGAATGAATTAAACCCGTTCATTCGTAACGAAAATAATCAATTCTTTTCCATAAAAATAATTAAAAAGAAATTAAAAAATAAATACCATGTAATAATCAGTAATTTGTTTTAAGCTTATAAATTCCCATCCGATGTCTAATGAAGGCAATTTAGATCATTAAAAAAGGCCTTGGCCTTAATAAGTTCTATTGGATTTATTTAATATTAAATTTTAAGTATTTTCTCAGTTTTTTTTTTTATAAATATAATATCCATCTACTTTTTGACTTTCTAAAGCGAATAGTTTTTGAGTTATGTGATTAGTGGAAATATAGAGAAATGATTAAATCCTTATTTATAAGGTCAATTTGAACTCTATATTAATTTTCCTAATAGAACACAAATTTCATATTTCAACCTACCATTAAAATATTCTTATACTTGAATTCACTTCAACCTGCCACAGTTGGAAGCTACTATATTTCCACCAAAGCTCGAAGATGTCTTTTGGGTAGTAAGTTCGCCAATTAAGACACAGTAGCTCATTAAACAAAAAAGGAAATACAGCAGAAATTAACATTAGAAGAATCTCATTAAAAATAAATTTATAATATAGCGGATTGCCACAAAGGAAATGTAATGGATACCATTGTAAGTTGAATTTAGTTTAAAGGCTATCAACACTTTTAATATCTAGATCCATTAGTACAATGAACCAGAAAAAGGGGTCTTAAATTTGATAGCCTTTAAAGTATCTCTAAGCATAATTTGCATTAAAGAATTCTCTTCAGTAGTTTGTACTTCCAATGTTGATACAAACTACACCAATTTTATATTAAAAATAAATACATAAATAAAAATAAAATAAAACCACAACTTTTCTATTAGCTTTTCTAGTAATTCTATATTCAGGTTTCTATTTAATCAGAGTGACTATTTTGCAATCCAAATGAACAAAAACTGTCTGAGAAACAGTCACCCATTTACGGCCCCAAATCCCTAATGTTTCTCCCTGACGTTTAATTTCATTGCGATCACTTTTCAATTGTCTTATCTTATAAATCATGAGCTTCTTTCAGGCTTACATTAACACTAGAACTGTTAAATGAAGCAATGTGCTAACTTGAGCATTGCTCTTAAACATTCATTTAATGAAATCATCTGTCGCCAAGAATTAACATTTCAAAAGCATTCGAATGACTTAGTTACTGAGCTGTTTCAATTATTTAAATCTGTTTTTTGATTGATTGTGGCGATAACAACAGTAGGAAGATTAAAACTTTATCAGTGAGACGAGTTCTCATTCTCTAATCAAATACGTCAAGAATACAATTTTAACTATCTTCAGAAGAACAAATTGAAATCCTCATTGTAATATCTAAAAGATTAAAATATTATGAAATCATCAGATTTATCCTTTTTTAGAGTTCTTATAACTCCTGCGATCGTTAGTTTGCAATGCTGTGTTATTTTTAAGAAACTACCTGGGCTATTTAATTCACAGTTCAAATCCCAGATTCAGTTGTTATTCATCTATTAACTACAGAAACTACGGCACTTTGTAACACGTCATTCACGTTTTATATTTAAATCATTAGCGTGTTATGTATAGTAGATTAAATGAATAGACAGATAAGTTCGGGCTATTTCCTTAATGGTCAATCAGATAAGGTAACAATTATGTTAAAACTCATTATAAGTTTACAGAATTACATGACCTGGAATGTTTCGTTCACTAAAAACTTAATCCTTTCTCTGAAAAACAGTAGCTTTCAAATAATATTTATAAATTACTTAACCACAATCTTAACTACAATTACTATGAATAACTGATTGTTGTACGTAGAAAAATAACTAATCAGTGAAATGAGTAAAAACCAGATAATACGGAATCTTACGAAATCATCTGAAACCATTTCAGTACAATAATGCAGCACCTGATTAAGGAATGGGCTATACGGGGGCTAAGCCAACGTTTATGTGTGTCAAAAAATGAATTTGACTAAAATATTATATTTTTATTATTTTATTTTTATTCAATTTGTCAATTTGTTATTTGAAATAAAGTAAAAGAAGAAGTTGACTTCGCCTTCTGTCCAGGGCGTAAAATATTTTTGTCCGATCCTGCAATAATAAAGAATCTTTTCAACTTTCACACTTTGCTAGTTCCTGGATAGTAGTTGTCTGTCATTCTCATTCCGCTCAGTAATTTTTTTTTGTCTTAAATAGTCAATTACCGGTACTCAATTTTTTTTTTTTTAAGAGTGTATGAAAGTATGTTTAATTTAATAGTAGACTTTTCATAATTGTTAAGGTTGCACTAAGGTTCAATTTGCTAAAAGGTCTTTTTATTACTCGAACTAGCAAAAGAGTTTTCGATACAGTGAATCATCTTGATACCCAAGGAACATTGTTTGAAAAAAGAAACGAGTTATTTCAGAACTGACTGCACTTAAAAGTGAACTAACAACTTAAAGTGAACTTGTAAGAGGAATGATTCCCTAATATCGTGTCCATCTAGGATTGAATATTCTGTGAGAAAGTACATATGAAATGCTTTGAAGAAATGCTTGGGGGTGGGGGCACAAACTCTTCCTCATCCCTCGATCTCGACTGATTTGATATTGGTCGATATCAGCCATAAGTTTAAGTTTAAGATGATGTGATACAATTTCGGCTTTTGAGTTCGAAGACTTTAGATTCACTTCTACTGTTAGGATTTTTGTTGTTGTTGTTTTTTTTTTTTTTTCCTTCTTTTTCTTTCATTCTGTACTGATGTACTGTCTATTATTGTCCTTCATTTATATTATTAATATTTGAACTAAAAAGAAAAGATAAACCTGATATATTAAATGCCCTTTATTTTAAAAAGCAAAAAAATATTAAATAGATAATTAAAAGATTTCATAATATAAACAATTCTGTCTGATTTGGATTTTATTTTAGTAATATTTGAACCAGAAAATAAAAAAAAAAATAAGAAAAATTAGACATTTTAAAATAATGTTAGCTTTTACTTTAAACGCACATATTTTGGCACATTTGCTTTTGAAACTTACTTATGCATAAACTTTCAGACATAAATTAACGTATTTTTTAAATTGGTTTATTAAATTAATTACTTTCCAAAAAGTCAACCAATCACAGCCTTACGAGATTCATCAACTTAAGATAGCTCCATCATCAGTCCATCGATCAAAATTCATGTTCATTTTAGGAAAAGAAGAGAAAAAAAATCCTAGCATTTATGTTGGCCAAAGGAAATGATTCATTGATTGAGTATTAAAAAGGAAAAATAAAAATAACTGAAAATAAAAGGAAGATCAGTGATTTCAAAATTTATAAAACGATTTCTCAAGCTATCACTTTCTAATATTTCCAAAACTTGACTTTAAACTAAAAAATTAATGATCTCAAATTCTTCTTTCCTTATATTTCATTCTTTCTATTAGCAAAGCTATCTAGTATAAAAACTTAATTTACTGCATTAATTTTCTGATAAATATTTTCAATATATATATATATATTGCATATATTGCAATATATTGTATATACTGCATATATTTTATGTATATATATATGCAGTATATCGTATATGTATACAGGGTGTTTCAGAAATGGTAGACAAAGCAAAGAGATACGGATTCCAAAGATCATTTTGAATTGAACATGTTCAATGAGTTTGATGATAAAGGTATCTGTTTTCAGTCAAGACATTTGTTATGCGGATTGCTTTTTATAATAAACCTTTACCTTATATACTTACCCCTCCTAATGTGAACTGAGCTTTTGTGGGTGAAAATTATTTTATTTTTAAGGTGTTGCCTTGTGTGATATATCAGATAGTGAGGTTTATAACCCTTCCGTAGGAATGTGAAGGTGTCGTCCGAGGATCGCTGATATAAATAAATAAAATAAATTCATTAACTTAATTTTCCCACGATTTTAACTTATGTACTTGAAATTCAAAGTTAAGAACAGCGTGATCCAAAAATTAAACAAATCAAATGCATTTAACAAAATTCCTATATTATCTTTTCAAAGGTTACACTTCTTAACAGTTTATTCTTGAAACATAGTTGTACTTCAACCAATGTAAATTAACATTTAAATCAAGAGTCACTTTATGTCTCGTACAGATTCTCTCTCGTTAATTAAAGTCCACAAATTAACGATGCTAGAGTTCTTTTAATCTTTAATCTTTCGGCGTTACTTTGTAAACACAAACTGTTGATTCTACCGTGATTTGAATGTTCATCAATTAATGTTGACTTTTACATGTCCCCATTAGGTAAATGTAACTTGGTCACTTACTTGCATTAATCCTTATGATTCTAGTTAGAAGTCTTCTTGTTGATGATACGATTGGTTGACTCTAACCATTGATTCGTATCACCGTGATGAGATCATTCGTAGAATCTAATCTGGCGAACGTCTCTGGATTCGAACTTGTACCTGTTTTCCTCTTCCTGGGAATCGTACTATTGTTGTAAATATCTCACGATATTCTTCATCCTAGTTACTTGCATAATGATGTTGAATTCCTGTACTCTTCTTATCTTCTTTGGGTATCAGGCTTCTTGCTCCAACATCACATTATTTCGTTCTTCGATTCAGCCATCTTGGTTCTTCTCAATCAGAAATTCATCTTCTTGTTTTTTGTTTGGCTTTTGCACCTTGCGCGCATTGTTGAACAGCGTCGTACTTCGCGCCGTTCAACATCTGCTGTTCACTACTTCTTATCAATTGTTGACACTGCTCCTTGGTTGTTTCTCACTTGCAAATAATTGGTTCGCGAGTTTTAAATTGTTCCCGTTTAAATTATACACGGAAAATAAAATGCTTAAATATTTCCACTTCAAACTATAGCTTTCTTTGATTAGGGACCATTCCAAAGCATTCATTTCCCAACTCTAAAACTACTGCCCGTACAACAAAATATCACAGAACATTTTCGACTCAAAATGACCTTTGAAACCCGTATTTCTTCGCTTTGTCTACCATTTCCGAAACACCCTGTATATATCATCATCATCGTCATTATCAACTATTTTCAAATTTTAAAGGTCTCTCCAACTTTTTTCCAGTTCTTTCGGTTGAAAGCTTTTCTCTTCCAGTCGAAACCAACAAAACTTAATTTCATCCACTCATCTACCTCGTGAACGCTTTCTGGACCTCCTTTCACTCCTCGGAATCCAGTTTAGAATTTCTGTTGACCATCCATTAATTTACATCTTAGTACAAGGCCAACCCAATTCCGTTTGAGTTGCTTTATAATGATAATAATATCAGACACTCTGGTATGCTATCTCACCCATATATTTCTTTTACGGTCTATTGTGTGATTCCTAACATCTTTCCATGCTTCTTTAAGTCTCTGAATTACTTTCCTGATCAACGTCCATGTCTCCGCTCCATTAGTTTACTTTTTTTTAAAAATATTAATGATAAAATAGCTTATTGTTTAATTTAATGGGAACCATTTTGTTTAGGAAGCATACCTTCACACGACTAAAATTAGCTCCACAATTCTTACTATTCCTGATTTGTTATTTTTTTAATGTCATGTGTAACAATCATATTCACTGAAATTCCTGCTTCAAAAAAAATTAAGATTTAATATTCCAATAGTTTTTGTTTTAATTCAAAAGTTTTTAAATGCAAAATTTTAAAGCACTTTCCGATTTATTTATGTCAGTAATTACAAAAAAAAATCAACAATAATAAAAAATTGTTCCCTGAAATCTTCCATTTAATCGAAGAAACTTCATTGATGACTGATTTAATATGACATGAGATGCCAATAATTGTGACCCGCTATTTTCGGAAAGAAGCAATAAAGTTTAACTCCGATCAACAACAAAAAATAGTTGTCTCCAGGAAATATTGGTTGTTGGCAACGTTCTGCTTTTAGAGAAGCCCAGACTGAATCGAATAGTGCGATTAATACGTAGTGAAAAAGTAGTAGTATAACCAAGACGAAATGTTACGAAAAAACATAGTATGGCTGGTTTATAAATCTCTGTTAAATGATTAGTTTTAAGGTTATAATTTTTTTAATGTTTTTCATAATACTTTAATTAAATTAAAAGTAATAATTATTTCCTTTTTTTTTTTTTTTCTTTTTTAGGTAAGTGATAAACATTTTTAAACTTCCTTCTCAGGATATTCGTGGTAAGTTTTAGTTTTATATAAAAGTAAAAAAATATAAGAATTAAGCAGGTAAACGAGGTTGTGCCTCGTTTACTTGCTTAATTCTTTGAATCATTGGGCACGTTAAATTTCTTTTCATTTTAAAAAAATATAAAGGTTAGAAAATAAATAAATATTTTTTCTTTTCATTGATGCATCATAAAGAATTTTTTTGAATAAGATAATAGTAAAACCACTCCCTTAGCTTCTTTGTAGAAGAATTAAGGCAGGTGACGTGACTTTATTTTTAATTAATATGTAATTAAAATACTTTTTTTTTGTCTTCCCAAAAAAATAACGAATTATTGATCTATGTCATCTTTCTTGATATCACCATGGATACCACCATCATTATGATTATTGATCAGATCAAATAGAAATTGTGTATAAAAAAATGACAAAATTGTGGAAAAAAAGTTTAAGACCAATAGAAATAAAAAATCAGAGAACAAAAAAAAAAAAAAAAAAAATACAAAATCACTCTTTATATTTACTTGAGATATTTCTGTTATACTATAAAATTGATTCTGATTTTTAATTGCCTTTCTGAAGATTTATCTTAAGTAAAAAAAAAAAAAAGAGAGAATTAAAAATTTTGTTTGAAATATTTTATTCAATATTGTAATAGCATAAAGGCATAAATGTTCCCCACAACAAGCATCATTTAATAGTTTTTTTATTAGCGACCCTATAAGAAGGAAATATCAGGATTTGCGTGCTTATATGTGTGTGTGTGTGTGTGTGCTTTTGCCTTCCACAACGCAAACCTAGAATCGGAGCCCCTGGAGTCATATCTTGTTGGTCTCACCATGGCTTGGAGTTTCAGAGAAAAACCCGACTTCCTTTGCAGGTCACTTCCGGTTTTGGTGGCCATTATACCGGCTCAGGAAAATAGTCTTAATTGGACAAAATTGGGGTCTATCTATAATGAAGCGACAATTCTGAGAACAAATTAATATGATACTCTCGATCCAATGTGATCTAAATTATTCAGAGTCGCAAGAATGGTGCAAAAAGGTGAGTGGACATTACGAATGATCTGAATGAAGGCGTCGATTGAAATTGTACTCGACTCTTGAATGATAATGGCGTGAATAAATAAGTTCTGTGCGTCAATCAATAATAATGTCACTTTTAACAACGGAAGCGCTTAATAGAGTGCAAATTGTGCGGGGTTGCGGGGTTTTGTGTATATTATAAAACTTTGAATTGGCTTGTTTTTGTCTTCTTTATATTTCTTACCTTGCGGCGTGTTCCTTTATACAGTGATGTTATAGTAAACCCCTTCCAAAAAATGATTTTTCAAGAAAAACAGATAGAAAATATTACACTATTATGTGATAAAAGCATTAATTAAATTTTTGAAATCAAATATATTTATATCTAATATATCAAATATTTATATACGTTTATATCACTTTATATTACACTTAAAAAAAAAAAAAAGTAAACACTAAGAATAACGATCAAATTGCAAAAACGAGATACGAATTATACATCGTCCATTTCAAAAATAAGAGAAAATGGACCACAAACTTACAATACTTATCCAATACTTGTGTGCCTGTATCTCTTTGATTCCGGGTACTTTTTCATCTGTGCTGCAGATACAGAATAAGATGTGTCCCGAGATTTTAAGCTTTAGAAACGTTTTAGCGAAGGAATTTAATTTAATATGAATTTATATTATTGAGTCATTGAGTCATGCTAATGCTATTTCTTTCCTGGTACAAAACAGTGGATAAACGGATATTTTATTCATTTTACAAGTATCCAATGAGGTAAAAATGAACGAACGAAGGGAAAGGAAAAAAACATTAATTGTAATACGTAGCAAAACTATAACATTTCATTGTTTCAGAATTTCTAAAAAAAAAATTAATGAACGAAAACAGCACAGGCGTCTTAAGGCATATTGTTAAATACAAAGCAGAGACCAATTGTTCTGTTTCGAATAAGCGTTGCAAGGATGAAACAAAAGAAAAATTTTCCTAAGAGAAGTGTGTAAGAATAATAATAATGCTTAACTGATTTGAGGCGAGCACACTTAATTAAAAGCACTCAATTGAAATAATATTGGTATTTCCTAATACGCATCTACGGGAATATACAGCGATTTCTTTTTTTCAAATGTTCAGATCTCAAACATAGACATTGCAAACTTAAATATTATTTCAATAGATGCTTTTAAGTATGTATGTTCTCCCAAAATCAATTAAGAAGCATTTTCTGTTTATTTTGCTGCAGATACGTTATAATAAGTTATTTCTAAGCCCCCCCCCCCTTAAAAAAAGATAAATCAAGTAAAAACAAATGTCAAAAAAAAAAAAAAGTTTCAACTGATTTCTTTCTGTTCTAAATGTTTTTTTTTTTTTTAATGTAAGTGACCAATTCTATCTCTATTCAGGCAGCCACTACCGATATATGTCAGTTTTGTTTGGAAGCAATTAAATTGAACTTGATTTTAGCAGTTTTTACAAGTGCTTAAACCAAATATTTTTAAGCCAAAAGATTCTATTTTTACTAATAATTTTAAAAAATTGAATTTTTTGGTATTTTAAGAATTGTTTTCTTGTATGAAGATAAGATGGACAAGATAGGTTGAGATGACAATCTACACCCCTCCTACTGTAGTCTCACAGGTATTTTTAGTTTTTACTTGTGATGCAAGTAGCTATTAAAAAATGTCGGTAAAATGTGCCAAAATGCGAAAATCCACCATTTTGAATGCGAATTATTCAAAAACCCCATTTTTTAAAAATCTGAAAATTTGGCATAATATTCTCTCATTGGTAAATAGTATAATGGTGAAGACAGATAGTGGGATTTTTGCCCAATAGGTTTCCTACGATTTTGTGAAAGTGCACTTTTTCATTGTCAGCGGGCCTTCTTTGTAATAAATATATTCTGAAAAACATTAAGAAAATTAAGTATTTTAATAACAATTATTAACTTATATTCAGAATGAATAAAGATAAGTGCTGAAAGACAAATATAAATGACAAGATAAATATAAATACTTAAATAAAAATTCATATAAAAGAAAATTCACTTACATTAATAAAAGATTTATGGAGAAAGAGATGGTGAATCTGAATCACTTCCTTTTTATCAAAACTATGGAGTCCTGCAAACAGTTCAGCTGGAATGGGATCCTTTATTTTCAGCATTGCACATTCATCTTTCATCTTGGCCACATTCTTCTGGTCAGTGGAATCCTGTCGCTGGTCATCGAAGATGCATAAATGACACAAGGATTTTCTCAAGTTCACTAGAGATGCTTGTGATTTGCCCCATCCACCAGTTATTGTCATATGTGCATGCAATAAACTTGTCTATCTGAAAATCTCCTACTGAGAATGAGCAGCGTTTCAACTGAATCATGACTTCTACCTTTTGCACTTTGTGTTGAACTTTTTGTTCCATGTATGATTGATTTTCTTGAAATAGTCATTAATGTTGTCACTGTATTCCGATGACATATTTTACATAAGCCTATTCTTCTTTATTAGATCTGAATTCCTTAACATTTTCTGTTTTCAGGAGTAATAGTGTTGTATTTGTTATCAAAGTAAAAACAGTCTCGACGAATGAAGCTGCATCATTTCAGGACTTTCTTCAGTCCACTGAAGTTTTTCATTTACTTATTAATTTATAGATTTCTCTTTATTAATATTGTGCTTTTATTTTGTTTCCCGAGAATTAAAATAAAAGGTTTGGCTAAAGAGAGTGTTCAGAAGCTTTAGCTCCACTTCTGAGATCTCATAAATTTACTTTCATCCTGTGATGGTATCACATCTTCATGAAAAGTATTTTATTAATTTTCGGAAAAATAATATTAATAACGAATTCTTTTTCCTAAGAGAAATCATTATTTGCTATTTGAATTGAAAAAAAGAATTATAACAGGCTTTTGTAATAATAAGCATAACATTATTATAAATTTATTACCAGTTAGTGCTGATGACGTTCATTTTGCTGTAGAAACAGACAATAACAATTAAATAAAAGATTAAATTGTTTAACGTGGGTGATAAGGAAATATTTTAACAAAAAGAAATACTAAAAACATACCAAAAAATATCCTATTAATTTTTTTTTGTATTTAAAACTACAATTTTTTAAAACATTATTAAAAAAATTAAATAAAAGCATGTTGGCCTTGAGTTCTGATTACAATGTGTATTATTGTTGTGCTGCTTTGGAGAAATAATCTGGTGATTGTAAAATACCATTGGAAGTATTAATGACGTCATTTTTAAAAATAAAACATTGATTCAGTTATAAATAAATAGCATGGTTCCATTGCAAGATTTTCCCCAAACTAAGGAGCTGTAAATAGTTTCAGGAAATGAAATCACCATTCGGTCAAAAAGTTTTGCCTTCAACAATGTTGATAAGATGATAACAGTAATGGACATAAGTTAAAATATTATCAACACTCCATAGACTATAGATATGCTGTAAAATCAAAAATTAATTAACATCACAGCGCTGTTAGCTGATCTACAAAAGGCAATACCTCTGGGGCCTTAAATCTAAAAATAGATGTCTAGTCACAAAAATTTAATTTAATGAATTGCAGAATATTTTGAAAATTAAAAATAAAAAAATAGAAATCCCAGATGCTTCACAAGTTCATTTTTAAATTTTCAGAATTTTAGGTGCATTGAAAAAAGAAATATACAAAAGAAATAAAAGTTTGCAGTCGCCTGCATTTGCTTGAGTCAGGAGCTTAAATTGTTTTTTGGCCTCTCATTTAAAATAGCCGTTATGATGGATAACGTTATTCATAAATAACACAATTAAAGAATAATTCTAAACTTTCAAATAAGAAATTTCATATAAATTAGTGCATTATTTTTTCATTTATCTAAGAGAACAGTGTGTGACCCTTATTGTGAAATGCCCAGAAACAGGACCTACAAATACCAAAATTTAACCGGAGTTGGACAATAATATATAACTTTATAATAGTTAATAAGTTAACAATGTAACTTTAAATATGAAGTTTGGTATTGATCAGTACATTTTTACTTTAAATTTTATACTTCAGTGTTTTGACCTCTATGTAAAATGGCCCTTATTATGGGCCGATAGATTCCTAAATCTATTGAGATCTAGATAATAACACTAACTTTTATAAATATAAAGTTTGATGAAGATCGGTTAATTATTTTTCGAGTTAGCGATCCCATAAAATTCTCAATAGCAGACTTTCTCGCACAACATATACATCCACTCATGCACATAAAGAGAGTCAAACACAGAAAAAAATAAAAATAAAAAATTCCTTGTTAGGAAGTATATCGCGTGAATTTACATTCAAATCTGGACATGAATCTTTAGTACGATTAATATCCTGTTTTGTATGTAAGTTTTTAAAAATTAAAATGATTAGATTTACTAGAAAAAAAAGATACTTGGATGTCATTATTATACTTTCCTATTTCTATCGTGTGGAAAAGTAATATTGCTTAAGTTATGTAATCCAGTTTTACTATCAATAAGAATAATCAACAACTCAGTGGTTAAATGAATACCGAACAATATTAATGAAAATATAATTTTATTAGAATTTGGATTTCAGCTATTAACAAGAGATATTGTAAGAGATAATAAATTCTTACTAATTAGAATGAGGAAATTTCATCATTGTTTTATCTGAATAAATTGTATTTCATCTTTTTCTTATCCTGTGTGAAAGTAAGCTTCTAGTAATATGATATCTCTTCAGTAACATCTTTAATTTTAATTAAGAAAATGTTAAGACCTACAACTTGATTTTTAAATTAGGGAGCAATCAATACTACATTAAAACCCGTTACAAGCCATTGAAATGCATTATTATTCAAATTACATCCAACAGAAACAACTGAAGGATATTTACACTGAGCAAAGAAGAATTAATTAGTTAAATAAATATTACTTTTATTTTTTAAGGCTTAAAAGAAATTAAAAAAGATGTAATTTAAAGTTAAAAATTGCATAAAACTTAAAATTGCTTGCAATAAATATATAAAGAACATGTGGGGTAGTTATTTACTGCAAGTGAACTAGTCTCGAGGGTCCGTAGTGAAGCAATATGTTAAATATGCTGAAGCGAATATTTGTAAACAAAAGACCACAACCAGAGCCGCAGCAGTCATAAAATTGCCTTTGTGCGAAATACAATATGCCTTCCTGAAATCAAATTAATAGTCTAACTGAATGGCCCCTCCTTTGCGTTTTAGCACAACTTGCAAAATTGCTTGCGCTGTGCAAGGCCACAAGTACTGTATATCTACACGAACAATTGTTTTGCCATCGCTAAGTAGTCAAGAAGCCTACACTGACTATTAAAACAGTCCATTGTTTATTAATGAGGAGAGGCTTAGTACAGGAAGCAATCGTCCTTCTTTATAAGATGTTAAAAGATTTTCAAGTAGCCTTTACATTATGTATGATTTATTTTCCTCTGTAGAAAAAGTCCTCGAAGAATAAATACAAAATGAAGACCTTTTTTTTTAATTATTGAAACATTAAGACTCCGGCCGTGCCGGCGTGGCCAGCCGTCTTGACGGCGCGGCGGTCTGCCGTGCGGGCATTGTGTCGGCTCCCGGGTTCGATTCCCGCCGTAGCTTGGCTGTTTCGATTTCCTTTCCTATGTTTGTCAGCCTCTTCTTCGCTTTCTCTTCTGTCTGTCGTCATTCCTTAATGCGTCCTGAGGAAGGCAACGGGAAACCACCTCAATATCTTTCCCTTGAAATTCTAGGGAGTCTTCTAGGGGTTCGCCATCTTGGGAACACTAGCGCTCCCTGGAACACGGATGCTTCGATTACGAAGCTCGCACTTCGATGCGTTCCGTATCCACCCACCATAAGACTCAGATTTAAAAAGACAACCAGATATAAGTTTATCGATACTGAAGGAGAAACAATGTTTAGTATACAATCTTCTCTCTGTATAATTAGTATTGAATAAACAGTTAGTACAGTAGCACCTCGATTATCCGACATTCTTTTCACCGGACCCTCGTTCAACCGACGTCGGTTTCCTTAATTTTTTTTTGGTAAAGAAACAATTTCTTCCCCTCCATCCCCCTTGTGCTCTCTCTTATGCGGAATTTTCGAGTTACCGACGGAGGTCCGGTCCCGTCAACGTCGGTTAATCGAGGTTCTACTGTACGTTAACTACCAAAGGCACTATCCCTACTATCTTAATATTGTATTGGACCTAAAAAAAAAAAAAAAAGGAGTTATTGACCAAAACCGGTTATGTAAATTGATATCAAGACTATTTATCTTAAAAAGCTGAAGCTTTAATCGTACGGATGTACAGTATGGGTGTTATTCGATGTATTTTCCATATTGGTTTTTGGAACAAATTGGGGTCGTAGATGAAAAGCTTAAGAGTCGAAAACCACAATTACGTGACTGTTGGCAAAGAGCTAGTTTTAAGATAAACAACCGCTCATCTAGAAAAGCTGAAAGTTGTCTGTTAGGTTTAGAATATCCACATCCTATTTGAACATCTTCTATTTTGGGGATCTTAAAATTATATCATTTTTAACTATCTTTTTTTTTAGTGTCGAAAGATAAAAATACTTTTAGCTAATAAATAAAAATGATGACATTCAACGTTTTCAAAATTCCAGAGCACATTTATTTATTTCAAAGAATTTATTTGCGAAGTTTCGTTAATTATCATATTTAAAATCATATATTTAACTAATATGATTAATTATTTTTGCTAATTACTACATAATTAATTCATTAACAGTTTACGTTTAATGTTAGCAGTTTACTATATTAATGTATTTACTAACAATACTTGTAATGGTGAAGAATGGAAATCAATATTCGTCAAATTAGAAAGCCGTTAAGTTATATCTGTCATTCTATTATTTTTAATTTGATAAAATGGGAATTAATGCATCTTACATCTCACTCTGTGAAATTCGTGGAGAGCTTCATTCAATAACATTTAGCCTTCCAGGCAAAAACGTTCCTCAGCCTTTTGTAGACAATCAGAAGCCAGATTGAAACTCAACCAAAGTATTTTCAGATTATTATTTTTACTTACAACGGACGGAAAGGAAAAAAATATCAAATAAATTCAAACTCCAATTTAATCGTTCAGTCACCAGTTGACTTAAATGTCAAATTCAACGATAAAGTATAAGATAAATTTAATTAAGAATTATATTTCTAAATAGCCAACAATCGGCAGCAAAATACTTCTATCATCTAGTTTTCATTTGTAAATGAAATTACAAATCCTTTGATGTTCTTTTTTACAATTATTAACAGTAAACGTTAAAATATGTAATAGTGTTAGTAAAAAGAATTTAACAGTTTCTGTTAAATCCCGTCGCATGTTTAAAAAAAAAATATAAAAAAAAATTCTTGAAATTTAACAAAAATGCAAATTATACATTTTTTTCTAACGTGCAATTAAGTTACATTAATATATATTTAAAATTATAATTGAATTGAAGTTAAAATTTGAATTTAATTTCTTTTTTTAGATGGAGCTTTTTTTAAAACGTTGTTAAAATAATGTTATGTTTGTCACTTCTACTTGAAAAACTCTTGATATTATTCGAAAACCTGCTTTTTTTAAATAGTCTAAAATAAAATTATTTTTAACTTAAATCCTATTCTGATGTATCTCAAAACACGTACATTCTTATTTTGAATGGACCTTATTGATGAAATTGTAAGTGCAGACCATTTCATTTAATTTCAAGATCCTAAATTATTTTAGAAAATAATTTGCTTTGTTTTTATTTGCAAAAGCAATACAAGTTATTGCAAATAAAAGTTATGAAACTATTAATTTTCATTAATTCAATATTCAGATTAAAAAAATATTTTTAGTGTAAAAACGAGAAATGAAACTTAGATCTTAAAAGGTGTATACAAACACTTCATTTGTTTGTTTGTTTTTTATATCTCCCATCAATGCAACTTATTTACATTTGAAGTATTTGTAAGTTAGATCAGCGGTTCCCAACCTTTTTCAGCTGGCGACCCACCTTTCCTTATCGGAATACCTCCACATATATAGGAATAGAAGAATATAGAATAAAACCATATTTGTATCGTATACCTTCCTTATATATGATCGATTTTCGATTTTTCTGATCTTTTCTGATGGTTTATTCGATGGTTTCTGATAGTTTTAGGATCAAGTCACGACCCACCTGTAACCCTTCCGCGACCCATTAGTGGGTCGCGACCCACCGGTTGGGAAACGCTGAGTTAGATCTTACTCTATTACTTGTAACTCTATTACAAGTTAAAACTACTTTGTCTTTATTATGAGACAGTGTAAACTGAGTCCAATTTAGATTCAGATCCTCTCTGCTTTTATATCTCATTTTGAATGTTTATGTGTAATGTTGATTTCTGCTTAATTGAAGTCTTTAATGTGTATTAATTTCCTCGAAAAGACGTTCAATTGCAGTAGGACTTTCTTGATCGTGAGTGTAGCAATAGCAAACTATCGATATTTTCCTAACTTTGCTCTCTTCTCTGCAACTTGGTATTTGTTCGTTTCCTATGCAAGCATTGATGCAACTTCTAGGCATTGGCTTGTTTCGTTCGCATTCAATGGATTTATTAGTTATTTTGTCGACAGCTTTATTACCTATGAATGTTTAATAAAAAGAAAAATCTTTTAATAAATAAATGTTAATGTTTAATAAAAGATGATAGTTTTGATATTACTTTAATGCAATTACTAAAAATTAAGTTTCTGGGAAGTAACCTATAGCATAAGGGGCATTTCCTATCCCATATCGGGAAACATCGTGATGGGTTAGGAAAGACCTCGTTCTTCTAATACAGGAGTTGTCAACCGGGATCCACAAGGACCCTGGGGGTCCATGTAATATTCTTCGGGGTCCACAGGGATCTCATTGAATCACACATATTTTAAAATGGATTCTTATGAATTATTTACCAGTGTGTAGAATATGTATTATTTACCATGCAGAATAATCTATTTGCATTAAATTAGTTTTCATTCAAAATAAAGCATAATCATTTACTATTTCTTCGATTATTAATGTAATCCCTTTACTTTTTAGCTATGAGGGGGTCCACCAAAAAAAAAGAAGGGAAAAGGGGTCCATGGGTAAAAAAAGGTTGAGAAACCCTGTTCTAATCTCTAAAATTATGAAATTCTTTTATATTATTTTTTTATCTTTACTAGTTTCAAAGGCAAAGGCCTAAACTGATTAGGCCTAAATAGAAAGTTAGCAAGAAAAGACTGGGAAATTTAAAAAATAACATCTTTAGTTTATCATAAATTCAGGATATACCTTGAATTTCAAGACATTCACAGGCTGCTGATTCTCTTTTTAATTCACATCTTGGAAAAAGTCTGAACGTTTTACACATTTTTTGGCATTCAAGAGATACTACGTGATTTTTGCAAGGAATTCTTTGACCTGAACGAAACGGCTTCTCCGGAAATAAAGAATCTAAATGAAATAAAATTATAAATATATTTCACAAATATGAGATTTAGTAACAGATGTAAACAGAAGGACTTCTATATTGATATCTGTTATTAACTTTATAACATACTTTTTTTTTTCCTTTTTTTTTTTTTTTCATTTAAGTTTTTACTAAAACTCCATTTGAAGAATCTCGTTTGTAAATTATCTTACGATATAATGCAATGAATATAATGCTATACTGAAGCTAGCTCGTACTGTATATTGTTTAGATAAATTAATCTGAATTTACAATATATATGTATCTATCTATGTACCTTCTTCATGAAAATCGATGATAAACACGCGTAAATGTAACAACAGTAAATTACGACTATTCAGGTATTTTATTATTGAATTTATGTACATGATTTATATTTATTTGTTATCTGTCTCAATACAGAGATTAATAGAAGTTGCAGTAGTCAAGAAGATAATCAGTAAAAGATATTCAATTACATGAAGTTAAATTATTAGATTCAATAATATCACATGAACATCTTTGTTATTGTAAAACGTCATATAGTGTTGTTTATAGAAGAATATTAAATTGTCAACTTCATTATAATTAAATAGAAACAGTTTGTATTTGCCGAACATTCTTGTTGTGTGGCAATTGTAATATGTACAAAAGTTAACAACAGGTAATAAGATATCACCGAAATCGATAGTCTAGGTGCTATTTAATATATTAAATTTTAATATGTGTGTGTCTTTTCATTTCTGAACAAGTATATTTCCGCAAGTTAAATTTATTTTATTACGATTTATGTTTATATTTCTTGAAACGGAAGAATCAACAGTTTTGCGTCAAACAATGATGTTCAAAGCGCCGAATTATGAAGCAGAGCTTTAGTGAAGGTATCAAATTACTGAAATTATTTGTTTCAATGATCGGAACCTAAAGCAAAGTTTTTAAAAGTATCTATTCGTTATATCATCAGCAAAATGTTTAGGGTAAAGATAAGCAAGAAATAGTTGATTATACAAAAGAAAATAACTTCAAACGACAGAAATAAAACATCCAAAGAAAGAAGCCAAGAGTGATAAAACTTTCTGATTCCCAAAATAATTATACTAGGTATAACTGAGAAAGAATAAAAGCTTGTTTTTTTGGGAGTAGGGTGGAAAGAATTAGATACACAAATTTTATTATTTGTCAATAGTTGAAAAAATACAAAAATTTTGTTAATTTCTGTTTAATTTTGCTCTAAATATTATTCTACAGCTTTCTGAAATCGTTAATCTTATAATCTAGAATACATTTTTTATATTTACTTTTTTGCAGAAGTATAATCGACTTAATTATAATTAATGGATTATAAGACATATTAGATTTGCTTATATTTTTTTGCCTTCTAAGAAAAGCCGTTTCCATGCGTATCAAATATCTAGCCGAAACTTCATTAAAATATTTTTAACGGTTTTTGCATTATGTAAAGAATATTCTGTGTTTGAAAATTCTACTTAAATAAATTTTGAATTTAACCAATCACGCCTCCTCTCAGACGGCTATTCTAAACCAAGACCAGAGTTTTATGTTCATTAGCTGGCAACATTTCAAATGTTTGATTTTCTTGTCCTAAATCCTCGTTTTATAGCCAGACCTCTTACAGCTCTCCAGACAAAGGATTTTATCCCGAACTTGAGTGGTTTGCATTCGTCATAGATAAAGAGGAGCTGCAGTGTAGCATCAATTGAAGTTCCATTTAAATCTTTAAATTAATAAGGAACATTGAATAATTTTGGAAGCGTCATTAGATGATTTGTTCACTTAGTTATTGATAATTATTACTAGTACTTTACAGAAGTTTTGTGGTATAAAGCTTAATTGTAATTATAACTAATGATTGTAAGAAAAGCACCGAAATAATAAGAAATAGTCTATATATTGTGAGTATATGTTCAGGGTTACACATAAAATCCATTCAAATGAATTATTTCAATACATTTTCTGTACTTAAATGAAAATGACATAATTGTAGAATTTCCCATTCCCGTCAAAAACGTAATAATACAAAAATATCTTTGAGAGCAAAGTAAAGATTGCAATCAGGTGATATCATGTATTTTTATTTTTTTAAAGTTGAGGACAAATTTTGCAGTTATGTTACTATACTTTTAGAGAAATGGAGTGGTATTATTACAGTTATTATTACTAAAAAGAACTGGGTTACAATCGATTAATTGAAAAATTTGGATTACATATACATCTGCAAGAAAAAACAAAACAAATACGAAAATAAGCGAAATGGATGCTTGTTTTTCTTGCAGATGTTTATGTTATCCAAATTATCAGGTATCAGTTCAACAACATAAAGAAATTTTAAGAAAAACAAAATATACAAACCTGTTATTAATATCCATCCATATGTAAGGATTACAATAAAGAAAACATTCAAAAATAGCATTATGATTAATAATTATTCCGAATAATTGAATTGAGTCTATTGTTATTAAAAAGATTGGATTAGTTAGTTAAACGTTACAATTGGACTTATGTGGTTTTATTGATTTCAAATTTCCTAAAGTTTCTGAGTTGAAAATTCTAATAGTTTCAACCAGGATTTGATAGCTCGCTTTTGACGTCAGAAAGATAAAAATTTGATGATGGCTATTTCATTTGCAATAAAGAGCAGTAAAAAAATACAAATTTGTCAGACTTATTCAAAAACTTGAAATGCATTAAGATTTTAAATTTCAGTACATTTAACACCAAAATTATTTATTACGTTAATTGTGAATTGGAAGAAAGACTGACATTAAAAATTATAATTTAATCTGTAAAAAATATTATTAGGCAAGATCATTCTTTATCATTATTTCATCCAAGAAATTTATAACAAACACTAATCGTAACTTCGAAACTTATAAATTTATCACAGCGCATTCTTTATTCTTACTTCATAATTTGTTTTTAAAACTTTCTTCAATACCACATTCCATTGCTGAAACTGTTGAAAATGCCAATTCTACATTTAACTTGTCTAAATATTTAATTTTTCGAAAAGAAAATTCATTTTTAAAGAAAAAATAAAATTAAAGTTTTAAAAAAATTGTACACGTTTTTTATAGATATGATCTGGTTTGTTTATTTTATTAAATTCTTACTCTGGTATAGGAATTACTATTTTTTTTGTATTAAGGGTTTCATTTTTTGTATGCAAACACTTCTATAATAATCAAAATCAAGTTTCTGTGTTTTTTTTAAATTTAAAGTTCAAGTTGATAGTTTCATACAAAATTTCAACTTACCAAAAAACTAGGAGTATGAAGAGTTCAATTAAAATTTTCAGCTTGTTTCATGATGAATTCACTGAACAGGTCCACAGATGGACAGGTCGATGTTTGAACTAAATTGAATAATATCGATTGCTTTAGATTGAGGATCGACGTTTCTTCTCAGATGTTCTGTTGGCTGAAGTAGGATTTTTTTTTTGAAACCCTGAGACTACGTTGAATTCAATAACACTAACGTCTAGTAAAATGTGCTTCACAGCCTTCAAAATTCCACACAATATCAAAAGCGTAACTTTTACTAAAAGCATACTATCAAAAATTTTTGCTTTTTTTTTTTAATGCACGAAAAATCCTTGTATTGGGTTGATTCACGAGTTCCTTTGGATGTTTTTCTTATTCACCAATATCTTAATATTCTATGTGGTTCTTCATTAAATTGTACCAAATGTTTCGTATGTAAATCTATCATTTCTGAATTGCTTAAGTTCCTCACTCCATTTAAGAACAGCTTTCTTCAATATTAAATAAATCATTCATATAAACAGTTGTTTTTTAAATCCTTTTTAGTTGATTTCTTGTATCTCATTACAAAATACTAATCGTAATAATAAAAAGGTGTTTGATAACTATTTCTAAATTAATGTTAAACAAACCTTACTTTTGCTTTTCCAGGTATTATGTATAATTTTAATATTTTAAACATCTATTGAATAATAATATTAGATACGAAGATACTGATGAGAATTATTTCAGCTGTATTGTTTTACCTTTCTTTGGCTTCGTAATTCCTAAGGGTGTTTAAGGGTTATAGAAAGTAATAATAATAATAATAATAATTTTTAAATGCGTCACGTACATTGATATTTTTAAAATTAATTTTAATTTACGTTAATGTCTTACGTTAATGTACTTTCTTTTTTTAATTATTATTTTTAATTTTTTTTATTATTATGGGGCGCCCTTAAATTTATGCTTTAGTACAAAATTATTTGTACTAATTTGTACTAATAATTATTCACTTGTTTTGTTTTGCTTTTAATCTGGTCGGAAACTTGAATCTACATTTTTAATGGATTTAAGTTTTCTTTTTTCTAAAAATTCCCTTAGGAGTATTTGCAGTGGTTTATCTCATTTTCCGTGTTTAGCATTATATTTTACATTATAGTTTTCTAGAATCTCGAATCATATCTGCAATGGCTTTGCTCTTACAATTATTTTTTACTTTGCTTCGTTGTAAAAAAATTACTTGAAGTAATTAAGTTGATTGAAATTCTTTTCATCGTTTCGGTAAATGAAAGCAGCAGGAAGCGCAAAGACTTTATTCCAATTTCCTGTGAATAATAATTTTATTTCCGTTTCTATGAAATGCAACACTAAAATAGCAGAATTAATTTCCGTAAAATGGAATATGACTTCTCTTATTAACAGTCTGCTAATAAAAAGTAGAGCAATTTTAAGAATACAGAAGCAAATTCATTAAATTATCATTGCATTAAAGAAGAATGAGCAGAAAGTTTTTCTCGAAAGGGATAAATGTGTTTTTACTTGAGAATGTTAATAACTTCTACATGAAATTGGCAGAATCCCAGAACTTTATGATGAGAAAAATCATGATAGTTTCTCTGTCTGAAAATGCAAAGAAATTCTTTCTTTGTGAGTTTTATACGATTTCATTAAAAAAGCAAAAAGCAAAAACGGAAATGTAGTTTTTGGTTACGAGGTCAAATTGGAAAGCCCTTGCCAATATTCTTGTTTTTTCTACTTTTCCGTTTTCAAATGTATTTTATGGTTATCGTTATTACAGAACACACAAGAAAAGACGCATTACCATCCGTGTGTAACATAATTTATAAGATTGTTAAGACACGTTTCCCATCGTTTCAACTTTTTTTTTTAATTCCTGTCCCTGAAAGATATCAGCTAATTTCTTTTCTTTTCTTTTTTTTTTGTTTTTTGTCGTTTTCAAAAAGTTCATTCTTGTATGAGTCACACAATTTTGTACCATGCACGTTAAACTTTACCATTATGAGTCACACAATTGACAATCAATGGGAGCTAGGTCAGGATTGTAAGAATGATAAGAAATCCTCTACCTCCAGTTAGAAATACGATCACTAACCTTGTTCAGAGTTGTTGACCATCAAATGCTTGTACCGTCCATTTCTGAATTGCTTGCACCACCATTTATTGATTTGCAGGCGAGGCAAACATCTTTGTCGTATACATAGGCCATATACCGATAAATGTCATTTGCGATGACATTAAGATGCCACAAAAATAGCACAGAATTTTGTTGTTTCCTTCATGAGACACGGATGAAAAGGTTGCCATATTGGGAATTCCGTATCAGTTAATCCTTTACTATTCAGAAAGGAAGACGGACAATTCATTCTAGAACCCACTGTCTTTTTATCTCTTCTTGAAATTTTTATAATCATAGTACATGTAAAATGAAAAATTGATGTCAAAAGATTCGTCTCATTCATTTCTTACTACTTTTCTTAGTTGCTGTATTCTACTGCAGCGCTTATAAAAAGTGCTCATAAATATTCAGTTCGTCTATATTATAAAAAAAAAATGAATCTAGAAGTAAAAAAAATTAAATATTAATCGACTGTTAATGTCTGTAGCTCTTCAGACAAAGCAAAGCTGTAAATAAGGAACGTCACTTAAGATTTGGTTAACAATAATCTAATAAAAGATAGTATTGATCAGGTAATATGATACATTACTAGTGATTTATTAGCGACCCATTTGGGAGCTATTGTGATAGCGACCAAAAATCGTTTATCCTGTCCGTCCGTCCGTGTCTGTCGTTTCCCTAACAACCCCCGAACGGAAGGTCGGATCGACAAACGGACTTCACCATTGTGTTCAGAGGTCCAAACAACAAATACAAATAAGGTATTTTCAGGGGCCGACGGCCCCTCCCTCCCATGTTCGAGATATTTGCCTTTCTTTTCATTGGATTTTTGCTATTAGCTTACGTATCAGAAATGCAACCATCTCATTTCAGTTGTCAGCTATAGCTTGATGATTAAGATTTTGGACTCATATATTTGGTTGTCGGTTTAAAACCTGTATATCTTACTTTTGTTTTTGTTATTTTCCTAAAAAAAAAATTATTTTTTTCCTTACTTTTTTATATTTTTCCTTATGTTGTACTTCCTTTTCTTATTATTATTTTTAATTTTGTTATATTATTATGGGTCGCCCTTAAATTTATGCTTTAGCATAAAATTATATTCACTGGTTATTATTATTTTTTATTTTAAATAGTATAGGTTTATTTTTAGAACTTTTAAAGAAAAAACAAACTACAATGGTTCGTAATTTACAGCTCATTGTTAGCTTGTAATCAAAGCAAACAATATTGAAACAGAAATAAAAATGTACTTTTAGACTGGATTATCTAAGGTAAAAGTATGCTTTAAAGGCTTCTGCAATTCCAGATAATAATACATATATCTAATAGTAATACTGTATCAGTTATTCTAGTTTACATGTTATAAACTAAAGCAGAAAAATAATCCATTTAGGAGTAAAACGTCTGCTGGCTAAAACTAAATAATCCCCAAACTCCTCGATAAAGAGCAAAGCGAAAAGAAATCATATGGGGCCATTGTACTTAGTCAAAAGTTACAAAAACAACTCTTCAAGTTTGCAAATGAAAGATTTCACTTCATTTAGCTCAAGGATTTCAGCTCAAGGATAAGCTCGTCTAGCTCATCTACTTCACCACTCTTTCAGTAGCGTCTTTCTCACTATTCGAGATTTATCCAAGGCGAAGAAAGTCGTTGAACAATCCCAACTTGTTACAAAATAGAAATGTTTGTTCTTCGCACTTTCTATGGCATTCTCAGCATCCTTCGAGCAAACCACTTCTCAAGGGCATCAATTCTTTTCCGCTCGTTATTTCATAGTCTATCTCAGCACCGAAATGAAATTTTCTCTTCAACAAAAGATTAGTTGCATCTAGAAGCAGCTATTCAATCTTTATGAAACGTGGTGAGTGAAACACTGATATGGAAATAAGAAATGGTTTCAAAACAACGATACTGTTCATTGGTTTCAGACAGAAGTAACCCATAGGATATCAATCCTGCTTTCTTTCTTGTACTAAAAGCTATGCATCAGTTATTCCTTCGTGATTAAGATTTCTTGTATAATATCTTACGGTATTTCCGATCACAAGATTTTGCAGTTCTTCTGTAAGTCTACTTTCATCACGGTGAGTGAGAACTCGAAGATAGTTGCGTTTACGAATGTCCCAGACATGTTCGACTGGGGACAGATCTGTGGCTCTTCTCTACGGCTAGCGAAGAAAAGTGTTGATGTATTCTCAGAAGATGCCAGTTGTCTATGGTCGGACATTAATCTGATGGGAGATGGCATTAAGAAATAAGACACCAAAGACAGTAAAATTTATTAAAGAATCTCATTGATATATTTGGTTAGGTTTCTGTTTGAATGATTTTCTTAACGCTTTTCCTATTGAACTTGTTTATATTACAATCCCAAAAAACAAACAATTTAACAATTTTCATTACCGTAAAAAAAAAATTCGAGAGTACATCAATATTTCTGTAATTTTTCCTTTTTTCTTAAAAACTTATTTCCCTACTCTTTGTTGAATGAAATTCCTGAATTCAAAGTAAATTTTTTTTTGGAATAAATTCAGATTGTTTTGTTTTTTTCTTAATCAATCAAGTTATACAACCCTCCATGTTTAAAAAAAAATGTTACCAGAAATTTACATCATGTTGTACTTCATATGATTGACAAAAGTCCTGGATTGGTAGAAAAGTAGAAAGTGGAATTTGAACAAAATATCTCAGTTATCCTAGCTTTCCAATAAGATAGATTGAATACAGGAAAAAATGTAACATCGTAAGAGACGTAATAGACAATTAAAAGTCTTGCTTATTTCCTGTCTTAGAGGAAAGCAGTTTGGGAAGAAAAACAAATAAAAATAAAAATCAACAAGAAAAAAACAAGGAAATTTAGATCTAGCTTTGTCTTCTTAATATGAAGTCAGATTTTTTTCCCCCTTAAAAACGGGATCGATTTTTGGTGCACGGCTGACTGCCAAGTTGAGTTCGTTGAAACACAAACCCTTTCTTTTATTAATATAGAAGCAGTTATGTTGTTCCATTGATATGATGAGCCTAACAAACGTCAACCTTTCAGATTGCTTATCTTTGCGAATTCTGAGTTAAAAAACGGAGAAAATTACAAATTTAAACTAAAGAAGTCCCATTTCCTTACAGCGAGTGAGAGCTTTTTAAAGCCTTTCTTCAATTATTCGTCAACTGAAATTGATCTCACCACAAAACGAGTGCAGTACAGAGTTGTAAATTAGATAATTACAGCGACTTATCTGATTAATGTTACTGCGGCTCTCTTTAATGATGTCAGTCATTTTGATTTAATTTTCTTGGCGGAATTATCTAAATAAAAAAAACCCACCGAATCTAAACTTTTAAAAGCTCGTTCTCCGGCTTAAATGAAACGAAAAATCCTTCGGACAAATTCAGAAGAACAGGACAATTTGTAATTGATGAAATGGAAGTGTGATTAATCGAAACGATGAAGATTTAATGTTTTAATTGTTCGGTTGCATCATGTGGTCTCAGGGTGAACTGGCTGTCGACTGTAGAATCTGATTCATTTACCAAAAGTTTTCCGCCCAATCTGTTCCTTCTTATCCGGCTTTTTGATCGTATAACAAATAAAAACGGATAATCCGAACTGTAATGAGATTTTGCTGAGATTTTCAAAAACTCTCTTTAAAAACTTATGTTACTATTGAAAAACATAATTTCAATTGAAATAAGCTTGTCCTAAAGCAACTTTCGTTTGTACATATCTTTTTTTATTTAGATTAAATGTATGAAGTAAATACGAAAATAACAGCGGAATAACATAAAATAACACAGGAATTTCATATGAAAATAATAAATGAATAAAAATCTTGAAAATTTCAACTTACGATAGTTATTATTTTTAAATTTACAAATGCACTAAAATATGGAAATAATATTGAATATTATCTTTTGCTTTTAGTTGCCACATAATAATACTTATTTTTCTCTATTATTTGCTATTTGATGTAATATGTTTCTAACTTTATTTTAAAGATAAGTACGATCTTTGTTGTAATTCCAACCAGAAAGTTTGGGAGGATGCCAAACACTCATCATCATTTGGTTACATTTTAATCTTACTATAAGGCTGCTGGATTGTCGATGGCAGGGGAGTTGGTTTTTTCTTTCTGTACTCTGACTGGAGCTGATGTAATATGAGGAAGCTTGTTTATACATTGGCGTAACTTCCAGTTTGTGATTGGACCAACACTGCCTTTCATAACAATGACAAAAAGCTTTTCTCCCATTTCTGGTTTCATTAGAATTCTCTTGTCGACAAGATGGCGATAAATAATGATCACCCTTCGATTGGCAAAAGGCTTTACATGGATTCTGAGGAAAATCGTAGATGCGTCCACATTCAACTGGCTTCTCAGTTAATTTGTCTAATGACGTCTCATCTGAAAAAGAAGAGATAATGCTGTTTATTTAATGGATAGAAAATATTTATTATAAGGAAAATTTAACGTGCGTGTAAATGTAAAAATATTTATTAAAAGATCGAATATTTGACTGTTTAATAAACTAACTAAATTTCTATTGTTATAGTCTTTCTAATTGAAATATCAATCTTCGATCAGAATGTAATATTATAAGAAAAGGATTGGGAAATGATGTCTACTCGCAATTATTACAGGAAACAAGTTAGAATATTGCAGTTTCTTCAGGAACCAAATACCTGTACGTATAGTGTATTATAATTTAATATTAATTAGGAGCATCTGCAGAGGGGACCAAGGGCACCCTGATCCTCTCCAACTTTTGTTTTGGTTGAAGATCATCCAATCCTAACTTGACTCCCTCACTCCAAAAAAAAAAAAAAAAAAATCCTATGTACACCATGATATTCGACAAATATAAAACATTTTCGTAAAGTAACATCTTCACTCTGTAGCTGGTTTTTTTTTTCATAAAATTTTATACTTCTAATTTTATATTCAGTAACTAATTAATATTGCTATTGCTGCTATTACATTCAATATTATAATTAATTTTTATAGCTACATTACCACAGCTTACACTTTTCACAATTTGGCTTATTTTAAATATTCGAAATATTGAAAGTTGACTCATTCTCTGTAGCTATTTAAATTAAGAAATAAAACATTGTTGTCCTTAAATTTTATCTCATATATAAATTTGTTTATTGTACAAATAAGTTAACTTTTGGCAAACTAGAACCTTCAGTATTCTTCCTTTATATTTGGATCCCCATCTTCTGTGAAAGCAATTATACAGTAGTTAATAAGAAAAACCTTTATATGAACTTATGTACATCTGTTCTATATTTACTTTATTTAGGCGCTATATAATTTCATTTTGATATTTCACTGCTTAGACCTTTTTATGTTGTTATTATATTTAGCCTTCTGTTTTTTTTTTCTTTCATTGAGTTATCACAATTTCAAATAACTTCAGTTTTTATATTTTCATTTTTGGATTTAAAATTCAATAATGTCAAATTTATAATTCAATAATGTAATTAAATAATGTCAAACAACAAGCAAAGATAATGACAAACAATTCCAATTAATTTAAGCATTAGGGGAGACGGGGCAGAGCGGTCCACTTTTTGTTGTTGTAATATTCGTAATATTCAGTCATATTCGTAACATTATTACGAATATGATCTTGTTTTCCTAACGAATAAGGCTTGTGTCTTAGGATCAAATGATTGGAGATTCGATTTCTGTCGCGAACATTTTGATGTAGATATTACATGTATTTTGTGGATTTAATGGTTTGGATAATGATAAACAAAGAATTTTTAAATTTGGAAACAGTGTAGTCCGCGTGGTCTAATGGATAGGACGTCTGACTCCGGATCAGAAGAATGCGGGTTCGACTCCCGTCGTGGACATTTTCTTGTAATTTTTTTTTTTTTACTATTTAGGGGAGACCGGGGCAGAGCGGCCCACTTTTTTTTGTTGAATTTTTTTGTTTTTTTTTGTTAAGAGATTTTCCATTGCATTTATTTTAGTCAGAATCGGGAATAATTCAAGAATGTAAATACTTGATTTCATTTCATTATATTCATAAATAAATTTGGTATTAATTCGCAAAGCAAAAATGGTAGAGTGGTCCAACCTGCCCCGACCACGGGGCAGGCTGGACCACCCCATGGGGCACGTTGGTCCGGGTAAGAATAACATTTAAAGTAAGATTTTTTATTGAATATAAAATAATATGCCATTTAGGATATCATGAAATAAAGTTTAACTTAACATGACTACCGAAGGTATTATATATTCAAGTGAAAATTTAAAATAATCATTATGCATTTGAAAGTCGTAAATGAATAATATCAAATAGGTTTACATTGAATTAATTAATCACTTTCACTAGAGAAATCTTCTTTGGAGTTGAGGCATTCGTAAAATAAACCCCGAATATCACTCGCTACGCAGGAACTATGGGCCCATCTCTTGCACTGCATACATTGAATCCACTCCTGCCATGGTTTGCTTTTTTTAAAGTTCTTCAAACAGGAGAGGCGCACAGCATCTCATTATCTTCATCATCACTAATCATCTGTAATTATTTCCTCTTTATCCCTTTTCCTTTGCTTCTATTTGTTTTTTTTTTTTGTTTATGTTGCTTTTAGAGACTGTTGGCCGAGTCATGTTTTTCGTTGCTACTCTTTCTTTTCTTTAGATTTTCGTTGCTCTTCTTGCAGAGCTTTTTTTACTGGCATATCCGTCAGTATTGTCATTGACCTTTTTTTGTTCTCTATTAAGATTATTAAGATTATGTTGTTATTTATGCCATTTTTTAATGCTTTCTAATGTAACAAAGTGTGTATAGAATTTATATTTAATTTAGAGTTTCACTTACTGAAAATTGTGTTAGTTCACTTAGGGATGTAATTGTGTGTGTGTTAGAATACGCTCCCTCTCCTGAAATGTTTAGACTGATTGGGTGTACTTTTTGCCCGTGTGTTTCAGATTCATCAACTGATCTGATTTTTCCCGCCAGAATGTACTTAACTTTTCTCTTTTTGTTCCCATGGGAATACGAAACGGATAAAACCACGTGATCACTCAATCAACGCACAACTGTTTTTTCGAAGTTTTTCTTTTTCTTTCGCACAAATTGTTTTCTAAATAAGCTCAAACCATTAAAATAATATTTAACCATGAAATATCACAATAATAATATACAAGACTTTACCAAATACAAAAATTCAAATACATAATTACAACAATACAATTATTAAAAATCAAAATATATTCCCTCAGAGACCAAGATTTTAATCGTGTCATGTTACCAATTCCACAACGTGACAGTTTGCATAGTTTTTAATTAGAATTTAATAATAGTTAAATGTGTAAATTGGGTATTTTCGAAGATTAAGATGCCTTCGCACGAAGTCTTCCCCTATTACGGTACTTGCTGAGAGGAATTACTAAAGGGGATAATATCCTTTAATAATATAGGCTACACACAATATATAATAGCCTACATAAAAAAAAATATAAAAAATATAATATGTAATAATATAATATAATATAATAGGCCTAATAAATATATAATATAGAAAAAAAATATAATGTATAGTGCCAAAATATTTTATTGTAAAAACAGCGGGGCAGAGTGGACCACTGATGTGCCCCGTGTCGTTCGGTCCACTCTGCCCCATCGCTATTTTGGCGTTTCCTTCAGTTGTAACTATCGACTACTTTAAGTATTCAATTCATACTATAGCTTAAAATGATCTTTAGATTGCCGCCTTTAATATGCATATTACGGTTGTGTTATTCAATGCGTCGCTGAACGGCAATATTAAAGTAAAAACAACACTAAACATTTACTTACCTGAACAAAAACAAAACAATCGATCACCTCACTGTCACCAATAAGCCGAATTCACTGACGCTTTTGTGGTAGCAGCGCCACAATGGCACCAACCTTCTATCCGATTTTTGGCACATTCTAGCGTCTACACGAATTACTAAAGTCAACGGTCCACTCTACCCCTAGGTCCACTTGGCCCCGGTCTCCCCTACGTTAAATACTTATTATAGTTGATAGTTTACACTTCATTGAATTTTGTTTCTATTTGCTAAACATCATTCCAAACTATTTATTTTGATAATGAAATTTGTTTGTTTACTGTTTATAAATAACTTTAATATCATGTGCTTTATTAAATAATATAATTCATAGGAAAGAAAAAGGAAAGATGATTTCAAATCGAGGGTTATTTTAAACCACTGCAAGGAAATTTAAGTATCAGCCATCTACTCACAGCTGGTCTTTGAATAAAGCTGGTGTTTGAGAGGGGAAAACAAACACTGTATAACTTTTCAACTAAAAATAAAACTGAAAACGAATAGTCAGAATAAGCACCTAAAAGTGTTTTTACTCTTCTTGTCGACTCGTTCTGAAGATAAGAAAACTTTTAGGAAGTTGTAATTTTAAAAATATACCAATATTAAAATAGTTAGTTTGGATTCCTTTCATCCATTTTTCATAAAAGATAGCAAGAATGTTGCAAGATCTTGGAGAGTAGATTCCGTTTCTTAAGTGTTTATTTCAAATATTCCCATCATTTCTTGGAAAGATCTAAATAGAAGAAAGATATGATGCTGATATTCTTTTTGGAATTCATTCATTTTATTTTCTCCAATGGTCCTGTGAATGCTAACTATTATTCTAGGGATTCAAGATCATTCTCACAGATTGGTGAAAAAGAAATTTACAACAGATTTACAAATTTCATAAAGCGGAGGGAGATACCTGGCTTTGATGAAATAATTAACAGATAATGTTTTCTTTAAAAAAAAAAAAAATCAGTATTATCAGATTCTGTAGGAAGTTTTCAGGTTAATCGAGTTCTTCAACAACAGCCTAGAAATTAACATTAAGGCATTTGAAATTCAAAGACTTATTTAATACTTCCTTCTAATTCCTACTTTTAGATCATTCCTTATTTTCATTTATTTCCAACTGTTCTAATTTAATCTTTGCATAAAATTTTCTTTTACTTATATGCTTTTTCAGTTATTATTGATCATTAACGTGAAAAGCTTTTTAATTGTTTATTTCATGACGTATTCCTTTGATTTGTTATGAAATTTGCTGTTCAGTTAAAATATTTCTGTTTTTGTTCGTACTTAGAATTTAGTATTTTACTGTTAGTAGATGTTTACATGCTTTAAGTCAAGGATTACGCTTAAGTTAACTTCGCATGTAATAATTCAGCGTTAGTTCTTCGAAGAGCCTTACAGTACTTTTGGTGGAAAATTTCAGAGCTACAAAAGGATTAACCCAAGTGTTTCAGTCTGCCTCCTACAAAGCAGAATATTCGTGCCTAACTCGCATTTGCAAGGACTTCTAATAGAAGATTTTTCTGAATCTTCCCATGACCGCAATGTTTGCATCAACCCAATTAAAGTATGTTGTTTATCAACGTCAGCGGGAGTCCAACCGTCTTAAGAATGTATAAATTTGGCTTAAGAAACTAAAACTGATCAACCACTTACAATTCATGATGTAATACAATAGAACTAGCCACAATACGAAAAAATAACATCTTTTTCAGTCTTCGATTAAAGATTTACTAGACAGGTTCAGATATTGTTGACTGGAATCACGTATAAAAATAAGAAGATTTTTCATAATTTATAAATATAAGGGATCAAAGATGTTAATGTTTGATTCGAAATATCAAATAAAAATAAAATTCCACCATTTTTTGAAACTTCGGAAATATTACACAAACCCCACAAACCCCACAAGTCTTCCAAAGGATTGTCAAATTCTTTGAGAGCAACGTTTGGGAGCTGATAAATGTAATCAGTAGCTTATAAACTATTCCAGCGAACGCTCTTAAGCAATTTAATGATAAGCTACAATGTTAAATGAAGCAGCTGCTTCACATTCACACCCATCTATTTCTACCAATCAGACTCACAACTATTACGAAAACAAATTACGAAAGCTCCATGTTATGCCAATAACCTAAGAAAGCCTAAATTAGCTATGGTAAGGTTTACTGCTGAACTAAAGCTCGCAGAAGTGCATTTTATAATTGAAGCCAATAATATAGTAAATCTGAAAATAATCTTCCAAAAGACGGTGTAACTTTACGGTGTGGCAATTTAATTATAGGAAGACTTATGTAATGTAAGTTTATGTTATTTTAGATGCTTTAATTTTAATGAAATTTAAGTACTGATTATCATAAAATTCATTGATTCTTATTTGTGTGTGTTTTTTTAAGTTTTGAGCTACATAAGTCTACGATTGTTAAATATATATATACTTTTTTTTTAATAATTGTGCAGTCTGAGTTTTATGAAGCGTAACATATTCATAATGACATCATTATGAAAGATGGGGACATAGCTTTTGAGAAAGCTAAATCTTATTAAAATTTATTTTTATTAATAAAAAAAAAAACATTAGTAGCTCTAGAAATATTTATTTAATCGCTACTGTTTTTTCTGACGACATTTCAAGTGCCAAGGCAAATTTTTTTTTAAAAAAATTCAAGCACTTTTAAGATTGCAAACACTACTTAAACATTAAAACCAAAAAATACATATACGAGTAGTTATATGTTGACGTCTTCCAGTCAGAATCTGATTTGATGAATAGGTCATGAATCCTTCCTCTTTAAATCCTTAAAAGTCTCCTGAAAACTAATGAAAGAACATTCTAAAGTAGATCTTGAGGAAACTGAACACCTCATCTCACAAGATCTTGATGCCGTGAAATAAACAAAAGCCTTTGTTATGTCTTATCGCCATCAGCTTTTGAACCCACAACTAATAATATATGAAAATTTACTACTTAAAATCGCATGTTTAACATTTTCTTTTGATTTGATTCGTCCAATTAATGAATTATTACTATTCGCCATTTTTATGTATAATTTTTTTGTGTTGTTAAAAAGTACTTTCTTATTTTTATAATTAAACTTTAATATTCCTATTAAACTAACATCAATATCCCACACGTATTCCTCTATTAAAGAAGTTATCAGGAAAAACTATTTAATTATTCTATTAGAAAAGTGTTATTTATTCCTCAAAGAAATTCGACTGAATTGTTTATTGTTAATCCCGAATACTGATGTTCAAGGTTGACATTGCAGACATGGAAATCTATCTCGAAAGAAGGGCAAATATAGACTTCCTTAAAGAAAAGTCATAAAATATAGTTCTAGCGCATCTGAAAGAAAGCAAATCCCGATAATTACCAAATAAGGAGAATGGGGAGAATAAATATCTTTTTATACTAGCTTCCCTGATAAAAGATATATTCATGCAAGATTTGGTGCCTCTTTAGTAGAAAGGAGTTTTGAAAAAAAATTAAATTAAATTAAATAAAAATCGAGATAACAACACCTTTGATTTTCTGAGTATCCATATCAAGTTTAAATTGGGAAATTTCTGTTTTTTATTTTGGAACTTTTTTATTTATGATTTCTATACTTGGATGAAAAGCTAGCGTTTAATTCAAATGCTAGTGTCTGGGGGCACTGTTAATTTTTAGCTTATTTCAAGTTTATTTTTATTTTTTTATTGCAGTTCTTGTCTGCTCAGAATTAAGTACTGTATTAGTTGATTCATATTTATTACTCATTGATTCATGAAAATATCTCTCTAACTACAGTATATACTACAACTATACCTTTTTCTACAGTAATGCATTCACACACGTAAATATTCAGGAGCGGATTGGTTGAACCTTTCAATCCTCGGCATCTGCCATATTTGTTCAGTTTAGTACATTCTTCTTGACATTCTTGAGTGACAACCGTTTCATCGCATAGCAACCATACTCCATTTACCTTTGGTCTAAGAATTTCTTCTGATGCTGAAAAAAGAAATCTTTATTAGAAAAATGAATTTACCGACAAAATTAAATTAATCGGACAGTTTTTTAACATCAAAATATTTACAAACCCTAAGATTTAATTAACGATTGTTTTGGAAAATCTAAAGCAATATTTCGAAATTTAAAATAAGAACAATTGTTACGGAATATAGAAAATTAAATTTAAAATATTAGATTCTTTGATAATTACGTTTGTTTAAATGTTTTTAAAGTTAAATGTTTTTTTTTTTTTTGTTTTGTTTTTTATCAGTGTAATATACATTACATGAAGTTTTGGATATCAAACTTGTTTTTAAGCTTTGCTTCAACGGAACTCTAGCAATAAAAATCTAATTTCACTCAACTGTACAATTAAACCAACAAATTCCTAGCCCTTCGTTTAATTCAGACCCAAAGACACAACTTATTAATTTAGCAATCAAATTTCTATTTATTTGAAAATTTTTGTTAAAATGATTTTTGAATATCTAAGATTAAAAATAAGTTCCTGAAAGAACTTAAAACCTACATCTTTAAGAATATAAGTAGATAATTAAGTCGTGAAAACAATACAAAATGTGTAATCTCCATTTTGGTTAATTATCATGCACTCCGAATACAACAAGTTACCCTTACATTTTTCCTTTTGCTTATGTTGTCTGAATGTTATTAATTTTTAATCAAAAGAAATAATGTGTCTCACTGTAATATTAATTTACTTATATCATAACAAAACTATCGATTAACTGTTCGACGTCAAGACAAATTCATTTTTACAGTTAATGTTAAATAATTGCTAGATCTCTATTGCTTTCATTTGGGTATTTTTTTTTTCATCTAACAAAGTTTCATGTTGCGATGTTGGAGAACTTTTCAAATACCCTTTTCTCCTTAGACATTCCTGCCATATTCCAGGAAGTAGGCAGACGCTGACCTTAACATAGAAGTTTTTCTTTCTTTGCCGTTTAACAACATTAAGTCACTCGATTCACATGTAAATAGGAACATTATATGTTTAAGTCTGTAAAAATTAGCTTATCATTTTATAGAAAAGTCGAAACTGGACTATGATATATAATATTCACAACCACTCACAGTTGTAGCTGGCCGTATCAAACCTGACTATTTCCAACTAAGTGGTTTTCATCTTTTCGTATCCCTTAAGGGGCATCTCACTGACAAGTGATTTATAATAGACAGCTGTGTGCAGCACGCCATCATAAACTTGGCTAGAGGTGCTTCACGCTGATTTTCCATGACAGGATTTTTGACAAAGCGATATGCACCCAATTCCTTGTTACAGGCAATCCAAGGCAACTTACAATGAACGGCTCCACATTATTTTCCCGTCTGCCCCATCTGTAACAATTGCCTGTGTGTGTCACCTCTTCCAAAAAACTTCAATCTTGAGATTATGGTAAATAAAGGTATACTATGTATTATAAGTGCATATGTATTATAATACCTGGTATTTTTTTTAATACTATGTATTACAAAAAATCACTTTCCTTTACGATTTATTAACGAAGTCGTTACAGTGTAAATGTATGTCATAAAAACAGGATCTCTTAAACGTATTAAATTTTTAGGACATTCTTATTCGTTCTCATTCATTCTTAGGATATTCGTAAAATATCCTTAAATAGCACCCAAGATAATGCACTGACGTATATCAATCTTCTACTTGTGATTAGTTTAATAATAGATCAATTTTAAAGACTACTGTACATAAAGGCCAACATATGTATAACTCAAAATAATTTGAATAACCTATCAGACAATAATTTGATATAAGCCAAATTTCAGATTTAAATCTGGGATTTAGATATACTGTTTCCATGTGATTAAGTTTTCATTTATGTAATTTTCAGGGAAACATAAAGCTAATATGTCCTCAGGTAAAACAAGTTTTACATCGGAGGTTTAGTTATATTACAGCTGAATGCCGCTAGATTTTGGTTTATGTTTGTTAAATTAAGTAGCCCTTAATTTTTATGTAATCCTTAAATCTTAAAAAAATTTTTCTACATTGGTGCAGTATTGTTTGAGTTAATTAGGCACAAATATTGGGCCAGCCTTAAGGGCCAGCATTAAACTAACTCAAACAATAATGCACCCAATTTATATATTTAGGCATAAGGATTACATACTAAAGATTAAATTTTAGTTTTACTTTATAAAGGTTCAGAGCCAATATATGTGCCCTAAGGTAAGTCAAATAGTAATGCAGTGATTTATTTCAGTTTTCAGATTTTAGTTATATTGATTGCAAGTAATTATATATTGGTTTACTTTTTCTGGCCATTTAGTTAATGGCTCAAGATATATCCCCACAGGTATTACAAACAATAATGCATTGGTTAACAGAATACAAGTCCATGTTATACAAAGGTAGCAAGTGTACCATTAAGTAAGTCAAACGATAATGCACTGATATCGATAAAATTTAAGAGTTAAGAGTTGCCTAACCTGATTCGAATTTGACTGATAAACCTTGATCATAAGGGGTTTTTTTTTTTTTTATTTGGGTTACATTTTAAGAATTGTTTTGTCTGGAGGGCTAATTTAGAATAACTTCTTTACGTAATTTTCTTTACGGAATCACTTGAAATTGATGAGTGTGATTGCATTTCTTTTTTTTTAATAGTCTGACAGCTGTTATTGATGTCTTATCAATTCTTACATAGTCCAAACAGGCGGAAATGAAATTGCTGCAACAATTTCCGGGGTTAAGAAAAAATTAATTATTCTCATTGAAGAGGTACCCACTAGGAGCCGCGTTTCTTTGAAGCTGTCTTTCTTTCTTTCTCTTTGCAATAATTTATGTAAAAAATAAATAAAATTAGAGTATCTGTTTGGGCCTAGAATTACTAATTATAAAATTATTAAATACACCGTGCTATGAATATTGTTATTATTATTATTATTATTAATTCAAATTAGTTTTTATTAAAATATCCATTTTGCATTAAATTCACACAATTTCCGTCATATTTAAATCTAGAATTATTGTTATTTAACTTTAGCCAAATACTGAATTTCTGCGGTTATTATATAACAATTCCAAATGCAAGTAAAGAATCTTTTTTGTTCGTTTTCATGCTATTTCAATAAAGAGAAGATAAGCACAGAACTTGAATGCTTGGGACCAAATGCAAACAAGAATCTAATATCGCAGCCTAGAAATTCGATGTCCTAGCATTGAAGTAACCTAACACGAAATATCTCTCTAGCGCACTTTTTTTTTTTTTTCAATTTATTCTTAGTGTTATTTTTTTACGAGGATTTTTTTTTTCTTTAAGCACTCATAAGTGATTTGGAATATCAGATAATAAGAATAATACCCATCAGATTCAAGCATTAGATAGTAGCAATAAATAGAAGGTAGTAGCAATAAAAACGATTTAAACTGACGCTATTTTTAGACATATCGTAACTTATGAAAAGTAGATATTTTTTCTCTCAATTTTTGTATAAAAGTATTGTCTAGTTTACTGTTTTCGAATTCCAAAGTTACATCACTTTTCCTTTGTAGAAATATAGGAAATAAATTATTCTACTGATGTAGCTCATTTTTTTTTCCTCAGAATTTCAGAGCCTAGCATCTAACTAACGTAAAAATATTGTCCTTTAGTTTTCCTTTAAAGAATAAACTTCTCCATCCTTCTAATCCCTTGATATTCCACAGGTCAGACACTTTCTTGAAGCAGGCATAAATCAATGGGCGAAAACTGTCAAGATGGAGTTTTATAGCTTTATTACGACCAGTATCAATATGATAATAATCTTCATGACGCCCTTGAATGTAATTAAATAAAGGTTTATACGTTTATATCAAATTTATAAAAGATACTATTGTGTCAGTCAATACATAAAACCTTCACTTGAGTTAGAGTGACACTAAATAGATAGCTTTCTTGACAATGAGACTAATAAAAATCTTGTAATGTTAACTTTATATAGAAATAAAAATCTAATAAACTTTTATTTTGTGCAATTTCGAACTTCAAATAGGGAATTCAATCCTATTGCCTGCAAGAATTTAGCACTATTCCTTTAATATGATATTTTATTTTATATATATTTTAAGTATAAGTTAGACTGATACAACTCTCTTAGAGAAAGTGGGTAGAAGATAAAAGCTTTAGAGTTCAGTGACTTATTAGAAGTCGGTGAACCAGTCATATTCTCGCTCAGCTTAATACTGGAAAGAGAAACTCAATCCCGATTTTTACACAGAATTGGGTAAAACTTAGCATCTATCTAGAAAAGAGACAAGTCAGCGAAAATCCTAGACGAAAGTCGAGGATCAAACCTCTTCCGCTTGAAAAAAGTCCCTTATACTTGCTTTGTTTTAAAGATAGAAAAATTTCTAAAATTATTTATCCAGTTTTCGGCCAATATGAAGTCAGTATGAAGTCAAGTTCTGCGCCTAGTTTGAACCTGTATTTGGAAAAACTGACCACTGTGGAATGCTTTTATAAAGAACTTCCTTGTAGTAAGAAATCATAAGAATTATCCAGTATTATTGGTAGTTGATAACTTTAATTTATTTCACTATATTATTTCATCTTATTATTTAAATTTTCCGTTTCGCAATTTTATTTTGGGGAATTCTTGAAAGAGAAGAAATAAAATACTAATAAACTAAGCGAGTTGCAGGAAAACTAGTGAGAAAGTGCCTGAAAACTAAAGTTACATCATTTTAGTCTTTAAATTGTCACAATGGTACTATAACAACTGAGAAGAATTGCAAGAATTGCAAATTAAGAAAGTACCTAGTTATGTTTCATTTTAGTATTTTGAAACATATCTTTGTATTTATAGTATGATTTTAAATAAAAAAATAACATTATTAAGTTAGGTGATTGAAAAAAGCTGAAATATTTAAAATTTAAAAATAATACTGTATTCATCATTATCAGTATTACTTTTAAACTTAAAGTATTCGGTTAAACGCTATTTAATGTCCTAGATTTCTGATTTAGCTTTTTTTAAACACAATTTCCATCCAAATCAACAAATTTATCAATTAGGCTTTTTTAAGTGAACTTATGAAATATTTCCCTAAGCTGCATCCGGAAATCAAATGATCTATTTGTAGTTGCGCAAAATCATCATTTCGTGGAAAACCACTACAAGAACACGAAGAGCTGTTTATGGGCTGTTGGTCAGTATGAAAGAGCAATTGTGAGATACATTGGTCGTCAATAACAGTGAAAATAAAAACGGCCATGCCATCGAGAGAATTAGGAGAATTAATATGATTTATTTATTTATTTTGTTCCTGAATGTAATGTCCTTCCCCTATCAAATGATGCTTACATAAATTAATTAAAACTTTTATAGCAGACGCAGCATACGAACTCCTCCATAGTTCATTGTTCAGCCGAATATTTTCGAAATACTACATTTTTATTTGAACTATTATAAAGAAATCATATTTGAATAATAAAAATAAAATATTAAAATCGTGCCTTAGCAAATTGAGTGCTGGAAAATTTGTAGTTTTTTTGAAAAATATTATCATACAATTTTCTTTTTTTATGAAATTCAACTATTTTAATATGTTAATACTAAATTCGGGTACATCAGTAAATTCAATTTAAATAGTTTGAGTAATCAAAAAATTTTAAGAGAACTACTTTTTATGTATTTTTTTTTTAACATTATTTTATTGTTAACTTTCAAAAAAGTGACCCCTCTATTTAATTTTTACTTAAAAGTTACCTCAAATTTTAATTACTTTGTAGAGAATAAAGAAAGTAAAAATATGAAGTTATTTTTTTAACAATAACAAACCTCAAAAATAAAAAGTAGTCTTAAGAAAGAAAAAACAATTTTATAGAAAGAATTTTAAGTGAAATAAATATAAATTCTGTACATCATTGCTCATTTAAGAAAAAAGACCAGCATTAAAAAGTCAACTTAGTAATGTGAGTCAGAATACTCACATTAAAAAATAATAATAATGAGAATCATTAGGGGATCAAAAAAACTTAAAAAGTTAATATTTTTCATGTAGTAATGTGAACGATTATGCCATTAACTATTAATCTGCAGTAAGGTAAATGTAAGTATAATTTCCAGAGTTTACAACTTAGAACAGTGACATTGGATCCACAATTTTGTAGAATCAATCGAATTTGTATCATCAAATACATAACTAATATATATCTTAGAAATCGAAATGACTTATAAAGAACTATTGGCATCAATGAACGAGGCATCATTGATTTCAGCTATTGAGTTTTTCATTTTTTTTTCTTAATGTTTGCTTTCCTCTTTTATAAGATACGATGAGATCGCTTCTACATAATGCGAAATAAATCATTCTGGTAAAATGATGAGTAGATGATACAGCAGAATGGCTTGCTTTAGGGATGCAGTTTAACACTAGCTTTCGTTGTTGGAACTGTAAAAAGTTGTGAGGATTAACTGAAGTTGTGCTTCTTAAAAGAAAAAAAAAAACAAACCTTAGATGGATCGCAATCCGCTGTGAAATATCTAATAGAATACTGCAAAACAGAAATATTTAAAACATGATAGTAAGATGAGATATGCTCATATTACCACCAGCCAAATATCTCGTATTATGAAACAAATTTATCTTTTCTGTGCTATATCAATAGCCTAATGGAAAGACATAATACTTACGTATTTTGAATTATACTGTAAATTGCAATCAATGTAGTGATGCACACCGCTTTACATGTTGAACGTAAACAGATGTGTTGGCAAGTCAACTTAACTTACCAAATCTTTTGGTTGATGCAACCAAGTGCAATATGTCCAATGGCTACATTGTAATAGAGATACGTAGTTGCTAAATATTCGAATGTATATTAGTAGTCTACAGAGATCCAAACATCAGAGATATCTCAGATTCCTCAAATTCATGTACTCCCCACCTTTTTCAGTAGATCATATTATTTTTTAAGTAGTTTCTGTTGTTTGAAAGCTTCAATTTATCATTTTTCAATCTTTTTTTTCCCCATTTTTTGTGTACTACATTTTGATCTAACATATATAGAATATCTCAAAATACTACTGATTAGAAATAAAGCTATTTCAGTATAAAGACTAGGTAGGAATAAATGAAATTGAAAAAAGTTACCTTTTCTTTCTTTTTAAATAAAGCTTGCCATTTTTTCATTATTTATGTAGATTAATCTATTTTAGCTTTGTACAGATAGTAATAAAAAGTAAATTTATTTTTCTAGCTATAGTGAGTTCAATAATAATTAATATAGTCAAAACAACTAAACCTGTTATTGATACCAATCCAAAAAATGTCAACCAATTAAAGAACATTTCAATCTTCATCCTTAACGTTTTGAATTCACGATTTCTGTTATAACTTGTTATTTTAAACGATTTTTTATTATTGTTAAGGTTCGTCAATTGAATACGTTGTAAAAAAAAAATACTTTTCTTTATTTGCAATGAAATTTGAACCTTTGAAATTTTATTGTTGGTTTGAACTTCGAAAAACTAGAATCATCCTGAACAGGATTTAAAATCATTTCCGTGACTCCACAAAAAAGTAAAAGCCGATGACGATTGAATAGGTAATGTTATAGTTTCAGTTATTAGAAAAATTATTGTACGTTGGCTACTATTCAGATTATTAGTCTTGTTTTTTTAATTATTATTATTTGTTCAATTTATCAAAAAACATGCTTTTAGTCTTTTACAATAATAATAAAAAAAAATACTCTCCAAGTCTTTTTCTTCTTTCTTATTATTTAGTTATAAGAGGCCAATTAAACCGATTACAAGGTCTCTGATTAGGGCTTAATATGATTAATGCATTTTGTTTGCATTTTTAATCTCATACTAGACATATCCTCCTAGAAGAATTACAGATTTGTTATAATGTTGTCATATCCCTTAAAATATGCATTGGAGAGAATAATAGTTCAAATCAAAAATGTTTCAGAAATAAATTTTAAATTGAAATTCGCATTTCATCTTGGTGATAAAGATAACTTAATATTAATGCTAGGAAGCTTAGATTTTAATGATAGGTTTAGGCTTTTACAAAGAAGTTTCTAATTGATTTTAGTACACATTAGACAAACAGATAAGCAGCTAGGAGATAAAAATCGCAAAAAATACGATCCGTTAAAGCAATATAATCACAATAATTTAAGATTTTTTTTAATTATTATTTATTTATTCTAGGCAACTAAACAATAGCTGGCAGTATTTTTAAGTTACTAAATTCAAGATGTTTTTATTCAATTTGATTCAAGTTGGCACTGTAGGTAAGGAGATAAAGGTCAAAAAATCGCTGAACAAAGTGATTTATTACGATAGCTCAAAAACATTGTCTCTTATAAAGATGAAATTTTAAGGATAATTAAATACATGTAATGTTGCACGTGATGATGTATGATTTTGATTCAATTGCATCAGGATCTTACAGCTAAACACACATTACACCACTCACTGTTAACACATTTAACTTACAATTATTTGTGCAGAAAAGTGAAAAGTTACTGATAGATTTGGATTATTCACTCTCTGCTTAAATAACTATTTTTTTGGTCTTAACATTCGGTGTTTGTAAATTGGAGAGTCCATAATAATGTTATTATTATCAGATTTCATTTATCCCATAATTTCTTTCGCTCCCACTATATGATACCATGAGTTCTCCAGGTGTCATTTTAACGTCCAATTGATAGAATTGGCAGAGAAATTGTACTTTAATTTCCTATCTAAATAGAGAGTACAAATCATGCACTCTCTAATGGGTGATACCACAGGCCCCACAGTGAATATTGTGCTACTACAAATAATTAATGCATTGATGCGATAATGGGATATATTGTGATTCATCGTGAAATGATTTACCAATCCTTACATAGTATTTAGTTTGTTTTGTATGTTTTTTTTAACTAGCATTGTTGTTTTTATTTTCCAATTTGCATTCACAATTACCATTTTATTCAAAAATCAATCCAGGTGCCCGTTAAATTTTATTAATTGTTTAATAAAGTTATTATGTTTTATTTGCTGATTGAATTTATGTATGGGAAATGTAAATATTTATTTTAATCTAATGATAGTTGAGTTTGTCAATCACATGGATACTACCGCTACATATGATCGACGTCAGTGCTGGTTTACAATGAGTATTATTAATTTTCAATATTTTTAATACAGTGGAACCCCGCCATTCGTCCGCCTCTCTATTCGTACAACTCGTTATTCGTACAACTTTTTCAAGTAAAATTGAACTCACCATTCGTACGCTTGCTCGCGATTCGGACAGCGTGACCTAGAAACTGGCAAACCACGCGGTCGCTTTAGTTCAGTATCGTGCTAGCTTCCGTACGCTACGCATCATCCACGCAAGCTTCGTGAAACTTCGTGATATTTTATTGTTATTTTTATTAAAAATAGTGCAGCCATGGGTCCAAAAAAGATTACTGATTCAACCAAGCCTAAAAGGAAAGCAGTGAGAACGACAATTGAATTGAAAAAAAGAAATCGTTGCGAAGTTTGAAAGTGGAACTCGTATCTCTGATCTGGCAACTCAGTATGGCATGGCGAAATCAACCATATCGTCTATACTGAAAAAGAAAGAAATAATAATAGAGGCCTATATATTTATTGTTTTCACAGTTTTTATATATTTTAGGCTTAAAATATTATTACAAAGGTTTATATAAGCAATCACTGTGGGTCTGGAACGGATTAATCTAATTTACATTATATCTTATGTGAAAAAATGATTCGCCATTCGAGCTGCCTCATGGAACGGATTGTATACGAATAGCGAGGTTCCACTGTATATTAATATTTTCAAGGAAATTAAGTGGAGAATTAAATAAGCACCTCAGCTTTGAGGCATTGTTTTTTGTTTTGTTTTTTTCAAAACAAGTCAGGAGTTTCGTTTGTCTCGTTTTAATTTCGTTGTTAATCTTCATTCGTCTGAGAGATACAAAGATTGAATTGCAGGAGTCAGATATTAAATTTCATAATTTTTTTTATGCCTGACAAATTTGGGTCTGAAATATGGAATCACCATTGGGTTCAAAAGGTTACCGTTATTTTCAATACAGAGGCATCTTCTTTAATATACAACTCACAAAATTTAGGAGATATTGCGAAATGAATATAATACAATCAAAAAACAGAGGCATTTGAGTTTATTTAATAAAGAACATCATCTCAGAAGCAAATGACACGAAAATGGAAGTTGTCTGAATATGCAAATGAGGTGCAGAATCCATTTATCGGGATTGAGCAGGATATGACATATGGACGGGTTAACATTCGCATGTCAAACGTGAAAAATGTGTCGCACATTGACTGTTCAGTAGGGTGTATGGTCACCTGAGACTGCTACAACACATTGACAGCGATGAGACATGGAGAGGATCAAATTATGCAGCAGTTCCTGTGGGTTTCGTGGCCACTCGCGCACCAGGGCAACTTCCTGCTGAGGAAGTGTTATGGGAGGTGATTGGTGACTGGCAACACATCTTCCTAGTGCATCCCAAGCGTGTTCGATGGGATTCAGGCCTGGATAACGTGAAGGACCGTCCATGCGCTCGATTCCAGCCTCTTGCAGCATGTTGTTGACGAGATGCGCACGGTGGGGGCGTGCAATATCGTCCATTAAAAGAAAGTTGGCCCCAACTGCTCCAACGTAGGGTACCACTACAGGCTATACAATTTCATCCCCATATCTTACAACATTCACCTTCCATTTCTAACAATATGGAGGTCGGTACGACCATAAATGCTGATGCCTGCCCACACCATGATTCCACCTCCACCAAAGGAATGCCTTTCTTTCTCCAGTGTTCCACGTTCACGCCAGATCATGGCACAACGATTGTCAAGATGCAGGCTGAATGTTGTCTCGTCACTGAAGAGAACTGTGGACCACTCTTCACGGGTCCAAGGAAGATGCATTGCAGCCCACCTTCTGCGGGTTCTGCGATGTTCAGCAGTTAACGGAATGCATACCCGTTGGTCGCCGGGCATATAGTCCACCGTGACGGAGTCGATTTCGCACGGTCTGAGTACACAGCCGTAGTCCAGTAGCAGCGAGAAACTGTCCCCGCAGCTCAGTCTCATTACTTCGCTGGTTCCTTCGTGTAATAGGCGTAAAGTAGCGATCATCTCTGGAAGTGGCGGCACGTGGGCGCCCTGCCTTGATCTTCTTCGTACTACGTCATTCTCTCTGAAGCGATTCCAGAGTCTGCTAATCAAGCTTTGGGAGGTTCCAACCTCTGCTGCCATTGTCATCTGAGTTTGTCCAGCTTCAAGACGAACTACGACTCTCCATGCTTCAGATTCGGGTAAATCTGATGATGTTGTTTAATAAATAAATTCAAATGCGTCTGTTTTTTGTGTGTATTATATTCATTTCACAATATCCCCTAAATTTTTGAGTAGTGTAGTTAATGAATTCATCAACAGAAGATTACGAAAAATTATTAGGAAGTTCTTTTCAAATTCAAAGCAAATACAGATCAAGTTGACGATTGCAATGAAACTGGAGTTCTGACTTAAGTTTTCTACAGACATATTATTATTACAGTTAATATTATTTTCTGAGTGCAGATTGTTGCCAAAAACATTAAGAAAAGTGAAACATTAAGGGAAAAAAAATTTCAAAATTAAATTTTCAGTAAAATTCGATCACAATTAAATACCAGAAATATCGTTCAAGAAATAGAAAACTCTCAATCTAAAACATGTTGAAAAGATTTAATATATAGAATAATATTGGCAAATAGAATTCCAAAATTAGCATTTAGGTACAATCCTTCAGGTAAACCGCGTACATCTGAATGCAAGATGGAAGGATCAACCACACCATCAGGGTTAGAACAGGCTCTTTAAGACCTATTCGGGCAATATTCACCCACAAGACAAGACAATATATCTAAAAATATCCATCCATAGTAATTCTGTCCGGAGACAGGTCAACATTCCTTTGGAATTCAAGAATTCCCATAGAAGCACCTGGGGAAAGAAACTGAGGTGGGTTCCCGTGGCCTTCCTCAGGCAGCCATTATGGAATGGCTTCAGACCGAAGAGAAAGTGAAGAAGAGGCGAACAAGCACAGGAAAGGAAATTGAAACAAACAAGCCACGTCCGGGATTCGAACCCAGATTCCGACACAACGTGCGCACGGCAGACCGCCCCCAGACCGCTCGACCTTAAAATATATATATATATATATATATATCAGTATATTATATCTTTGAATGAATTTTTTTACTAATTAATAATCAATATCCCTCCTCTATATCATATTTCTGTATCAAATAAGTTATACTGTATCTGGCCATGTCAACTTTCGAATACTCTTACGCGAAGATCTCAAAAAAACAAAAAATAAAGAAAATAGCAGTTGTTTAATAACCAAAAGGAAGTGGAGAAAAGCCGTTTAAAAGACTATGGAAAATTACGAAGAACAAAAAAGTAAGATTACGGGAGGACAAGAGTAGTGAATTCTGATTCCTTTTCTTTTCCCAGATATAATGGTATTGAAATTGAATGGTGACTTATTTTAGACATTTTTGGCATTTTTAAAAGTTCTTTATCTATTGGTTCGATTGCATCAAAATGAATAGGAAGTTTCTGAGTTATAGAATGAATAGTTTTTGGTTTATTATGATGAGAGAAGGACGAACGGACAGACATGCATATTTCGGCTTAAAATTCCATTTTGAAACTCTTTTTTGCTCTGAAGTGTTTTTACCTCCAATGCATTTTAGGACGGTATAAATAGCATTCCAGATCAGTAATATAACAAAACCCCTTCAATTTAACCGAAGTGTTCATGTATACACCTATCAGGATACTTCTATTGAAATTTTAATTAATACTAATTAATTTACCTAATATTTATAATACTAATTAATACTAATGAATTAATGTAGGTTTTAAAAGAAGACTGTTTTTACAGTTTGTTTGTTTGTTTTTAAAGGATTTTTCTTTAAGAATATTACAGTTGTGTTTACTTTTTGCCTTTTAGGTTAATTAATTGTGCAAATTTTTAATTGGATAAATTGGTGGAGTAGGATATCTTAAAATTAGGACTAGAAATTTAGGATTAGAAATATATTTCCAATAGTATTCGCATTAAAAGTAATTCCGCCATTTATTTCATCCATTTTTTTTCCTTCATTCAAAAGAATTGAAGTTGTTTCTCAAAGAAGTGTCTCTTTGCAGACATTCCAGAGATAGTTGCAGCATCTCGGCATTCCACAGGTTTTCCATTGTTCACATTCCTGACATCTGATATGTTGTGCATACCAACATGCATGCCCGACCTTTACAACATTCTTCGAATAGCCTCTACCAACTTCGGTGGGCCAATATTTGCAAATGTGTTTTACCTGATTTTCTTTTTCCCAACAAGTTAAATTCATTTTAAAAGAAATTATTAATTTCAATGTTTTATCTGTAATATATTATTTCAACTGAGCATTGTTTATACTAGCGTATTTAAAAGAGTTCATTCCAGCAAGGGGAGAAGGTCATTTCCTACGAGGCTCAATATTTATTGTGCTTTTTCTGTTTTATTTTTGAATTAAATATCCTGTAACTTGTTTCCATTTGGGCCCGATAATAGTTTGGCTCTTGACTGTGGTTTGGAGGAGCAGGGTTCGATCCCCGATCCTGGCGGAAGTCGGGAATTTTTTTCAACGCTGAAATCTCCTCCAGACGGGTCCTAGAGCCCACCCAGCCCTCTGTAGAATGAGCACCGGGTTTCTTTCCGGGAGGTTAAAAACAAATTTTAAAACCAAAACCTTTTGGTTTCCAGGTTCACTCCTTTGGCTCAGCCCCCTAAATACACTAATCATAGTTAGTCATTTAACGTATAACAGAAGATTATTTAATCTCTAGAATAATGAAACGTTCGAAGTCGTATTTGGATATTTTGCTACTTTGTCATCTTCAATAAAGGATAAATGAAAATTAAATTATACGATTGTAATATCCAAAAAAAGAAAGAAAGAAAAAGTAAAAAAAAAAGCTTGTCAGTATCATTAGATTAGGTTAGGTATCCCACTGGGGCCCATTGGGACGCTGGAGGCAAGTCTCCAACGTTTCAGTGACCCGGGACTGACATGAGGTCGGGTAGCATTACCTGCTTAAAACTCCCATGTAGATCAAAGCCTCATTAGGCCTTAGAGGGAGGATTCCATTTTGAATTTAGAATCATAATTGAATAAAGCACAGCCACTGTGTAACTTGAGATTTTAAAATTACACTAAAAGCAAACATAATTGTGGGGTAAAAAGAAGAAAAGTTGAATATTAAAAAAAATTATTAATTCCCTGAAAGATATCTCTATTCATAATAACGAAAAGAGAGATAAGATTTCCAGTTTCTATTAGAATTTTTTTTTTTTTTTTAAATTTACAGCTTGAATCCCAACGATTAAAATGCTTATTTCATCAATATACTTATATCTAAGGCTCGATCAGGAGCAAACATCATCTACAAACCACTTCCATACTCTTCTATGCCTTGACTGTAGTTTCTTTGTTTTTCCTTCATTTGTTTTTCTTCGTATCATAAAATTAAAGCACTTTATTATTAGTGTAATTTTTTGTTTTGTGATTGTTCACCAATGAAGTTAGGAAAATACATTTTTCCGTTAAAACAAAAGTTAAAATGTCTCATTTAGTTACATACCGCTATAATATTTTTAAGGCCATTTTCTTCAAGACATTTTCAAAACGTAAATTGCGTATCTTATGCAATTACTATAATTTAATTAATATATTTAAAAAGTAGTTTTACCGCCGAGAAACGTTTTAGTTAATTGGAAAATTAAAAATTTTATCATGTTCAAATTTCTTTGTAAATACAGAAAATATGTTTCATTTTACTTGACACAAAAGTACTATCTGATATTGCTTATGAGTGAGTGCTTATATACATTTGGTCTTGAAAAAGGAAGATATTGTGTTTTGTTTAGTTTTGTTCTTTTGCTTAAGTTAAACTCAAACAAAGCAGATGATTATCAAAAACTTGTTAGTAAAACTTCAATGATGGTATTCAGTGAACTGTTGTGAAAAACGAAGTAGAACATCACATTTAATCGAATCTCGAGAGTTTGAGGAGGCTTCGAGCAGAGCTCTGTAATAACATAAAATCTCTTCAATTCTTAATTAAGTTGAAAATTTAATAGATAAACCTAAAAAAAAAAAACAGATAAAAGTTCTTTTCTAATAGATAAAGTCGTTTAGTGATTGAAATACTTTGATCTTCTGGTAATTTTTCTCGTCAGATTAAAAGCATTAGTCCGGATGTCTACTGATAAGACAAGCAAACAGTGGTGAAGTTAGTAGCATTATTCGCTTTCAAATTAAACAGATAACTATCAACGAAGTGACTAAATTCAATATGTATGTTCTTAGTCTTCGTTTTACTTTAGATCGATCTCCTTGAATGCTTTCCGAATATCAAATAACTGAGAAATATCCGTTAATTCAGACAAAGTAAGCTTTTACGCCTTTCATAACTAAATCATTCGGTTTGCATTTTTCTATCACATTAAATTAACTTTTATACATATATAATCTTAACAGAATGAAGCACAATATTATTTTTACATCATCATTAGGTAGCTACTACAGAAAATAAGGGGGGCGGTTAGAACAACAAAGTTTCAAAATGCAATTGTAAATCTAAGTAGGCCTGCGTTGTTCGGCCTCTATGATCACGATAACCAAGAAACTCTTGACTTACAAAGCTGAAAACAAAGGTTTAAGTTTTTTTTAGGAAAGACTTCTATTTATTTTGGTATCTGTCAGACTAAGGGGTAAGAGTTGCGTCCCAAAAATTATTAAAATACTTCGTTGGTTCAGATACTATGATATTTGAAAAATAAATAAATAAGAATTTGCTGCCTTTTAACATATTCTGTTCATTAGTTAAGCTGTGAAATGTTTACTTTTTCTTTCTTCTTAATTTTTGGTAATCTTTAAACAACTTATTTTGTAATCTTCTCTTCTAAATTATGTTTTTGTTAGTTATATCTGTCTGTTTTTGTTTTTGTCTTGTCTTGTTTTGTTTATTTTTTTTTTTTTCGCTATTTTCATTAAGCGGTTATTCGAAAATTTATATGCTGTTTGTTTTTTGTTTTTTTTTGTTTTTTTTTTAGTTAGAATTGGAGTTAGCCATATTTTTTTGGAAACAGAAATGTTTTTATTCCATTAAATAATTGATTAGGATTGTCAGATGGATGGATCAATGCATGACAGTAGAAAAGTTCCAATTGAAATAAATTAAGAATGATTGAATCAAACCACTGGCACTGACTTAAATCAAACCCCTAAGTCAATTCCAACCATTGGTCTTAAATAAACCATCTCAACAAATGTTGATGAAAAAACAAAAAAAAAAAAAAAACGGACGGATGGAATTTTGGCTGTTTTATTGGTAGATTTGTGGAAAGTGGTCCAGAGGTATACGCTGTGTGCTGAAGAAGGAGTTAATTCCCGGCGAAGATCGGAGATATTTTGCTGGGAAGTTTTTCCCCCGATTGATCCTAGGCATCACCCAGCCCTCTGAAATGGAGGACCTACTTTCTTTCCCAGGATGTAAGGTGGAAGATCATCGGATTGACCACCCGATTCCTGATCGCGAATTGTTGGCTTGCATACTGCCAACGCTCAGAAAGGACCTATATGGCCTGTTAAAGGGAAATCCTTTAACTTTTTGTTTTGTTAAAGATTTATATAATAAAACACAACTAACTGAAAATATCTATAAAATTTCTGAAATAGCCAAACACCTTTGAAATAAGACTGTCTAGTAACTAGGGCTGAGATGGTAATTAAAAAAATTAGAGATCTCTAAGAAAAAATTTCGATAGATTTGATGAGTAAATTTCTGAATGTTTCTACCTTTTCACTTGGTAAAGGAAAAACAAACAATAAAATATCTCGAACCAATCCATCTTACAAAAATACCCAATTACATCAAACCGAATTAACAAATGTTTTCCCGTCCCCTGTGAGTGTTCAGTCCTTCCATTAATTAATTTTAACCATAGCTTTTCTGTTTTGAAATGCATATTTCTTGTTCAGTTTTTGATTTCTTGATCAACTTTATTGACAGGGTCGCCATTGGTATTGCCCACTCAGAGAAATCAAACCTGAGTTCCTTGGGGAGCTTCTAGCTTGATGGACATTTCAATCGATTAGACACTTGGGAAGCTTTCCGTGCATGAAATTGCTACCATCGACATGTCTATTAGGTATCCCAGGACAGTGCTCTGTTCAGTGATAGGTCGGATAATTAATTGAAAGCAAATAAGAGCTTTTTATTAATATTTAAAAAGGAAGATCTTTCTTTTCATGGTAATTTTTCATCCTAGAAAGAACAGAGATTTACATTAATAAACATTTCGATTTTTGACTGCATACATAGATGGCTATGAGAAGAACCTTAAGGCATTTGAAACAATGATCGTTTTATAGTTTTAAAAATGTTATTTTATTTTCAGTTTTAGAAGGATTTACGTTTTATTTTTTACTGAATTTATACCAACATTAAATTTATATTAATAAGCATTTCAGCTGTAATGAATTTATAATGATGGAATTACTGAATAAAAAAATAAATACCGTATTTACTCGCATAATTTCCCCCATCGCGTATTTTCCCCACCCCAGTTTTTGTGGATTACAAAATTCAATTTTTATTTTTATCGCATAATTTCCCCACCTCTACTTCAACGCGTTTCCAACACGACCTTGACTGGCGGTCAACTCACGACGACGCGACAATGTACCGTTACTATCGCATTTCTCTATCCCACGCTACTTTAGGGGAAGATTCCACCCCCACCCCGGTCAGTACAAGAGCAGACTCCTTCTGAATCAGTACAACAATTTCGAGTGTTTTGTGAAAACGTGAAGTTCGCGAATAAAGTTCTCTATTAGCAGGCAGCTGATGCTGACGTCATGCAGTGAGCAGCTATAAAGATGGTTGGCTGCGCTGCGTGAGTTACGAAATTACGTCACAGTTGCATACACACTTCTGTGCATGCCTATTGCTTAACTGTACTTTGAAGAAAAAACAAATGTTGAGATGTGATTTCGTATATTTTAAATGTTGCGTGTTAATAAAATTGTTGTTAATTACATTTCTTGCTTTAAAAATCAATATTTAACATGGTTTTCCTTACACTTTCACCATATTTTTTTTCCTCAAATTGAAAAACATCGCGTAATTTCCCCACCCCCCTTTTTTTTGTCAAAATATTGAGGAAAAAAAAAGGGGAAATTATGCGAGTAAATACGGTAAAAAAGAATGGATATTTTAGATCTACGAAATAAAAGTAAAATGATCAAAATTGTCAAAAACAAAAAACAAAAATTAATAAAAACAAATAACAAAAATTAATAAAAATGAAATTAAATTTTATTATTTAACTAAAACTGATAAACAATTTCAGCTGATTTTACATTTTTTTTAAGCTTTGTTTTCTTTTTTTCTTATGCATCTGATTAACTTCGATCAATTAATCAATTTTAGCGCTGCTTTTCTACGACATAGATTTATAAGGGAAATAAATAATTTAGAATACATATTTAATAATATTTTTTTAAAAAAAATAGATTTACCTTTAAAACGACAAAAATCTAATACAGTGAAACTTGGATAATTCGAAGCTGAAGGGACCAGAGAAAAGGTTCGAATTATCCAAAAATTCGAATTACATATATTCTCTCAAACAGAAAAGATAAATAAAAAAAGATTAGCTCCACGATCAAAGATTTAACACAAACTAACTAACTATTCTTAGATAACTATGAATACCGCTATATATATATATTCATTAAATCAAACATTTTTTACTAGCTTAATTATTCATCACTTTAAAAAAAAAGACAGATATTTTTAATTGCTTCATTGAATTCAATCTTTGTGTCCTAGCATATGATTCCAACCTCTGGGTTGCCAGGTCCTCTCGTTCTTTTTCTATTTTTTCCATTGCCATTTTTGCTGCTCAAGATATGTCGATAACGTGTTGGGTGGAATTCCAAATTCCTTGGCGATTTCCGATTTCTTTTTAAGACCTTTTTCCACTTCCTTAATCACCGCTACCTTTTCAGCTAATGTTAATGACTTATAAGGAGCTTTAGCTTTTGACAATGGTATAGCAAGAGCGTATAAACAATACTTAAAGCACAAAAACTAAAAATATATACAACCGCATTGAATCATTCACAGGAAACGCACGTGACTCTAAGACCGAAGGGGTGTGGGAGGGGGGAGGGTAACAACAGAGGTTGGACAGAAACATCCTCGGAAATCCCCACATAGTGACATTCCAACCCTCGCTTTTGTTTTCCTTAGAAAGACCGTTAAAATAAATAATGTATCTTAGCTGAATAAGTCTCAGGAACAATTTTTACCGTAACATTTTAAGGACAATCGTACGAAAAATTCTAATTATCCAAAATGAAATTCGAATTATCCACGATTTTTTAACATTATTTTAATACAGAATTCTAGGGACCGAGCAAAAAATTCGAATTATCCAGAATTTCGAATTAAACAAGTTCGAATTATCCAAGTTTCACTGTACTACAAAATTTATCTGTATTACATTGATCTAGTCAACATTTGGTCTCAATGTGATCCAGGCTAGCACTTTCAGGTTTTTTTCGCTGCCTCAGATTTTTAGACTTTCTGACTTCCTAGGCCCTTGATTTTTGGCACTTTGGATAAGGAGTTATTGGCAAAATGTTTGCTTTGGAAGCGGGAGAAAGTTGATACTGATAATTGCTTTGTAATTGTAAGAAGGCAAATCTATGCCAAGCTATTTTGTTCTGTTAATAAATAGAAAGGTTGGTTCAAATCATAAAAAATAAGTTTCTTCTCAATTTTGAAATCATAAAATGTTGGTTTTTTTTTTTTATTATTTTACTAATTTTAAAGACTTAAAATATAATAAAGTAATATAATTACAAATATCAAATTTCTGTTCTGATAATCTTTTTTATGCTATCGGCATTTTTTTTTTATCAAAAATTTTGTGGTTCTCCCAAAAAATTTTCTGCCCTGGGCTCGTATGAAGATACGCGCTTGCGCAGTCCCTCCCATTATCCTTCCGAAGTCAGTCCAATGATCTGAGAAGAGTTCTCCTGAATCCTGTTCCCATTTTACTGACCCTAGCCCTGTGAAAAGGAATGATAAGCCATCATATTTGATATCTTCAATGCTTCATGCACTCTGAATTTATACGAATTACAGTTTTCAGCGAAGCAACTTCATAATACTCTCGAGGGGACTTCATAATACTCTTCGAGGAGACATAAGACTTTCGAGGGGGAATATTTTTTCCCATTTCTAATGAGATTAATGAAAAGATTAGCATTTGCATAGGAATAAATATAAATCTTAATAAAAAGTATAATAATAATAACAGGAATCTTTTTTTCTTTATTTTCACAAATGCTAAAAAAAAAACCCCACAAGATTACGAAAAGTAATAATGGCTCATCACTGAATGATTAAAATACAGATAGATATTTTGTTTATTTGATGGTTTTTATACGAATCAAAAAACGAAGCATCCATTTTTTACCAAAACAGAGAATTGTCATTGTTTTGTTCGAAAACTTAAAAAAAAAATTAAGTTAAAACTAGAAAATAATGAAGCTTGGAAAATAAAAGGAATTATTTAAGATGAATTAATTAATACATAATTAATATATGGGATTTACTGTATCATCACTCAGATGCCTCATGGCAAATACATATAAATTTGAGTTCTACAATAACTTGTTCATTAATCGTCAGGGAATTATCAAATGTATTGTCCAGCAGCTGCCTTTAAATCGTTAATGATGCATGGTTAATGCGAGATATTATCTAGCATCAGGAAATTTCAGAATTAACTGTCGAATGGACAGAAGCTACAAATTACTACGACCGGTGAACTGTTAAAATAGGATATAAATAGATAAAAGTCAAAATCAATATTATTATGATTATCATATTTATTAGAATATTATTATTAATGCATCAAAAGAATGCATGTTTATGTTTCTTTCATAAATAAATAAAAGTAGGATAAAATTCTACGTTTTAAAAATAAAATATTGTAAATTTGTCTGCAACTTCAGCAAGGTCCTATACTCTGCAAGAGACAAAAGAGTAAAAGGGATATAAAAATAGCTAAAATTCGAAATTCCGATCTTACCTTATCTGAGAGTATTGGAAGTAATTCTATTTCTCGTTGACATTTTAGATTGAGCTGCTGAGTCTTTATTTGGTAATCCTGCACTTTAGCGCGGTAAACCGTTACAAACCGTTACGAATCGAATCTAATTTGATGGAAATACTGATTTAGGAATATTAAAATATTAAAATACTTTAGGCATATGTTGTTATTTACATGTGATATTCTGTCATGTTATAGAAGCTTTGTTGTTTTCATTTTTCTTTTTAGAAGCGGAACTTTATAGTAGTGTTTTCTTTCCATTCCTTTCCATGGCGATATTACGCTTACGGTCAAAGACATTTCTTCGTTGTGGTATTCGTTTATTTACTTAAGGCTTACCCGCGGAATTCCAATGGCCAGTAAATAGATTGGGGTTTGGCTGAATTTTTTTTCTAAATCCAGATGCTTTTTTAATTAACATTCAGTTACGTTGTTAAGTTTATACCCTTTCAGGATGTTTTAGTAAAAAAAAGTAAATAAACTATCTTTTGCAAATGTCAAGTGACCATAGAATTTAAAAAAAATAAAAAAAATATGAAATGTTGTTTCATTGGAAGCCTTTCCTAACGGAAAAAAAAAAAAGAAGCCGCCTTTATTCAGTAATATGCATTCGTGTATAAATTTGTTTATTTATCAAAAATATTATAATTAAGAAAAGCGCTTCTATTACAATTAAATACAATTTTTATAATAAACATTATTTTATGAAAGGTGAAAATCAACCCCGGTTGATTTACATGCTAAACTGTATCCACTCGACTAAAATATACGATTACCTATTATTTCTCTCTTTCACGATAATTCTGCATTCTATTTATTTTCTACATTAACAACATACGTTATTAAATAAAGAGCATTAACATATGGGAAAAAAACAAAAGAACACAATGGATGAAAAAGAAGGAAAAAAAAAATCATATTTATATAATAAATAAATTACTTTACTTAAAGTTAAATATTTTACTTTATTTTCCTAAATTAAAAGTACTTTTAATTAAAAATTAATGGGAATATTACTTTTACATTTTACGCATGTGTAAAAGAAAATACAAGAATACAAGAAAAACAATATAAAGTAAGAAAAAAGGGAGGGAGGAATGTAAAGCTGACTTTAGGTAAATCGAGTACTTAATGGTATAGCTTATGAAGGTAGCAATGCCCTAAGGTCGTTGTATTATTTTCGTATTTCCGACATATAAGCTTATATAGAAAATCTAATGGGAAAAAAATGTCAAAAATCCCCCCAAACCCATATATATTTTTGAAATACAGCATACTTCAAAATCTATAAATATCATCATAATTTCAGTAGTTTTTTGACCACTGTTGATAATCAAACATATGTTTCAGATTTTAACTTACGGGCAATGCGTGAATTGTTTTTGAATGCTTTAACATTCATTCAATCTATTTTTATTTATTGCTTTTATTTTCTGCACGGAAGGGAATTCGAGCATCTTGGGACTGTGCGCCTCTTGTACTTGGGAATGTGCAACATGAGTAAGGTTTATTAGATGCCTTGAACGGGATTTCCTAAATCGGTGGCGCCGTTGCAAGAAATTAGTAGGGATTAGGAATTTAAAGACGATGCAAGCAGGTCGATCAATATGAAGTTTTAATATGATTTTAAGTGTATTTACCTAATTCTCCATTTTGTTTTTGGTCTCGACTGCTCTGGGATTAAGTTTCTCTTAATTTACCGCGAATTCCACGCACTCTTACCCTTGATCTTTCCTAAGTGCCCTTGTTTGAAATTCACTTTCTTTATTTCCTACTTAAGCAAATAACCTCTTGGTTCCTTTACGTTACTGATTTGATATCTACTTTGAGTTGATTAGCTCTCCATTCTTATACAGTAATTTGACTGGAATGTGATCAAGTGGAGATTCTTGTTCCTTCAGTTTTTTGTGTTAAAAACAGATTCTTCCCTTGTATCCAGAAGATAATCTTAGTCCTCCACATTTGTTAGTATTGTTCTGAAAATCAGGTAGGCTGAAGGGTATTTTCATCAACTTGAAATGATGATTAGTTGCCTTATCGAAAGTGATTTTAATGGTGATTTGTCTACAAAGCGAATGTGAGAACCATTTTAGAACCATACTGTGTTCGGAGATAATAAAAATACAAAGAAATAGAAAAAAAAAACATTTCCAACTCCAATGCAGGACTGCACCAAATAAATAAATAAAGATAATACTCAATGTTTGACCTAAAATTTAAAAGGAACTGTTTGTTACAAAGTGTTTGAAGTAAATAAATTAAAGAAACAAGAAAACCCTATCATTCACGAAATGAGCTTAAACTGAGCTCTTGCTGTGAATCACGCAAATCTAGTGAATGAAAGGGTGTCATCATTAAGCTGACAACATAAGATGTCATGTACAAGTATTGCTTCAGAAAATTTAATGAAACTCATATGAGATGAGTAATTGTGTTAATTGTTTTAGTTAGGAATTACGCGAAAGCTTGCCGAAAAACATAGAAAGCAGAATATCCAATCAGTAGAAATTATGTAAAAGGTAAAAATTTCATAAAAATGGTCTTTTGAACCACGTGTAGGAAGATTTAAAAAAACAAACAGTAGTTTTACTTTTAAGATAGGGAAAAATCCCTCATTGAAGTTTATTCGTTTAAAGCCCTTTAAAAGACGGACTATTTAAGAAGTAATTTTAAATTAAAATTTCCAATTGAATATATTATAATATACGATTCTAAAAAACAACAGATTTCGAATCGTCCCGTTCGAATCGTGATTGCTGGAGCTTTACCTGCTCTGCTGTCTACCTTCTAAAATGGATGCTGTAATATTTCAATGAAATATATAGTAATTATCTGTAATGTCTGTAAAATTTGTAAAATAATGTCTGTAAAATATGTAAAACATATTTAATTAAAAAGTTTTTTGTTTTCTTAAATTATTAGACAACTAAAAAGGCAAAAACCTAGAACATTGATCTTAAATTAAGCTTCAGTTAATTTTTATTTACTATTGTGTTATTGCATGTAAACAGAGCGGAATTATTCAGTGATTTAGCGATTTTGTTACGGAAGTTAAAAGGTCTATAAAATTTATCTTCCTAATGTCTCGAGTTTATCGGCATCATCCAGTGGTCGTTACTAACATTTTTATCGATAATTGGTTCACTGTCGCTATCATTAAAGATAAAATAAAGAAGCAATTAACAAGGTATTACACAAGTCCTTAAAAGGTTCTTGTCAGTAAGAACAAGTAGAAATAAACACATCTTAAAATCCTATTATGTTATACAGTTAAAAATAATTACTTTGCCTTTGTAACAGATTTTTATGGAATTAAAGATACTACTCGCAGATTGTAATTTAGGATAGAAGTCCTACTAATGAACAGTGTGTAGTTTAGCTATCCGTTCTAGGTATCCAATCTGAAGAATCCTTTAAAAATCAAAATGCGTTTTAATAATATACTATTAAAAGAAACTCGTCTTTAAGTTTCAAAATGACTAGAGAAAGTTCACTAAAGATGTGTCTTGGAGATGATGTGGGTTTCTTTGATTTAATATTACTTATTAATTTGAAAGCTTTTATGCTTTTTAAAAAACAAGGTTTTCAAAAAAAATTTCATACTTAATTGATAACTAGAACTTAAAAAAAAAGAAGAAAGAAACAACAACAACAACAACAACAAAAAGTAAATTTTGTTGTTTCTTCTTTCCATCTACGCGCATTCTTGGTAAGATATAAAAGGGATTTTAAAAGAAGACGAAATTTACATTCTCTTTAAACATTAACTGCATTAACAGAAAATACATTAGCTCACAATTAATAGTGCAACGATAACTGTCGAAAAACTTCCAAATAAATCAGAGATCTCAATTATACGAACAACGTTTCAAAGGTAAATCTAGTTTACGCCGTTGGAAGTAATAGATTGGGAAGTGTATTGGGTTATTTAGGCAGAATCTGTTAAGCACCGCAGGTTTATTTCTCAAAATTATTGGCTGTGAAGCACCTAGATTAATTGCGAAGCTGTAAATCTAAAATTAAAACCAAAATAATTCTCTGTCTATGTCCAGTGTTAATCTCTATTTCTGTAAATCACTCTGAAGTTCCAACGAAATTGCATTAATATTAAAATCAATCGATTTTTATTCACAGAGTTATTCTAAATCCCTAAATGCTTAATAAGTATCTAGTGACGCAATTACATTCCTCACTTTGGTTTTCAATAGTTATTTGCTGTTAAATTATTAAAATTATGCAACAAAATGCAGACAAAAGTCTGTTCAAACCAAATTTATCCTTCATATTTTAGATATACGTCTGTCATTTAGGTATCCAAGCGAGGCAGACGTCTAAATCGTTTTCGTGAACCACATTTGAAAAAATTGACTGAGTAAAAAACAACCGGACACTACTGCTAACAAGTGCAGTATAAATAAACCCCTAGAGTTACACATTATTCTTCTGTAAGATATAACTTATAACTTCTTCTATTATAAGATTAAATTCTTAGACATTCAGTTCTTATTATGCGGGTGAGTATTAGGAATGTTGAGATTCTGTGTACTAAGTCCGTATAACAAGGGATTTGTATAATGTTTTAAAGCCATTTTGAATACAAGTTCTTTTAAAATATTTTTTTTACGAGTGTTATAACATATTTGATTCAAAATA
>JAFIDM010009631.1:76277999-76324441 GCA_023159025.1 Thereuonema tuberculata | reverse complement strand
ATAATTGTATATATTTTGAATCGACTACAAGTTCTATAACAATTTGAGTCAGTTCTATTGAAACTCGAATAATTTATAGTTTTGGTAATGAAATAAAGCTTTGTATTACAAGAGACTGTTTATTGTTTTTGAAAAGAACATTAATCAGTACATTTCCCAGTCATTCTATTTACTGTATTTGCTGACAGGTTATTTACTGAGCATGCGCACTCTTACTATTGATCATTTTCTTCTGTTCGTCCATTTGTCTTTATACGAATCATATTTAAAAGGTTGGACGGATTTCCATAATAATTGATACGTAACTTATTTGTGATGCAGCTTAAAACCTAGGTATATTTTATTTTTGTCTCCATCTCCCTATTCCTCCCAAATGATCACCCAAAATCCCTCACTAAAGTGGTTGGAATGATTTCTTTTAAATTTGATACAATACTTATACGAGCACGATTATTTTGATCACCAGTCCTCAAAATTGCATGTTCAGTCTCTACTATGCGATAGATAACTGAGAGTACACCTAGTTTCATATATGTATAGTACTTATCGATTTTATCATGTAAATTTTCTGCGTTTCATATTTTATTCTGGAAAAAACCCACAGTTCTTTAATAATTTCATGTCTTTCATTTAAGAAAAAAAAAAAGAACTTTTGTTTTATCCGAGGACCTTCGGGGAATAATATTATTTCAGTACACTTTCGCATTTATAAAAATGCTGTCATTAAAATTGCCATTCATCAGCAGGCAAATTGGGATGATTGGGAGAAGGTATCCTTCTTGGATAGAACAGCACGTTGTCTCATTGCCAAAGCAATATATTATCATAAGGACCATCTTTATTTCTTTTCGTCCGAGAAAACAAGCAAGTCAAAGCCTCTAGGCACAATTCTGATCTTTGGAGACTATTGAAGAAATCCAAAGAAAGAAATTTTCATCAAAGCTGAAGGTAGATACATTACAAATCACTAAAACGACAAACGATGCAATATATAAGATAAAATAGCAATCACAAAGTTTATTGCAAGCACAACCTTCTTCCGGAATACCGAACATAGTAGGCTCCAAGCAAAGGACAATGCAACAACGATTTTAATATAAATGCGACGTTTTAAAAAGATAGAAATATATCGGACTGGAGAAAATATATGAAATAGATGTTTTATTCTGATTCAAAAATATCAGCAAATAAAGCAATGATCGATAATACTTTGAAGAAGAGATTTCATTTAAAAAAAAAAAAAATCTTAGTAGCTTGAAGACTTCTTGTATCCGTACGTTTATTTCGTTTGTTCAAATGAAACATCAGTTAGAAAAAAAAATGGAAAATGATAGATGAGCTAACTCATGTACTTATTGTGGTATATTTTTGCAACTAGTCATATTGAAGTATAATCCTGCAAGTTTTGTGCGACTTAAGCTATTCTTGTTATTTTTTTGACATGCCAAATGTGAATTTTTAGATATTTTGTATTTGGAAAGAGAAATCAAAATTACATCTACAGAAATTAAGGTAAAGAGAAAGGTGTAAAAACGTTTGAAGGTAAACAACAAATCTGAAACTAAACCCCGAAAAGTAGCTTTTGAATCTAGTGTCAAAAGGAAATTGAAATAAAGCAATATTGCAAAATACTGCAATCTATAATTGTCAATTTCCAAATATTTTCAATAAGGAAGAGTTTTAATATAATATTTATAATAATAAGTCATCCATGAATTACGTAATTCTGATTTTTTTAAGCATTTTAAGCTTACGTGTAAAACAATGTAAAAGAAATAAAATACTCTTACATTTGAAAACATTTGAGGATACATCCCAATTACTGAAATATTAATATATTTTATAATTCTAAATGTACCATGCTTTATCTGTCAAATTCTGAAAAGAGCGAATTTCTATCAATGGAAATGTGCCGAATTGTTTGAGTCTTCATAAAATAAAACATCTCTATTAATGAGTTATAAATTATAAATAAAAAAATTAATTGATTCCAAATGCCAATATAATGTAAAATAAGAAGCATTTCACATAACAAAATATTCGCCTTTCTTAGTGCTGTTGACATTCTGTACTTGAAAGATTGCAACATCCGAAACGGAGTAAAAATCCAAAGAGAAGAGGGCTGATTGGTAATTTCCTCAATGCGCTGATTTAGGAAGCACTTTAAATGTCCAGTTATTTATTATCATTGTAATAATAATAAGTGTTTCTCTGATTTGTTTAATTAACAGTTAATCCAATATTGTTCTTATCGAAATTTGAAGCTCCTACACTATGCTATTTTTTTTTAAAACTTAAATTATAAAAATGTTAACAAAAAAACAAAATAAAATAAAAATGGTTTTAGTTAGGATAAAATTGTTGCGTCGTTGTCTGTTGCTGTGATGGGATAAGCTAAAAAGTTGTATATGAATACTTTGCTGAACTACGAATCAGAAACATATAATTTGTTCAGAATTTAGCAGAAACCTTTTTTACTTATTCTCAAGGTGATTAAAATATTCTTGCCAAGTTGAGAAGGCCTTTCTGTGCCCTGTGCATACAAGTTCTATCTTAAGGATTAAATAAATAAAACAAGCAAATGTTTTTTGACGTAATCTATCACTAAAAAGAGTTTTATCCATTCCTTGAATGACAAAACTAACATTTTTTTTTCCTATGTGGAAATTCAATATTCAATAAATCAGATACAGTTTTTACCAATATCCATATAGTTAAATCCCACCACCCAAGAAACAAATAAATAAATTGAGGAAAGTATCAAATGACAAAAGTCGTTTGAGGACACGAAAGTTTCACTAGTGATAATTTGAAAATAAAATAAAAGGGGAATTTTTGTCTCTTCCCTCTCAAAGTTCCCTCCATGGATTCCCACGGAGACTTTTAAATGTAAAAGAAAAATCGCCATAAATATACAAGCTGTTTTCAAGGAGATCACTGGTTCAAAAGTTCTGTTAGAATAGAGACACACATTAGATAGAATGAAATTAATTCTTTTAAGGGAATCAAATAATATATTGTATTTGAGTAATTTTTTTCAGAATATTCTGAGAATTATATCAAATGTTTCAATTTGAAATGATTTTAAAATAAATTAATTTTAAAGTAGATTTTGATTAATAATGTTAAAGTTTTGACAGTTATTTTAGAAAACAAAAAAAGAAATGATTATTAAAAAATATGTTACAGTAAAATTGCATCCTAACCATTTTACATTTGTTGAGTCTATTAGCTACTTCCTTAAAAAAAAAAAATCGGTGATAAAAAAACAACACTTAAAGAATTTACTGGCCCTGACTGATGGAAAGTCAAAGAAGTTCGAGTACAGCTCCCATCTGTAACTCCTACCCCCATTTGATGCAGGATTGGCTGAATAGCAGAATCCATTGGAAGAGAAGAATCCGGAAAAATTCCAGACCTTCACCAGACTCAAACGCGTTACTTAATGAAGCACCTTACCATTTAAGCTAACGGTGTTCAAAGCTTTAGCGATATTCACCGTATATTTGACCTGGGCTTGAAAATCAGCTTGTATATCGCTATCGTAAGATTATTTTACAAGATAGTTTTCGGTAGTAAGTTTTCATTTTTTGCCGAGAAAATTAATTTTATATCAATGGTAAAAACTGTTTTTGAAAATCATCACCTGAGATTTCTAGATCTGCTTATATAGGATCAGGAAAGTTGCAATTGAAAAGTACATACAATTTTGAGTCACATCTTATAAATTTCATTTCTTTTTTCGCAAATTCGGATATTTTACACTAATTTCTTAGGCTTTAGTATAAGATGAATAGAACAAAGTAAATGTTTGTTAAGTGTTTAAGTGAGATTTCTCTACAGTACGTAACAGTTGAGAGGTAATTTCTTTGGTAATATGTGATTTCTAATTAACTTGTTGCAGCTTCTATCTTCAACTAATGATAATAACAATAATAATCATAGGAAAATTTTCTAAAGGTTTTTGTTGCGCTTTTCCAGCCTGAATGATTCTAAAAAAATAAACAATAATGAAAATGCTAAGCCATAATAAATATAAAGATTATTAAATATAAATGCTATTAAAAAGGAGATCAATGTAGGTTTTATGAAACTTCAGTAACAATTAAATTTTAAATTTTGAGAATAGAATTTAAAGCTTCCTTTATCGTCATGCTATTCCATTTTAAAATCTAAACCCAAAAAAATCTTCTAAAAATCTTCCTGGCAATCTAAAGGAATTTCCTGAAAACGCGAATACCTGCCTTCATGTAGTTGTTATATATTCATGAAAAACCCTATTTTATTCCAACATTTTTGAAAATATGTTTATCTTCTTTAACATTTAACTGATGAATTAATATTTTATAAGATTAATAAAGTGCTAATATCCTCATTTAATAGGTGTTAATATGGATGTTTAATGGGCTTTAATGTTGTCAGTAAATAATCAATAAAGTTTAATGTATTGCTAAAAAGGAAAAAAAGAAAACTTTTAATTAAGAGCAAAAAAAGTAAATGATAGTTAAAACTTTAACGTAACTTTATCGTTGTAATAGTATTAGTTAAATTCAGATTAACATTTACTTATCGTCTTCCACTAGGACACTGTAGAGTAAATTAAAACGATAATAAAAGGATTTAAAATTTTTTAAGATAGCGATAGAAAAGTTGTAATCTTCTTTTTTTAGTAGCCAATTAACTCTTGCTTAATTCTTTCAGACATGGAGCTGTGGAGGAAGAGACCGATGTCCTGGAAGTGCCCCTTAAAGTCACCGAAGACCAGCCTCCGGCCTGCGGGGTGGATGTGGGCGACGCTAAACCTTCGGTCTGTGACCCTCCGGTGGGATCGCGGGGGTTACCCGTGCTGCTAAAGTACCCGTGTTGCGAAGACGGAAACAAAAAGGTCGATCTCGTGATTCAAGTTCCACTCGTGCACAGGGATTCGTTGCTCACTAATTCGGGCCGGTGCAGCCTTACTACAGCTGCCGACATTCACCCGAACGATCATAAAGAGGAAGGGCGAGGAACTCGCAACGGTGTCGTGTGCGACGTGGCCGACAATCTCAAAGACTACCTGGGCAATCTGAACATCGAGGACGGTAAGGGTCGGGGTTTGAGCCGAAGTATGCCAGACCCAAAGACCCTTGCCGTCCAGTTTGTTCCAAAGGATGACGAGGGACTGGGTTTCCCTGTTCTGCTGTCGACAACTCGAAGCCAAGATTCTCTGGAAGGAGCAGCTCGGTCGGCGTCACCTTTCTCTCCGGTGCGTCGTCCGCCACCCCCACATGCTCGGCCTTTCGTGCAGAGCAGATCGGTGGCAGTTATGAATGGACCCAATTTGGAGCGACCCATCTATCCGTCACTCCCCTTTTCTCCGTACAGCTCGCCTAGCTCCTCCCCAAGGCTACGGCGGAAACCCCTCCGTGAATGCCGACGGGTGTCCATCGAGATGCACGGTGATTACACACAATTAAATCAGTACAAACTGAAGCAGGAAATTGGCCAGGTAAGAATTTCTATTCATTATTCGTCATTATCACTTGAACTCTCAAATTATTATGACTGAAATACTCAAATAAACTATCTGGCAAAAAAAGATGAAATCCAGAAAAATGAATTATTAAATTCAATAGTTTTAAATATCTTTAGAGTTAAATCAACAATGTAAAAACTATACATCTAATTAAGTAATTTATAAAAAATATAAAATGAGCAAGCTTTTTTTTTTTTAATCATTTTGATTAAATGTTTTAAACATCAAAATTAACGTTAAAAATGTGTTGTAAATATTTTACAACAATACGAAATCCATTGTTTTAACACAAAATATTTAATTAGAAAGTACATTACCGAATATTTGCATTTGTCTTAGCGTTTGTGATTCTTTCTAATGAGATTTAAAAAGAAACGCGCCAACTGTATCAATAAAGAGTCTGGATTTGTGACAACAATCTTTTATGTTTTGAATAGAATGTTGGCAATATCAATACAAATTATATATGATACGAACAGCAAGTTCTGACTAACTCATGATTAAAAAAGTTATTTGTAAAATTAACATTTTCTGTAGTCTTAATATCTACGTATACTAGCTCAGGTATTGAATAATTTTTAGTCATTGATAATAATCTTATCTTACATTTACTTGTATGTATTTTCCATGATTTAGATTTGACCGGAAAAAATGGTATCGGTATTACAGATTAAAATAAAATAAATATTATGGCATCATATCAATTGATTGTCACGCCAAATCAGATTTTCCCAATAATCGCAGCAGTTGCTTGTGTCGTACTTTCAAATGAGTCAATGAATTCTAAAGATTTTGCTGAATATTCTTAATTGGTCTAACTCCTGTACAATATTAGATTTTGTGTAAACTTTATATATACTGTGGAGCTAGAGAGAGAGTGGGAGAAATAAGGTGTATCCAATAAAGAAACAAACATCCCAAATTTTAAGTTTTAATCCCTATGCGTTAAAATGATACAATGATATTTGTTGTTAAAATTAAAATATTTAATAAAAATAAATTTAATGTACATAATAATTGAAAGAAAATACAATATCAAAATGCACACAAATAAGTAAGATTCTCGCATCCTAAGCTGTCATCTCGAGAATCTGGGACAGCTGTTTCTGCCTTATTAGGCGTCATCAACTAGATTTATTCTTGATGATAGCTCAGAGTGCGTGACAAAGTTAAGGATACCACTTCAGTTCCCTGAAACGGGACAAGGAATTTGGTGTTTGACTCGGTGCTTTGATTTGTTGTGTTGATTTGTTGGGGTGCCTTTTCAGGGAGCTGAAATGGTATCCTTAACTTTGTCACACACTCTAAGCTATCATCAAGTGTTAATGTGGTTGATGACGCCTGATAAGGCAGAAACAGCTGTCCCAGATTCTCGAGATGATAGCTTAGGATGCGAGAACCCTACTTATTTGTGTGCATTTTGATATTTTATTTTCTTAAAATATTTAACGATATACAATCACTGTACAGTAGAACTGTAAAGGAAATTAAAAAAAAATTATTGATATTGCCGATAAAAGATAGAGCCACATACTGTTAATAGACATTTATATCTATTAGATATTAATAAATTAGAATTAATTAATTCTATCTTTGATATTAATAACAGTAGGGAAAATGTTAATGCCATTGTCTTCTATTTCTTCAGTAAGCAATCAGTTAAGTAGCATTGCATCGTTAGTCTTGTGCTGGTTTCCAACAGTACACACATCCTGTATCAAGATTCACTAAAGGGTTTTAACTGGATTAAAGTGTGAGGAAGGATGACCAATCCATCATTTAAACTCTATTGTCTAATAACCAACCAAATATGCTGTTGGCAGTGTTAAAAGCTTATCGTTGTGTTGAAACGAGCATTTATTAGTAAATCCATTGCCGGCTGAACATTTCTTAATCAGTTTTGGCCCATTGGACATTGTGAGGTGTATTGTGATTATTAAGATTCTTTGATAACTTAAATGAAATAAGCGAAACCTCCTCCTCATCACTATCCCCAGGAAAAGAAAAACAATGAAATGCCAATAAAACTTCATCTGCATATTAAAATGAATTATATTTTGCCGGAGTTAAGTGTTCAATTATGGAAATAAGCAACTAATTATTCCTAATTGAAAATATTAATCGCCGATAAGAATGCAACCAATAATGTTCACTGTGTTTGCTCAGTTCGGTCGTTAAATCCTTAATTCCATGACATTGTTTGTTTTGACTTAGTTCTGTTTTGACTTAGTTGTGTCAACAGCATAGTTATTATCTCTGAAGTTGAACCTTTCAGCTTTCAATTAACCTTCCATATCGGCTTTCGTAGCTTTTGATCTCTTTATTGCTTTAACATTCCATCAAGATCTAAGACCTAATAAAATTCCATGCTTATTTTGTGTTAAAATTTATATTAACAAGCTTTTAATTTTACAGTACATATATTAATTTACTTATTTACAATTACAATCATCGGTTAAAAAATATTAAGTTACAACTGAAGATAGTTTTCTAAACATGATGGCTGTACAAATTTGAAAAGGATTATCTGCAAGAGCAGAAACTTTCAGATATCCTTCGTTTACCATTGTGTTTTATCAAAACTATAACTACAAATCCAGCAGAAATTTGAAAACATTTTTCTACAAGAAATAGCATGATAGACATACAAAGACCTCTTGACCAAATTCAATGCAATCAATAGAACATCATGAGAAATGGTACGATCAAAATGCGAAGATCTCTTGGATTACTTTTAGAGATAAGAACTCTAAAGTAATGCACGATCTACTGGAAAACAACGCTTAGAAAACCTATTCTGCATTGTTTGTCTTTTATGGACTGCTTAATTAGTACAATTACGTATGTATTCTTTGAACATCACACGAGATTCAGTGGATTAATTCTGTGCCGTTTTGAAAACATTATAAATGAGTCTTTCCTTAGCCTTTTTTTCTTCTTTTCCGATGTTCTCTTTGCAGTTACTCATTTTGTTTACATCACTTGCTTAATATTACTCTTCATATCAACTACAAACCATTTTCACTGTTCTTTGCTTTGATGTCCCTCTACGCATTGTTATTGTTTTTCCACTGACTTTGCGTTAATTCAGAGTTCCAAATCTCCTGCGCCCGCGATCTCAACTGTAATTTTGGTCATCGTAATTTCTTCTCATGGGATATTTTTTTTTTTTATATCTCTCTTACTGTCTGTTTGTCAGATCCCCAAAATTGAGTCGAATTCTTAAGCAAACTTAAATAAGGCCACCATACGTTCTCATTTTCCTGGAAATTCTCAGTTTTAAACAGAATTCTGAAAATGTGAAAATGTCTTCTTCTCTTGACATCAATGTGGAAAGGCTTTTATCTGTCTTTTGAGGATTGACTTCAGATATTTTTTTCTCCAATTCCTTTTTAACTCGGTCCTTTTTGAAACAAGATCTTTAACATGTTACTGATTTCCTAAGAGATTTACGAAGAATGCATTAAGTATGTATCTAAATTGAGATATATTAGGCTAAAAAAGTATAGGTATCTGAATCATCATTATCTTCATTTTTAGTCTGCTTTAGATAACTTAATAAACAATGAGAATTTAATTATTTTCTTTTAGGAAATTAAAAATTTGTTCTGTTTGTATTCAACAGATTTTGTAATTTAAATAAAAAATTTCCCTTTTTGTTTTCATGGCTTTTCAAAATAAAAAAAATAAAAATAAGGAATAACATGTTACGAAAAGTAGGCTTTAATTTCTTTCAAGGCTTTAATTTCGTGTTTATGATATGATAAATTATATCCTCTTTTTTTTAAAAAAAAAAAATTCTATATCTCATATTCTTGTTAAACAAGATTTCACACGGTCTAGATTTCTGATTTCTTTAAGCTTGATTATTTTTTTCATTTTTTTTTCACGATATATATAGTAAAATGTGAACAAATATTGATGTTCATAATTACCTGGAAAATATTCCATTCTCTCCATTGTATATCTATACTTCTGAATGACTCAGAGGAATAGCGATTCATATCTCTACTTATCATATTAATATTTGGTAGCCTTGTTAATTAAAATCTGAGTACATTTCATTTCAGAAGATATTGAGGGATAGGAATAAAAGTATTCCTTATAGAGTAACTAGTTAATTGAATGACCGTGATACAATAGGTGTAAATGGTTTATTCTCTAGTTTATCAATGGCAGAGACAAATAGAAAGCCCGTTGAGTCGGTCTTATCACAGCCACGATAAGAAATAGGACGACTGGGAACGACCATCGTTTCAAACTGAGTCCCCGAAGGTTCGGTGGAATATCGCTTTATCCAATCTATTCAGTTTCTTGAACGTTTTTTTATAGTGGATATTATTTCTTATTCAATACAACTATGTAGTTCTATCATTGATTTGTTTATAGAGACACATATAAAGCCGTAAACTGCATCAACAATGTCTCTTCTTGATTTTATTTTTTGCTAGTTTGGAATTTCTTTCTTTTATTTGGCCTTTTGTTTTGATTACTATCTCGAAGAAATGTTTCTTCAGTAAATGGTAGGAAAATCGCCAGCGGTGAATATTAAGAAGAATTTTTGAATTACTTTTTTTTTCTATTACTGTAATGAAGATTATGGAGTGTAGAGGATCAGAAGAAATGTTAAGGACTGGCAATGGTTTGTATTTATTATGTTACTGAAAGTTTATTTTTCCGGAAGGATTTTAGGGGGGAAAATATAGGTAATATGAATTATAAAGAGTAACATGCAGATTTAAAATGAAATCCGTTTATTTTTAAATTACAGATATCCACATCAAACAAAACAGACACAGTTAAAAAAATCTTAAACAATAATTGTTTTACAAAGTTTTATAAACGGAGAGTTGATCTTTTATTTTATTTTTAATTTTTGGTTGAATTAAGATGATCTTATTAACTAGCAATTAGCACTGTGGCAGATCTATTGTGATATAACATCTACAATGGAGACCTTCTTCATTTATACCTCTTTCTAAAACTTTTTTTAAGAAATTTCTGTTAAAAAAATTCCAACCGGCTGAGGTCGGTTGGTCAATCTGACGCCCGCCAGCCTTTAACTCCCTGAGTAAGAAACCCAGTACCCATTTGACAGAAGGTAGATAAACCCTAGGGTCCATCTGAAGGAGAAATAACCGTGAAAAAATCCCCTACTATCGCCAGGAATTGAACCTGGGCTCCTCCAGTCTAGTCCATCAACTAAACCTGTGGACTACTGGATCCCCTGATTAAAAGTAAAATAGTAAGCATAAATTATTCATAAAATCTTATTTCATTAAAATGTAATTTTGAAAGATATTTCAAAAATCGTATCTCCTTCACACTTCCGGCAATGGACTCTGAAAGCAAGAGATAACTAACTCCTTTCACCAAAGATTCAAATTTACTTTTATTTTTCTCCTTAACTCTAAGGTTGGTGTCTCTCATGAAACAAGTTTTGCCATATCCTAGGAAAAATACTGAGATGGTTTCCCATTTCCCTTCCTTAGTATGGAATGACTTGAGACCTGAAGGGAAAGGTGAAAAAGCAGACAATGTAATGAGGTTTTTGTAATAATTATTTATGTTAATTTATTTAAATAATTATGTGTATTTACAATCTCTCAAATAATGTATGTTTAGTAATTTACATGTTCTAAGACTTCAAATTACTAAACATACATTATTTGAGAGATTGTAAATACACAATTATTTAAATAAATTAACATAAATAATTATTACAAAAATCTCATTACAGACAAACACAGGAAAGGAAAGAAATATCCGTGCCGACGCCGGGATTCGAACTAAGGTACCGACACAATTGCCTCGTGAAAGGCCGTCGCTTTTATCACAAGGATATTCAATTTGACTACAACCATATAATTATAAAAAAAAAAAGAAGAAATAAAGGTTTTAAAAATTCTTTCATTACATTTTTGTAAAGCTCTTCCCAGTGGTCTTCATTCAAAGCAGTGAAGAATTTCTCTTGAAAAGTCTTCTTGGAATCATCCCCTTGAACTTAGTGCTAATCAAGTCGGAAACTATTAGGCAGCAGAAAGCAACAAGAGAAAGTCTGTGATTACAGATTCGGAGAAAACTCCTTCTCAACTAACACCTTCAAGGTGGCAGTTAAAGCCAATACTTATTGAGGCGAAAAGAAAAATACCATGAAGTCTTCCTTATTTTCTTCGTGGAATTATTCTTAAAAGCAACCAAAATTTACCTATAAAATATGTTAAATTTCATAAACTAACTTCGGAAAAATTCTGAAATATCTGAAGTATTTATGAAATAAAACATAGAAAGAAAGATCTTCTACGGTTTTTTTTAACCTGATTCAAGTAACACAAAACAACCAATTAGAATTTTTTGCTTTCTCTACAAAAAGAGAGAAAAAAAAATTAACAACTTTATTTGGAAAATAAATAAACACTCTCAAAAACAATTGCTATTTTGACTTTTGTTATTAATTAAGTAAACACATTCACACAATGAAACGTTAAGCATTGCTTAGTTTACGAATTGTACTTACCGCTTATTTTTTTATTGCTACAGATTACTTAATTATCCAATTAATAGGATTCTGTAGACAGAAGCTTTAATTAACTTTTGTTTATATATTTAACTGGGAAAGGTTTTCCTTATATATTTCTAAATGATTCAAAAAGAAGTTAACTTTTAAGGATTTATTGATACATAATTTATTAATAAACCTTTCTAAACATCTCATTACAATATTAAACTACTTGGTTTAGTTATATACATCCATTGAAAATAAATAACTTCAGAAATTTTTCCAATAAAGTATTGACAGGTGCTGCTGATCAATTTAAATACTTTATCGTAATACAGTGCGGGTTTTATTTATTTCTGTTAATATTCCCTAGAAGTTTTTTCATTAAAATTTATGTTTTTACCAACCTTTAGGAGATGCTAACATAAATATTGCTTTTTTTTTTTCATTACATAAATGTTTTACCAGCTCGTACTACCACTTATTAATATTTTGCTATTATATTTTATTATGTATTAATTAAAATACTAATAACATTAACAACACTACTAAAAGTATTCATGATTTTTTGTTTATTTTATACAACTATTTACAGTCATGTTACGTAAACAAAAACACTCCTTAAATTTTTCGGAACGCTTGCACTTGACGAGTTTAAAGACCTCGTGAAACATGAATTTGGTAACGTCAACCTTGGTTTCTATCTCAAAATGCTTGTCTTAGGATCCTCTACTATCTGTGTCATTTTGAAACCGTAAACTGAGGACACCCTGAGTAAATAATTATAATAATAAACAATTTTAATACTTTTCCTTGGAGATAACTCAAATAAAAACAGCAGAATTTTTTTTTATTATCTAATAAAAAAAAGAGAAACTTTCTTCTTCTTTTTTTTTTTTTTTCATTTTTAATGTAGATTATCAACTGAAGGAATCTAAGGAGATATTTTCTGTTCACTAGAAATTTTAAAAAATCAACTATCAGGATTTTTTATTCAGAGTTTCAATGAAACATCTTAATTATTAAGTCGTGTTGTTGTTGTCATGTCCAAGGATCCATTTTCGTACACTATTATGAGGAATTTTTGTTGTTTGGATATAACGAGTTTGGGTATTACGATTAGAATTCCACAAATGGTACCCAGAAGGAAGGAAAGTGAAAAAGCAGTTAACGCACAGGAAAGAAAGAAAATATCCATGCCGGCCCTGGGATTCGAACCCAGATTTAGGCGTATCAATCATCTTAACAGTTGTAGACCATCGACGAGGCCCCTTGGCTATGCCTGAACGGGGAAGCAACTAGTATTTTCAGGAGATGTCTTATTTTCCTTTTAAAGAAGGAATCATGTATGGTTCAGTTTGAATCTATATGAATTTTTATAAGTTTGATTTTTTTGACTGATTTTAAATATTTTGGTGATTGTGTTGAAAAAAGCAGTGTTAAGTTGATTTTAAATAGGATTTTAAAAGAACTATCGATAAAGTGACGTAATTGTAAATGCTCTCTAGTTTAATTTAAATTTACTCTTCTCTGTATTTGAAGATCAAAAATTAAGACTAAAAGTGATATTGGTAAAAATTTCAGACTTCCAAATTAAAGTATGAATATAAAAGGAATTGCTTGCGTTTTAGGTGGATTTCTTTAACTTCTTTTTTTGATTAAGGCTATAGAACTTCCTACTTTTGAACAATTTCCTTATTTCACGGACATCCTGTCTTGTTAAGGGTATCTGCGAAAGAGAATTCTCTGTATTTGCTTACATCAAATGCTTCTCACGAAGAATTTGCTTAGCAAAACAGGGGGAAGTGAACAGGGTGAAGTCAGCCAAAAAATTCTAGATCTCTTTCTTCCCCTTTAAAAATACAAAAGTAAACACAACATCAAAGTCGAATTGCATTTTTAATGGAGCCTCAACTTTTTCTCTTTTGTTTCTTCTTTGAATGCTAGGACTAAAGTAAACAAAGAGGAATTTTCCGCTTTAAAAACTTGAATGCTAAAGCTTCTTCCAGTTGTCTAAGAAAAACAAATATTTTAACCTTCCTGTTCATATGAGAAAGAAAAAAACATTGGTTCTTGAATTATTAAGATTTTTTTTTTCCTTGTTTCTATTCTTAGCCGAGAATATAATGATAGGTCGTTTGTCATTCATTAAATTCGAAGTGAGAATTAATTCTTGAAATTAATGGTCTGCCAGTGGATCGATATTTGCCATTTTCAAGAACTATAATGAAGTAAGTCGTTACGTTTGAAAATTAAATCAGAGATCTCTAAAAATATTTATTATAAAATAAGTATTTATATTTTAACTTTTATTTCAAATTTTATTTCAAAGGATAGTAATACCCAAAATAAAATCAACTCCGAGTACCTCTCCTCCCTTTAATCCCGGAAACGGTTATATTAACCGATTCTCCTAAGACAAAAAAAATGAAATATATTTTTACATCTGGATTCCAAATCACAAATTTACGTTTAATCTTTTGAAAGTAATTGATATACTGAACTTTATTTAGGATTAAGTATGACTGATTTTTTTTTTCCGGGGGGGGGGGGGGTTGATTTTCATATTTAAAAGCCTTGCTTTTGAATTCCACATTTAGTAAATCAGATAAAATGTTAATCAAACACCTAACAACAGTTAATTTTGTAGGATAAAAATTGTTCATTAGTTGAGATGGAAAATTATAAATACGTATTACATGCTTTCCTAATAGTTCGTTTTGTCCTTTGCCCATAAATGATAATTCAACAGCACAACTGTCGATAGCAACTTTGTTCAAAAATCCAATTTGAGAAGTGTTCTGGGATTTTTCCGATAACTTAAAATGTTTTCATGGTAAGACGACGATTAAAAAAAAGCAGCAAAGAAATCTCCATTTCAATGTTATAATAGAGAGTACAATTGAGAACTGTTAACAAATAATTTTACTGAGAAATTCTCTGGAAATGTAAAACCGAACAATGGATTCACTACTTAGAAAGTCGATTGGATTTTCAAAGATAGAAACTAACAAATAAAAGACAATTAAACATAGAACTATTAGAGAATTTTATTAAGTAATAAACTTAACAATCAGGAATTTCACATTTATTTAGCCAGCGGAACAATCCAGCCTAAATTTAGTGAAAACCAAAAGCAACACAAAATAAAATATAACAAAGCTAAACTTCAGAAAAGGGAAATCCGTAATGTATGGCAAATTTATAAGCTTAATAACATCATGCTCACATCGTCATGCGAACAAAATATATTAATTTCCGATTGAAGGAAAAACAAGGTGCAGGGCAAACCACTCAGTTTAAAATTCTGATATATATATATAAATAAACCTATGAATAATAGCCATTTTCCTTGTATAATCTCTAATATAATTTTTGCTATATAAAAATTAATAATTTTAAAGCCATTTTCTCTCGACATTTCAGAGAATTTAGTTCAGTAAGATAAAAAAATAAATAAATTCGTTAAAGTCTGATATTTCTTTGCTTTAATTGTTAAAATATAAATTTATATAACTTACCTTCAATTAGTAAGCTTAGCATTAGAATCATGAAATAATAATTCATAAATACATTTATTTACGATTTAAGTAACAGCTTGAAAAGAGTCTCAGTAGCTTCAGGTTAGCTTCTCCGCATTGCTCATTGTAATACAGAAAAGCCAAAGTAAGGGGAGCTTCTCACCACTATTCCAGTTTTCATTACACATTCAGAAGATTTTCAATAATGAGGTAACTAAACTTGGTGGTTATTTTTTTTTATTTTATTCATGAGAACAATTTCAAAGTTTATTGTTATTAAATATGTAAATTTAATAAAGTAATAGCGATCATGAATAGATGTAATTTTGTTGGTTGAAATATCTAGCTGTGCAGTGATGCAACTCCATTTTTTAATTTTCAGGAAAATAATGTATGTGTAAAACTGAATGCATTTCACCAAATGAAAAAATAAAAAGTTAGAAACTAGACAGATTTACACTAGGAAAATGTCAACAACTAAATAGGAATTTGCCTGAAGAACTAGAGCATAAATAAGATGTTATTTTCGGGAAAGGGGCGATAAAGTCCTCCCAACCGATCGCCAGCACCCATAACCTCCTCTGTTTATACAGCCCCTCTCCCCGAAATCTAAACCCTTGAACTAGGTGCTTGTTATAGCCTGATATTTCCATATTTCTACTACTGACTTCTTTCTTAAGCGTTTTGGGGCTATGTAAGTAGCCTACTTTTGAGGAGGGAAGGGGTGGTGATAGATTTGCTACACTTATATTCTGCTCACACCACCATTGTTCAATTTTCACGAATTAAATTAATGTATCACTTATTTATAGCAATCTTAACAATTACAGACATTAACTTCACTAACCCAATTTCTTTTCACAAAGAAACTGTTTATGTTTATATATATATATATATAAACATAAACAGTTTCTTTGTGAAAAGAAATTGGGTTAGTGAAGATATATATATATAAAGTTAAAGTTGCGATCAGGCCCAGAGGAACGCGCAATGCTGCTGGAGGGTAGGCTCCAGTGCTCAGAACCTACGGGACAAAGTTGAGGACGGGGGGGTCGGCCCGTCGCTCGCCCGCCTTTAACTCCCGGGAAAGAAACCCGGTACCCATTCTATAGAGGGCTGGGTAGACCCTAGGGCCCGTTTGGAGGAGAAAGAAGCGTGGAAAAAATTCCCGGCCTCCGCCGAGGCCGGGAATCGATATACATATATATATCCGGGAAATTCATTGTTGTCGTTTATGCCCGTGAAAAAGAGTTCTCTTTCCCTTAACGTTCAATTTCTATTTCGCTTATATTTCAATATATTTCACTATATATTTTACAATTAGTAAAAATGATAGTAAAATTGGAATTCCCAAGTAGTATGTGCTTCGTACTTTGGAGGAGGGATCAACGACTTATAGGCTTTTGTCTCTTGATATCTGTAAGCCAAGACAACAGTCTTGGCTGTGGTTTTTGACAAATCCCATTCTCCCCGAGATAGAGCGTCACAAAGAAAATAAAGGCTTGAAGAGGTTTAGTGAATTGGTGTAACGAACGATCGGCAGGAGTAAACATTGATAATGTTCTCTTTGTTTTACAGAAGAGGTCAGAAAATAGCTTCTTTTCTTGGTAGATAATAGCATTCCCCTTTACGTCATTCTTCTTAAGCCCACAGCGAACCCTATTGTTTTCCCTTCATTGCAAAAATTCAAAAATTTGTTGCTTTTTACTTATTTTAATGTCAAAACTATTTAAGGTAAAGAAAGCGTACTGTTTATAAATTAATTTATGCTTAATGTTTTAAATTTTTTTATATTTTTATTTCTGTTTCTGCTTCAATGAAAAAAAACAAAAACAAAATGAAGCAAAAAAAAATAACAGAAACACAACCTCTCAAATGATCATTGGAATTAAAATAATTAACGGAAAAAAATTCCTTTAATGAAATTAGTTTATATTTCCATACTAAATATTTCTTTGTAATTAGATAAAGTAAATATATCAAATTAAAAATAGCCCGCTTTTTTATTAATGTGACATGCTATTGTACACACTTTTATCTTATTCTATTAAAATTTACGATTAATTTCAATGACTAAAAATGTTTTATTGAGATTTTACTATTACTACTTACTAAGTCATTTCAAAGATAAAGATAATCATTAATCATCTGTAGATGATAAGAATCAACTAGATTCCCTTAGTCTGTAGTTAATTATTTCTCTTTTAATTCCAAGTCTTCTATTGTTTTGTTTCGTTTTTTTTTTTTGTTTTTTTTTAAGAGCTCTTGGTCTTCCTATAAAACAATTTCCGTTTACCGTCACAGCTTTTAGTGGTGTGCACTCTTTTCCATTCAAAACAATTGCTATCATATATGATTCTGAATATTCCTCAATTCCATGTATTGATTAATTCGCTGTATTACGTTTGCTTTAATTCAAGAATTATTTAGTCCTTTAACCATAACAAATCATCGACATTGAAAATCCGTTCGTTTCTAGGCTTACTAGTATCTACTAAAAGCATTTGGTGCTAATTACATAAAAATTTAATTGAAAGCAAATGCAGTATACATTCTTATCGTCACCATTATTGTTAGATTGTTATAAATTTACTCTGTTCTTAGTAACAGTGATTCTTAACCTTTATTGCTGTCTGCACCTATTCGTTTCTACAAATGTTCTCGCAAATTTTATCAAAAATAGCTAATATAAATCAGTTCTTTCCATCACAAAAATACATCATACAGTGATTAGGTTGAGGATGCGTTATACAGTCCCCCTAAACGGGTGTCGTTGTCCAAGGGGTGACAAAATGAATGTCTTAAATATTAGAAATGATTGTGATATTTAAATATCGTATTTTTATAAAGAATGACAGAGTAGCCTATCATCTACATCTACAAAATAAAAGATTAGATATAGTGACTATTTTAATTTCACCGTATAATGAATGAAAGAAAAATTCTACGTTATACAATTACAGTATTTACAATCGTTAAAACATTATAACGTTAATAAATATATAGATTCGATGCAACAAAGCAATTTTTCTTCTCTTCTTTCCAATGATTTGTTGTTTCAAGGAAGAAAAAAAAAATAAAAACTCCTCTGACTTTTGTCCACCCACAAAAGCTCGCCCCTCCATTACGAACTACTGCCTACAATAAATGCAATCAAAACATCAAACAAACTTGTCGATATCTTTCTTATATTTTTAAATTTAAGAAAAAAAATCGTATTTTAAATATTCTACTACAGATTTGTAATGTATTTCAATGTGATTTTTTTTTTACACCAAAAAAAAAAAAAAAAAAAAATATAAAAGAGGAGTTAGAACGTTTACGTTTTTGTCAATGAATGAATTATAGTGTTTTAAGTTATTACAGAAATCAACATTCCTTGTCATAAATAAATAAGGAGCCTGAATGAATTTTAATTAGTTGTTAATGAACAATTATTACAGTAGAACTTCGCTTATCCATCATTCTATTCATGGTCACTAAACCCTACTGAGCCGTATTAGGTAGATATCTAATAATGTAGATGTCTGCTATTAGGTTGGTTATTTTTTGATGACGCGGAAAAAAATACCAATTAAAATTGATGTAAATTTCCTTAGGTATTACGTAAAAAAATAAATTAGATGGCCCGATCTATTAATGTATAATCTTTTTAATGTTAATGTTCTACGATTTGTCTAATCAATTATCGGTTATGATTTCGGTCCCCACTATAACAATTAATCGAAGCTCTATTGTGTTCTTTTAAACTATTATTAGTTTTTATTTTTAAACTTCATTTGTTTTAATCTCTATTTAAAATCCACTTGAGGCCATACTTTCACGTCTACATCCAGAAGGACATTTGAAGTGTAAAAGTCTTTTTTCATAGAATTTTGACATTTTTGTCAGCGCCGTATTTTTTAAAATTTATAAATTACTAAAAAATGTTATAGGCCTTTATTTAGATATTTACAATAATGGTTTATTTTGTTTATTTTTGTTCTGTGTTTTCACCATTATATTTTTTTCCTGAAATGAATTAAAGATACAATAGCTGATTTTTAGTTTGATAAAAAAAAACCCATTAAATTAATTCTAATAAAAACATTACGAGTTTCGTTGAAATTACTTAGTGTAGTAAATATATTTTTAATTATAAACATTTAATATATATTAAATAATATATTTAAATATATTTATTATTTCACATATTAAAAATAAGTTCAATGTCTCTTAGACTGTTTAAGTGTATCAACTTAGTCAAGTTGATTAATATTGTACCGTACTACCAATCATTCTTTGACCTGTTCTGAAGGCTTTAGTGGCAGAATGTACTGTTTCCTGTCATAGTGCCAATAACTCGGGAAAAATTAGTTTCATTATGATTGCGAACAATAATACACCTCTAGAATTTTAACTGAAAGTTAATCATTAAAACACCGAAGGAAGATTCACAGGATGTTTATAAAACAATCAGATCATGTTTGGTTCGAATTCCGCTCTTTAAAAACAGCGCTGCTTTAGTGCTATGTAATTTAAAAGACAAAATAGCTGAAATTTGTTTGTGAATTTGACATGACCTTTTAACACGGTTTGACGAAGGTCCAAAGGAAATTCTGATTCATTTATTCTGCTTCACTCAAGTTAGATAAAATTATCATTAAACAATTTGGCACGATACTACATTGCCAGTGAATAAGCGTTTCTTGAAATTAGGAAAATATTAAAGAAGTATAAAATTATTTCAAAACTTTTATCGGTTCTTCAAGAATCCTAAGAATCGAAATAAAGTTGAAAATGCCTTTGTTTTGAAAAGCATTAAGATTCTGATTAAATCTTCCTAAAGTTTTCACAACGAATATCAATTCTTCCATATACAATAAAAAAAAAAAAAAATACTACTACGACTACTACTACTAAAAATAATAAATAAAAACGCTTTCATAAAGATGCTTTTAACATAGTAATTCAGAATTTTAACGTAGGCTGGATTTCAAGATTTCAATTTTACATATAGTGTACTAAAAAAAGTAACACCAGTCCATATAAAGCCCGTCGTCTTTATACTCTCTAACGATTCTCAACCAACTATTGGGAGGTACGGACTTCTGACTTTAAACTTGAGGAAAGAAACCCAGCCTCCATTTTACAGACGGTTCTAAGACCCTAGAACCCTAGGATCTGAAGGAAAAATACCTGGAAAAAAAAATCACAGGAAAATGAACCCAGTTCCTCAGCCCCACACTTGTAAATGTAGTAAAAAATCATTCAAATTTTAAATTAGAGTCTATGATGTTTAGAAAGCAAGTTTAACGTCAGTAATTATTCTTAAATGGAGAGAAAATCGCCAACCGGACAATGAATATGTTTTCGCACATTGAGCCAACATCAACGAGAATTCTGTATAATTGTTTCATCCTTATTATGGAATCATCAGCAGAATATACTCGTTGATGTTTGGCTCGCTGCGCGGAAGCTTTACCCAAAAGCATTCTCGGTCCCGGGAATGGGCCGCCGGGATAAACAACAATAAAATAAAAAATGATCCTGGAAGATCCAAAATATTAACCCCTTGTCCTCTCACTGAAAGGCACTAAGGAAATTAATCACAAAAAGGCAACATGATAAATTCAATAGAAAGCAAGTTTAGCGTCCGTAAAGCTTCCGCGCAGCGAGCCAAACATCAACGAGTATATTCTGCTGATGATTCCATAATAAGGATGAAACAATTGTACAGAATTCTCGTTGATGTTGGCTCAATGTGCGAAAGCATATTCATTGTCCGGTTGGCGATTTTCTCTCCAGTCTATGATGTTTCGCAATCATTTTAACTTGATTTTGAAGGTATTGAATAGAAATAAGGAATTTGTGCCCACACATTTACAGCAACTGTCTGATACTTTTAAAACCTTATTTTTAACATTTCAAAAAATTAGAAATGCGAAAATTTATGATATGCAATTTAAATGCTATTTATAAGATTTTATTAATAATTTTTTATTTGTTATAAAATAATTTGGTGTTTCAAAATCCACATTTAAAAGTTTGCCTAAAACATTTAGAAGGCCCCATGAGAGCCTCTGAACTTTATATATTGTATTAACTTGTTCTTAATCGTTTCTTCCTTATAAAATTTGATAACAATAAATCTCCTGAGGATCTAGATTAAATTTATTATATTTAAAGAATTTGAAAGAATTCCAAAAAAAGTTTTTAAGAAATGAAAATAAATCTATCATAAATTTATTTTATAAGAAATGTCTTTTCTAAGAGTTTGCGTTTAAAATTAAGAATAAATTAAATACAACGAATGTACTAAAATATAAAACTGAGTTTTTTTTAAATCAGATTGAATATTTAATTAAATAATAGAGCTCTTTTTATCATTTCTTTTGTAAAAAAGAAAGAAAGAGATCTTTTAAACATTAAAACAAATGAAAAATATTTAATTTTTAATATTAATATTTAATGTTAATATTTTGATTTTTGTTTGAGATATCGAAACATAAGTTTACGGTTCAGATGAATATTGATTTGTCTTTACATTGCTATATTCAAACATTAGTTTTTGTCCTTAAATGTGTTTGCGGAGTTTATATACGAATCAATATTGTTGGGTTTACTCCCAAGCTGCTCTGCCTTATACAGGCCTAGACCGGAGAAAGAAACGGATTTAGCGTGACCAAGCGAAGTCCATCACTTTCCCTCTGTGTATAAGGATTCCAGTGGATTTACCCGCTCGATTTCTTACACCGCTGCAACACTTTGCGGGATAAGAACACGTGTCGGAGGGAAAATTGGTTTGCCAAGTTCGATGAGTTTCTCCGATTCAAGCCCTTGCGTTTGTACGTACGAGTTTGAACAGCATACAGCTTGAACATTAAATAAATTTTTTATTATTTGTTAATTTTATTACAAAAAAAAATTCAAAAATGAGGTAATTCTTTTGAACATTTTGCTAACCTTATATTATTATTTTATTCTTATAGGGATCCTATGGTATAGTGAAACTTGCATACAGTGAAGAAGATGACACGCATTACGTAAGTTTATTTATTTTACTTAATTTTAATATCATTATCTTGTGTTTGAAAGAAACCACTTCTCTTGAAATATTGATGTTAATTAATATTTCAGTGTTTCGCTTTACCCACTAACTGAAACATACAATCAGCTTAGTAAGTCATATTAAGACATTTAAGTAATGTTGCAAATTCTCCGGACTGCAAAACAAATTTAGTACCAAGCCTACGGAAGAACTTCTCTGCATAGACCCATTATTATAAAGTAAAACCCTAGATGAAATTTTTGAACAAATTATGAATTTAAATTTTCATTTTTAGAATTATTCTGAGTGAGAAGCGAAAGAACAAAAAAAGAAAGTTAATCTCCAAAAAGTTTTAGCATTAAAGATTTGCTATTATTTTTATTTGTTTGTAAAACAGTAGCTTTAAATGAAGCCGTTACACCAAAAGCTATTGTATGAAAATGTAACATGTTAAATAAAATTTATTGGAAAAAAAAAAGTTGCAATTTTTATATAGGCATAACTATGCTGCAGGATTTACACCAGATAAAAAATAAAAAGTAATAAGTAGTAAATAAAATAGTTATTAATGTATGAAAGTAAACTGCTCAACAGTAATTATTATATAATTCGCTCTGAATCGTACCAGATGGCATTGTAACTCTGATTTCATTTGTAGTGAGGAAATGATCCCTACCATACTACTATAGTGTATTTCAGTTTTTAAATCTTTGTCTATAACTTCTGTGGGCTATTTTTATTGTTTTATTAGTATGTTTAGTTAAAAATGTAAAAAGTGTACCTCCACAGGCCATGCAGGTTCCACGGGTGTGAAGGAGGTTTAGGCTCCCAGCGATTCTCGATCAACGGGACCAGTTGAGGTCGGATGGTCAATCCGATTCCCGTTCGCCTTTAACCTCCGAATAAGAAACCCAGTAGCCATTCGACAGAGGGTTAGTAACCGTAGGGTCCGTCTGGAGATGAAGATCTCGAATTCAGACTTCCAATTTTCCGAATTCGAGATTTTATTTAAGTTTATTCAATTCAAAAATTAAAGAAAAATTAGATAGCGTTCATTTTGTTAATTAAAAAGCAAAAATTGGTTGTACAGGAATAAATCCAAGCTGTAATTAATATTTTTTGGTGATATAAGAAATTTTCAACAAAATAAAAGCTAAATAAGTCAAATTTAAGTTAATTTTGAAATTAACTTAACACAAACAAACTTAACTGAAAACAAAACAAGGGCAGCACAATGAATAATAAAAATGCCTTTCTGGTTCAATTATGAGAGGGAATCGGGAATGGCCGTTTCGTCCTGCAAGGGACTCTTCAGCCCGATCCGCCCTCTCTGATAAAAGAACCCAGAAAGGCAAGAACATAAGCGAAGATCACTGCCACATTCGGCAGTGACTCCCGAAAACAAAAAAAACAACAAAAATTTAATTGTGCTGTTAGGCACAACCACTTTGCTGGACAATTTAGTCTATTAAATAGCCTTCAGTCCTATCGTTCATTATGAAAAGGTTTTTTCGTTGTGTTTAACAGCACAAATTAATTTTTGTCTTTTTTTTTTGGTTTTGGGGGTCACTGTCGGATGTGGCAGCGATCTTCGCTTATGTTCTTGCCTTTCTAGGTTCTTTTATTCGATTGATAATATGGCAAGATCAGAAAGCCTTGACTGTCCCATGGTAGATCGCAAATAGTTCTTTATGAACTTTAGCTCTGAAAAACTCCTCTCACATGAAGCCACAGACACACAGATCGTAACAAATAATTGTAGGCTCACTGAGAGATATGGGAGAGATTCTAGGAAGTCCCATTCAGCTATGAATTTCAAAACGTCAAGTACGGACCAGTCTTTGGCTTCGAGATCAATCTCTGCTGCCTTCAGGATGCCTCCTCAGCCTTGGTATTTCTAATAAAAGCTCTTCCTCTGGTAACTCATCACAGAAATTGGACAACTTTGGAATGGACACCAGTAACTCTCCTTCAGTGGCAGATATCAAACTTTTGGCTTGAACAGCCTCAAACATGGCTGCTACTTCCTTGATGGCTCTTGATCTGATCTGGAGTTCAGAAAGGCACCAAGCGATCTATCTATTTCGTCATTTTTCCTACGTGAAAAAATTTGTCGTCTCTTTTTGTGACAGAGAATCATAGACAGTAATATTTTGCATTTTGGTGTCACCCGGTGCGTTCCGCACCTCTCGCACTCCCCTAGTGACGCCTCTGCCCTCGTCATATTGGCATAAAAAGGTATTTTTTTTATATGATAAAGAAAACATATTAAAAATTGCCTTTTCAGAATATAATTCTAACCTTCTGTTTAATTAATCTAATATTTAATGCTAGTGGTTGTACTTGCATCTGGACAAACAGCTTCAAAATTCGCGGCTGTTTGTTAAAGCCAACCTCATGTCATTCTCAATATTCAGTCTGTTTCTTGCGTTTGTTTGGATCTTGCTTTGGAGTGAATCAAGATCCCCCGATGGAAATTTGAAAAAATATTAAGATCCTCCGTAGCAAATAATTACAATAATCTAAAATTTTAATATGTATGAACATAGCGGGCTTTTAATATTTAAGTTTCTGCCGGGTTGGACCGTAATAACTTCTTTTCATTTATCAAAAATCAGTGTTACAACCACTAGTAGAATATTGCAGTGTATCCATATTGAAATAAATAAGTGTTCAAAACCTTCGTGGTGAAATTTCCTATAAAAATAACGGCAACTAAAAATAACCGCGGCGACCTCCCAGAAAACACTTGGCCACCCCTTTGGGGGTCGCGACCCAACAAGTTGGAACTCGTGATCTAGAACGACAAGTAACAATCCAAATGCAACGAAATTCGGTAAGGTGATATTTCAGGACATGCGGTCGACATTTCTTGAAAAAAAAATAGTACCAAAAGTCACCAATTGCCACTTGTGGCGCTTCAAGCAATAAATATTTTATTTGTAAAAGACACTCATGCTATATAGGGATACTGCCCTTAGTGATGCAAGCGAAACCGCTCAATTTGGTTCCCATTCTGAAGTTGTAAAACCTGAAGGCAATAAACACTGAGCTCAACTGCCGACCGTAACTGATCCACTGTGATGCTTCTCACATTGTGTGATAATGTCTTTCAAGGCTGCCAAACTTGCAACATATGCTCGATACACCACACTTTTTTAGGATTAATATCCGGAGAACGAGATGGCCAGGTGGTCCCTCGTTTATTGCGGTTAATCAGTTCCAGACTGTACCGCGATAAGTGAATTTCTGCGAAGTAGGATTCTTTATTTATAAATCAAATATTTTCGTAGTTAGAGCGTAGAAAACTTGTTGACGACCCTCTAAATACGATTTTTAACATTATTAAAGCCCTTTGGACATGAAACAACACCCCGTTAGTTTAGAAGCCATCGTGGGGCTTAGATAAAAGTTCTCAGAAATCGCAAACATTTACAAGAGCAAGGATGCTTCCGATGCATAGCGATGTAGAAGCGTGTTTGAGAGAAAAGGATTTGCCAATTTAAGGCTGTGCCAATTAGTGGCCAGGATAGGAAGAGGATAGGATAGCCAATCAGTGAACAGCATGCTTTGATTGGCTTGGTTTAACCATACCCGATTTTTTTGGAAAAAAGTTCTTGCCCACATAAAGGAATGGTCTACCGGTTGCACCTGGCATTGAAGGATTTGTGGGGGTACTCGAATACATAGGCCTACAGTCCATACATACAGTAATTTTAATTTTAATTGTGATACAGGGGTGTATAATTGACTCGGACAACTGAGCGCGCGCTGTATCATTTTCACTATCTCGATCAACTTTTTAATGAATACAGTATATTTGAAAAAACCGCGATAGAGTGAAGCCACGAAAGTCGAAGCGCGAAGTGGCGAGAGACGATTGTACACAAAGAGTCCAATATTTAGAAGCGCTTCTACTTGCATAAAAGTGGTTGAGGCGCTGTCGCAGTTAGGATACGACAAGGTGTTCAGCATCTCGGTATATCTGGGCCGTCACAGAGCGTGCCATAGGGAATTTGCTGAAATCGCTAGAAAATATGAAGGCTGTTCATGTCCCAAATGAGATAATGAAGCAGTGAACATCTGTAACTGAGGTAAAAATGTGCCCTCGTCGCTCCACAAGATCTGCCATGGCCACGACTCATCCACATCCATTCTAGCAAGGAAGGTTAATGCAAACGTCAGTCGGCGATAAGCAAACGCTGGTTGTGGCTGATCTTACACGGTTAGCAATGCACCATCTTCTCTGAGTACCTGCCACATTGGCCGTAAGATACATCTAACTGCCTTGAAACTGTACATGCACTATTTTGAGCCTGCAACGCTACTCATTAACTGTTCAACAATAGCTGTGTTAATATGTATCTTCAATGGCTTGTGAAGTGATAGGTTTGCTGATGTTCAGTTTCCACGAATCGAATGGTCATTCCCCTGAGAGCTTGTGGAGTCAATAGCCCCACACACACGAAGAGGTCTGGAAAGAGGTGAAACGAAGAGGTTTTGATCGGCAAAGAGGTGACCTAGCTCTGAGTGGTCTTCCCTCGACATCTCTCCCCTTGAGGAATAAATATTTTGTCACAGCTTAACTGGAAATATCTTATCTCTCGGGTTGATGCGATTATCTCTGGGAGGATTAAACTTTCTGTTCAGCAGAAGAACCTTCAGCTTTCGACAGATGAGATCTGAGCAATAAGGTTAGATTTTGAATTTCAACCTGACTGAAATCCAAAAGGATCCCTTAACACTATGTGCAAAGCTCGCGTAACAAAACGTGAAACTTTCGCTCGCACTGTGTTCGAAAATTAAAAAATGTTACTTTATCTGTTTTGTAGCTGAACAGTAATAATTTTATTTTTTAAGTCTTAATTTTATTGTATACATTTATTAAGAGTAATTTTTTATGACTCATATTTTTTATCAGTAATTTATTTATGAGTTATTTATTACATAAAAAAAAAGTTTTTCAAAGATGATACACATTTGAAATACTTATTTTATAAAAATATAAACTAACAATATGCTTGTAAGATGCTTTTTATACGAGGGGTGATCAGAAACTAAGGTTACAAGGCCGATGTTCCTGGAGTTTCGTCCGTTATAGAGAAATTAATATTGTGCGGTAATTCTAATACATGCGGTTGGCAACTGGTGCAGAGTTTCAGCCATCCGCCACCTACAGCGCTAGTGATAGGTAAACACAAATGGAGACTCGTTTGGAAAACTTGTCTCGCGAAGAAATCCGCGCAGTTATTCGATTTCTGTGGGCGAAACATGTAACCGTGGCTGAAATTCACCGGCAGCTGGTAGAGGTTTACGGAGAGGATGTAATGTCTCGTCAGCATGTCGCAGAATGGTGTCGAAAGTTTGCGGCCGGTAGAGAAAACGTCACCGACGAGGATCGCAGTGGCCGACCCAGCACGGCAACAACAGATTTGAACACAGCTCGCGTGGAGGAGCTGACTCAGGACAACAGGAGGATCACGTTACGGCATATGACGGTAGAATTGGGAATGTCGTTCATTGTTCACGATATTCAGCAGTACCGGAAAGTTTGTTCCCGATGGGTTCCACGAAACCTGTCCAATCAACACAAGGAGAAGCGCATGGGGGGGGGGGATTTTCAACTTTTGCAACGGTTCTCTACGGAAGGGAACAGTTTTCTTCACCACATTGTCACGGGTGACGAAACGTGGATCCACCACTACACCCCCAGCAGTAAGTGGTCGTCAATGGAGTGGAAACACCCCTCCTCTCCAAAGACAAAGAAGTTTAAGGTGACGCCATCTGCCGGGAAGGTGATGGCCACTGTGTTTTGGGACAGCGCGGGTGACATGCTCATGGAGTTTTTGGAAATATGGCACGCAGTGATCGCTGACCGAAAACCTTGACGCGATTGCGCGAAGCAATCAGGAGGAAACCGCCAGGACTTCTCACCGAGGGCGTCATCTTCCTTCACGACAACGCGCGACCTCATACAGCCCAGAAGATCACCACGCTGTTGAAGCAATTTCGCTGGGACATCATCGACCACCCTCCCTACAGCCCAGACTTCCCTCACAGCGACTTTCACCTATTTCCTCACTTGAAGGAACACCTAGGAGGCCGACGATTCACTTCAGATGAGGAGGTGAAACACTTCGCGACAACGTGGCTGAACACGCAAGGACAGGATTTTTACCAGGAGGGCATATTCAAACTCATCCCATGATGCGACAAGTGCCTAAACCGATATGGGGACTAAGTCGAAAAATAACCTAATGTATATACTATCAGTCGGCTGTATTGGTTGTATGAAATAAAATGTACATGTTTCACTGCAGTCTTTGTAATCTTAATATTTATGAGGGGTGATCAGAAACTAAGAAATATATTTTAACACAAAAAAAAAGTGAATCTGTATAAAGTCTTCAAATTCGAACTTGGTTCAGAAAAGAAAGTTCGAGTTGTTTTTTGTTTTTCGTTTTTTCTATTTTATATATGAAACAAAAAAAAGAAAGAAAATTTCAGTAAAAGCTGAAACTCCCAAAATAGCCTAGAAAACATTACCAGGCAGTTTAGAAACAGGTCATTTTTAATCAATTCAAAAGAATTTAAGTAATAGTAGAAAGTTGATTTATATTGCATTTTATACAATTTTAACATAGGGGCATTCGTTCTATTACCAGTTTTCCTTTATTTTGCTACACTCCATTATTTTCGCTGTTCAATTCAGTGCTGCGGCTTCTGATTGAAATCTTGTTTATTAATAAATCTGCCTTTAGTTATTACAGTTCTGTACATGTTACAGATAAAGATCAATTTTAATGAAAACCGTGTATCTGTGACATTTGGTTGATCTACAATGATTACTCAAAAATACTTTAAAATAGCAGTCCTTTTAAAAATAATGAACGTATAAACGCAGAAAAAGAAATAGGCTAAGTTTCATAAATTTAAGGCATTCACAATTTTACGCCTTAGGCCAGTGTTAACTTACAACACGATTCGTTGGATGAGGTTTCTGGTTTTACAAAAGATCTACAAGATAAAGTTCAAAAGAATCCTCCCAGGAGAGTATCTTAATTTTCGAATGCTTAAAAGATATAACGCTGTAGAGGTTAAAAGACACAACATTGGTTGTTGTGTTGAAAGTCGCTGCTCTATAAATCAGGCTGAAAAAGTAAGGATGATACTAGTTTCCTGTGGCGGCGACAACGCCATAAGATGTGATACGCAATCTTTTTGGCTTGGTGCCATGAAAACAAAATCTTTGTTCTTGGGATCCGGCGTGACCCTTTCACAACCTTGCGCGAGCTTTCGAGTAATAAACTTGCTCCTTGAATTACCTTCAAACTTAAGACATCTGTAATCATTAATCATTTAAGTAGTAAATGTGTTAATACTGTTTCACATTCAAAGGAGGCTAAGGTTTCCTTTTAACCCTTTGGATTTTACTATTTGTTTGCTTCTTAGTTCCTTAATATTTTTTGTTTTCGAAATTCTGCATTCAAAATATTACTTTCTTTAATAAAATTCATTATTAAAGACGTGTTTAAATTTGATAAATAATAAGTAAAAATTCAAGTACTCAGTATTCGATTGTGTATGAAAAATCACATGATTTTTCATGTATTACAATCAATAAAACAGATAAATCCATGACAGATAATCAGTTGACAGTCTGGTCTTGTGATGATCGTGAGGCGACTTAAGTCACCCCCACTACTAGCTCATAATAAGGAACATTATAAGATTTTGAGAAAATTAGTGAATCGTATCGAACACCAGAAACAACTGAAATTAATTCATCTGAGACCTCTTCTCCAATTCCAGTATGATTTTAAGTACTTTCAAGGCTTACAGTTTTATACAGGGTTCTGGATAGATCTTTAATAGTAAGTATTTTTTATAGTAAATATCTACAGTATTTGAATTACTATTTACGATTTTTCTTTTTTTCTTTTTTTTCTTGAATCTACTTTCATTTAAGTTATTCTGAATTGGTTAGTTTTAATAATTTCCTGTTGGTTGCATAGTAAGTGTTTAATTTGTGATGCGTTTTGTTTTTTTGTCTTTATTTTTTATATCGATACAGAATTTTACATTTGGGGATCTGGCTCACACAAATAATATTTTTCTTTCAGTCGCTCGGTAGTGGCCGCCGAGCGCGAAGCCTTCTCCTTCTGTTCTGTTTTTAACTGGGGACGTTTGTATTGTTTGTTTGAGTTTTTTTTTAAGTTATGAAGGAATTTTTTTGTCATTGGAGTTTATAAGGATTATAGGGAGGAATTATATGATAGTAATATTTTTTTCCCATATTCCGCACGGCCCATTTGGGTGGTCAATGGGGAGGATGGGCCCCCGAACTGTACCCAGCTCTTCGGATAGGACCTTTGGCAGTCCTTGGAGCTGTTCGGGGTGGGTCCCTGCCGACCGTTTCATACTCCTCCTTGTGGGTTGTGCGGAGTGCGATATCCTTTTTTTAAAATTTTCCTTTCTGTAAGTTTTTTTTTTCTTTGTTTGTGGTTTGTTGTTTGTCCTGGAGACAAAACATCTGCTTTGTAGGTACTGGTCTCCTTGTCCTTTTATATCAGTCTTAATTAAGGCTTTGCACTAGTTAACAATTATTCGTCACTTTATTTTACCTGGTAGATCGATCATCCCCTTTTGGTCTTCTCAATAAGTAAGATTTTCCCAATTTAATGTTTCAATAAAATCTTTTGAATGTGTCAATAACTAAATTAGGTAGTAGCATGAACAAAAAATATACCTTTATTTCAACATTTTCATCAAATGTGTGAATAAATGTTATTCATTGATGATAATCACCTTGTTTATATCTAATGTCTTCCTTGCTGTCTCAAAGTAATTTATTGTTATTGATGTAATTATTGCTTGAGAGTTTTAAAAGCCGTTTGATATCTCCATTCAAAAGAGTCTTCATTTTGTTTCGTGTTTACTTCAATTCCTTTTATCTATTGGCACGTGTCAGAAAATTCAAGATTTCCATCTCATCTGCTTCTCAGACAGGATTTCGATTAATTGAAAACAAAAGACATTCTCTTGTTTACGCCACTAACTTAGCTTAGTGTGTGAATTTTAACACGTTTTCATCGTTAATCCTATTTTATCTCATATTTTTAAGTCTTTGATTTCATTGATACTTTCTTTCAAAGGAGCTCTATCCATTTATAGCTCTGATTTCGTTTCTATTTATACTTATTGAATAATAAGCAGATTTACATTTCGTTTTGATTTCATCAATCCTGGATAAGTGAAAGCAACATTTAATTGGAGATGAAATATTGCAGACAAATTCATAAGCTAATTTAATTTCTTTTGTCAACAATGTCTCTTATGCGCATTATAATGCTACATCATGTGTAGCCCTTCATTGTTTAGCTTTCACTGATTTGTTAAGCTTTGTTTTCCTCATTTCACATTTTTAAATATTTATGATCCATCAGTACTATATTTATTTATTATTTTTCTACACATATATGTCATTAAGATTTTTTTAATACAGAATATAAATAATACCATAAACGAATTAAAAAAATTGTCATGACAAAATTAAGTTTTATAACATACGAATTACCTAATTTGCAATAATGTTCAGAAAATTCAAACATTACACCTAATGTAATGTGGTGAGCGTGGGTGGCTTGACAGCCGAGCACCGCGACCTGAAAGATCTATAAACATTACACCTAACTGTGTAATTTACATGTTCACAATAACTACATTACGTCAGGATTTTTTTTTTATTCGCTTAGGGTATTTTCTTTATACGTTAAAAAGTCTTTTTGATATTAGAAATGTTTAAATTATAAATTTCCTTCCTGTCGATTCTAATCGTTAATTTAACGGATAAATTAGTAAGATTATTTGCTTCTCGTCGTAAGTTTTCAAAATTTTACAGTTGTTGAGATTTAATCTATGTAGATTTCCCCGTTATGTATATGTTTTTGAAATTATATATTTTTATCTAATTCAAAATATAAACAAAAAATCTAAAAAATAGCTAATCTCAGCAACAGTGAAAAGATATAAACAAATTCTTAGGGAAAGTAAAAAATAAAAACAATAATTATAACAACAAATTAAAATTTTTATTATTTTTCTTTATTAATGTATTAGTACAGTACCGTTAGAGTCTCTATAAACTGATACTGTCTCTATAAACTATACAGTACTGTCTCTATAAACGGATTCCGAAGTTGATTCATGATAGTCTATATGAAAGAAAATTTATAATATATACGTAATTTCAAAAAATATAAATGCGTTTATGTGTTGAAAAAAATAAAATAAACATAACATACGTAATTAATTTAGTTATTCTGCAACAATTGAATTGTTAATATGTAAAAAAAAAAATATTTATTCTGTTTGTGATTATAACAAGTTCAATAACTAGTAATAATCTTTGAACAATTTTTAGACATACTGATCTGTCTTTTTTCTGTAGAAGAATTATCTTCGAGAACGAATATTTCCGAAATTTCAGTTCGTATTCCCGTTTATTTCTCTGGAGTGTGCCTTGGACAATAGGTTGGCTTCAAATAAGTGAAACCTTCGTATACATAAAAGGAAGTGTATTTGTTTAAAATGCATTTGTTTGTTAGTGTGAAAATGTAAATTCCGAAACCAGGAAGTTTTTCCGAAGCTTAGCATATTTATTTAGGGAAACAGATAGAAACTTCGTGAATATGTTTTTAAATTCAGCTTCCTCATTCCCTCTTCAAAAATATTTCCACGTCAAGCTATCTCCCGGGGAAACAGTCATTTTGCTACACTACGGCACTCGAGAAACTTCATCAAACGACCCTAGCAACTCCGGTGAACGTTTGGAGAATCTAGAAATAAAGCTAAGGAAATTTTTGGTATAAATAGAATATTCGTACTGAAAAAGGAACTCAGACAGATTAAAAACAATTTCGAGGTAAAAAAAGAACTTTATTTTCAAATTACACACAAGAAATAATAATTTAATTCAAAACTCATGCCGATATTTCGTCTTAACATTAAGACTTACTCAAGGTTCTAAATACAAAATACAAATGAAAAGAAGAAAATTATTCTTAATTTAACAAAATAAAACATTCAACAACTGAACAACATCAAACCTTTGTAAACAACATCAAACCTTTGTTAAAAATAAAATAATGTTAAATAATAATAACAATAAAAACGATAATAACTATGAACAATAAATTGAAATCGGAAAGACAATATCATTGGTCGTAAATTTTAAATCTCTAATATCTTTTACTTCTATTACTTTAATTTCTTTACTTTAATTTCTTTTACTATACCGTAATTTCTTTATTTCAATTTCACAATTTCTTTACTTTAATTTCTTTTACTATAATTTCTTTACTTCAATTTCACAATTTCTCTTATTCTTTTATTTTCCATTAATGACTTTCTAAAAATCCCTAACGATATCCCACTTACCTTTAGGGATTTATCTCTATTAAAACAATAACAACTATTTATCAGGCAGGATTCTAATATAAATCTTTTACTTTCGTCTTGAATATCAAATGCTATGTTCACAATGGGGTCCGGATTGTGCCCTTATGTGAGACAGTGGTTTGCCCACTCTGAAATATTTTTGTTGTTTCCCTGATACGCTCGTGTGTGTTCATCTAATCGTTCCATCATTGCCCTGCCCGTGCTCCCTATGTATATCCCCTGACAATCTCTGCATTGCAAAACATAAACCACCCCCATCCTATGTAAAGTTTTTTCATATCTTCCACATTTATTAAACTATTACTTTTGAAATACATTATGTTTACTTCATTCTCTTTGCAAACATTTTTAACACAGCTATTAACATTGGTCCCTATAGGTAATTTTATACATTTTCTATACTTCATAATGTCTTTGTTCTTCTGGAAATTTCTCTTCCTGAAAAATTCTTTGAATGTCTTTAAAATAAATTCCTCAGGATACTCATTCATAATCAATCTATTTTTAAGATCCTGAATCTTCCTGTGCCAAAGTTTTTTATCCCCTGTGAAACACGAAGCCATTATTGTAATTATATAAATTACGTATATATTATAAATTTTCTTTCATATAGACTATCATGAATCAACTTCGGAATCCGTTTATAGAGACAGTACTGTATAGTTTATAGAGACAGTATCAGTTTAAATTATTATTATTTCTTGTGTGTAATTTGAAGTTATGATACAGAAGTATTTGAAAGAACTTTATTGTTAACTTTGCATATAATATGTACATTAAAAAATATAGAAAAGTATAATTTAAAAATAAATTTTTATTCAATTTTCCATCATCAACCGTTTAGTACTTTGTATGTAAAAATAAAGATAATTTTTAATAGAAAAAAAAACTTTAATCAAAACAAAAAATTAAAATAAATGATAAAACATAACCAATCTTTGACAAAATTTATGCTGATAAACAGAAAATAAAATCAAAATAAATTAGTCGATAAATTGATAGAACTTATTGAAATAAATTTATTAAAAATTAGTTGTAGACAGCTTCATCAGTATTTATTTTTACCATTATTTAAAATCCTTCATGCAATATTTGCAAATTCATAAATATCAAATGAATATAAAAGGTATTTTTCCGTTACAAAATTGTGGATAAGAAAGACTGGGAGGAAAGACTCAGTCGCTACGTTTTGTTACTCGAGCAAACATTTCCTCCTATTGTTTCTTCTCTTCTTTCCTCAGGATATAACATTAGAATGGATGTGAATGAAACTTCGGTATCTCTACAAAGGAAGCAGCAAAAAGGATACCTTTTACGGAAACGACAAAATGGAAGTTGTTTATGGTTACTTGTAGAAATTCAATCAAATTAATTGATCGTTACAAAATTAAAGAATGGTTAAAGCAGATGCAGTTGTGTCAGAATAAGCAGCAATTATAAATAAAATTTCGCTTAAAATACTGTGAAGACGTGAAGAAAGAAGGAATAAATGTTTCATTTTATTTCACGAATGGAATTAAAATTTAACCATAATATTTTTTTAAAAAAATTAATTTAATTTATTTAAACAAGTTTCATTCAAATCCCCATTCTTCTATACTGTCAAATAATCATATTGGTGAAAACGAAATCATGAAATAAAAAGAAATTTCTTAATGTTGATTCAAGTGGTATGTTATTTTCAGCGGTACATGAGTGTCCCAATTCAGCGATTATTATTATTATTATTATTATTATTATTATTATTTAAGTTGAGAATTATGGTTGGACTACCAATGAAATCCCATTTTCAATTGAACTCATTTGCCTAAAAAGTTCTTTGTTAATTAGAAGTTTAAAGTGTGTTGATTATATCTATGAAATGAGTAAAACATTGACACACACACACACACACACACACACATGTAGGAAATAATAATATACATTAAAAAAATATAAAAAAAGAACACAGTACATAACTGGGCTTGAGGGGGGGGGGGTCGGACGTTTCGACTTCCTAAGCGGATTGTCATTTTTAACAAACGGACTCTTCCGTTGAGAATGACAATCCGCTTTGGAAGTCGAAATGTCCGGCTCTCAAGCGCATTTATGTAATGTGTTCTTTTTTTCATAATTTTTAATGTACATTATTGTTTCCTATATGTGTGTTTCAATGTTTTACTCATTTCATAAAAAGTTCTTTGATAATACAAAATAGAACTGTGGCTTCACAATTTGCCATTACGGAGTATTCCCAGTGCTCTTTTTCATTACTCATTATGATCTGTCATATCTTTGTTCTGATGATTTTAGAAGCGTTTACCTTCTGTGCTGTGCATCATCATTTTCAGCATACGAGCACGATACTTTAATTTCCAAATTTTTATAAGCAGTTAGGTAGTATTGCTACGGCCTTGCTGTTAATGCTCGATTTTCAAATCAAATTAAAAAACTTACGACTACAAATCTTCTAAAACTTTACATGTCAAACTTACATAAATTCATAACGATACAAGCTACTTCAACTGACATCAATATTTCGTCTTTATTCTACATTCCAAAGACTTCTTCAGGATTACTACAAACATTTTTTAGGAGGGAGAACATCGCTCCCTTACCTAACACCATTTGTTTTTTATTTCAATGGTGTTAGGTAAGGGAGCGATGTTCTCCCTCCTAAAAAATGTTTGTAGTAATCCTGAAGAAGTCTTTGGAATGTAGAATAAAGACGAAATATTGATGTCAGTTGAAGTAGCTTGTAACGTTATGAATTTATGTAACTTACGACTACTTAAATCTTTCAAATGTTAGTACACAATGTAATTAAAGCTCTACGTTAAACTTTATGATTGAAATAAATCCATGTTTACTCTAAAAATTTCAAGAAAAATTGCGTTTTCTCACTTTTTATTGTATTTTCTTCTGAAAACTTCGCATGCATATTTCCGATCATCCCATTTGTATTTGATAATTTCTCTGTTTCACTTTCCCTGTGAAGGTAACAAAAGTGAATAAAAGTTCGCCTAAAAGAATTGTAAGCGAAACAATTAACTCTCACTGATGAAAAACAATGAATTTCTATGATGTTTAACAATGCATCGTTATCTCTTTTGTAATCCATTTTGAAATTTGTTCGTTCAAAATAGATTAAACAAGTGGCTTAAATTAGTATTTACACATTGATCAAATATTAGAAAATATAAATTTGCTTAAATTCGGCGGGTTTTATAATTACAAATATGGAGAGCTTTACCCTGTATTGTTTTTACAACCTACAAAGAAAAAAAAATCTGTAAAATAAAAAGCTTTTTGTATTTTAAGGACAATACTCTTGTTGTTAATGTAGCGAATTGTAAGAAATAAAGATTTAACATAAAGTGAATGTCTTAGAAATCTTCTGGCTCCCCCTCAATCTGTTAGGAATTGAATCCCGGGTCTTTTCGCTCACCAACCCCGACTATGAGGCCTTCGTCTCTCTTGAACCTAATCTAATTAATTGGATTTAGTCCGTAATTGTTTACTCTGTTTACTGTTATGAATGGGCAGTAAATTTTCAAATATTTATTCTCTGTGGGTTTGGATTTTCACATTCTGTGAAAAGAATGCATTAATCCATGACGTCTGAAATCAATGTGGTTGCTTTGACTCTAGCAATTCGATTCGAAAATTAAGCGAATAATATAAACAGTACCTGTGCTACTTTAGCAAACAGACAAGAACTAAATAAAAGCAAATTACCGTTTCATAATTTTCTTTTCATATATGTCAAATCTCAGCACTGTCAGTCTGGAAAGCTGTAAAGGAGTCACTGTAGGAGTCGCAGACTATTCGTGTTAGATTCTGATTTTTTTTAAAAAAAGTTTCTGAAAGTTTCTTAAATCTGGAACTACGTTCTAAATTCTAAGTTCAACATTATCCAGTATCGTAATGTGATTACTATCACTGTCACTATCACTATTTTTGACAGTTAAAAGTTATTTCTTTGTATGTTCCCGCAATGTTTCTGTAATTAGGTGTCTTTACATTATTATTTCGTCATTACTGACTAGTGTGTAGGTTCCGTAGACCGCGTAACTTCGTATATACGAAGATCGCACATCATGATGATGATGACTAGTGTGTATCTAGTTTATTAATATGTAAAAAAATATTTCTTCTATTTTTCCAGTATAAAACAAAAATTTAGTTATTCATTCTAAGCTATAACATTATTTTTAACTGTATTAAGAGAGATCCTTGAGCCCTTCCCACAAATCTAAACCCATTATGGGTTATTTAGTTGTAGCCTAAACCCATCACTCATCACCCATTGCTTACTTGCATGATAAAGACAGGATGGGTTCTAGAATCGCATGAAAACATAGTCAACTCTGTAACTTCTGTAAAAATAAATATTTGAGAATATTATTTAAAAGAGCTCGTAATCATTGAGCCAACAACACTAAGACAACTATTTGTTTTCAGAGTTTTTTAGTTACCCATTTCTTGTATCTTTCTTTTATTACATTGTCCGTCCATCTGCTTTAGCAAAGGAATTCAAGAACATTTGTTTTTAAGAAGGTCTACGTGAAGGTTAGTAGACAGCGTTGATTTCTTTTGAACTGTTGTCTAATTAAAATTTTAGCGTTTTCATTCTTAAGGATAAAAAAAGCATCGAAATATACGGCATATTATTGAAAATATATTTATGTATATTTAAGTGTTAAAGCTTTAATTTTGGTGACAGTAGCTTGTTTTTCTATTTTTTTTTTAAATCTTAATTCTTCTGGAAATTCGAAAGGCAAACAAACTGAATGAAGCGCTATTATTTTTCGTTTTTCTTGAAATTTGTCATGAATCCGTTTTCCATATTTTTCTTTTACACATTTCTTTCCAACTTCACATTGGTTTTAAATAAGTTTTTATTTCAAGTATTAGACAAAAATTTTCATGGAATAATAAAATTAACAACCATCCCTTTATTAATTTTTAAGGTTTTTAAATGATCTCACTAAATGTTCATTACCGATTTTCTGGTACCCTTTGTTTTAAGTCTTGCCAAATTAGCCATTTTTCAAGACCAACGGAGATCATGCAATAATAATTCATCAGAACACCTTTGACCTACTAATTAATCAAAATTTCAACGCTTCTATCTTATCTTTTATCGATAAGAGCATACGGTTGATACTTCCATCACGGTGAGTTGGGTTTCGCTTACCAGTCATAGCTAGGGTTAAATATTATCAAAAAGAATCATTTAAAATCAAGATTTTCCACTCATGTAATTTTGTCTGTAATTTTGCTGGACCATCCGTTGTCAGAAAGTCGCTGATGATTTTATATTATTACACACAACAAAAATGACTTCAATGTTTGGGAAAGGTTACATATTTAACTTTTTTTGAAGGTATACTTTGGAAACATTAATTTCGCTCAATCATCAAACCATTTAACGAGCAGTCCCAACAAAGCTTATATTTTGTACTGTGAGATTTAATATTTACAAAGTTTAAAATCTGCTGTAGCTAAAGAATCAAGTATAACACTAAATAAATAAATAAATAAATAAATAACGATTTGTATATGAAAGCAACTTAATACAGTTTAGTGATCACGTGAAACAGCAGGTTTTAAATTAACTTACCTTAAAATTCTCGTGAAACGATAAATAAGTCTAAATCTATGAATGCGAATTTTTCAAAACTACTTTCTATTCACTGCAAAATTTATTAAGATTTATGGATTTCTTGCAAATAATTAAAAACAAAAACAAAAAACAACAACTATGATGTAGAATCTTTGGGTTGATAACAACTGAACCACACAATAAATCAAGTTATTTTTCGCTCAGACTTGAATTAGTTTTCCTTACTGAATTCTTAAGAATGCAAAATCTTATTTGCATGGAATTATCTGAAATTACTTGAAACAATTGTTTATGTTACTTTTACTACTTTAAAGCACTTATAGAATTTAAAGCGAATCATTTACATCATCTCAAGAGATTGCCCTGAAGCGTTTCGTCTTTCAAGATAATATTCAGTGCAGGACTGGTCAGTAAAAGTCATTTGTATTATATTTCCAACTACTCTTCTTGATTCAAGACTGCAGGTCAAATCTTCTTTTGTCTCATTGTCATCTTCTTCAAATTAATTACACAAAAGACTGGTTTCGAATTGTAAGTGAAGAATTGATTTAATTAAATGTTGTCTTAGAATAGTTTATCTTCAAGTAAACAGAATTCATCCAAACCGATTAAAACTTCAAAACTGAAATTACTTTTCTGCCTATTATTATTGGTTTAATTGTCTACTCAAGATGGAATTACGGAAATTCAAAAGAAAGACTGCAAAGGTAGAATGAAATAAATGCGTATTTTTAAAATGAATGTAGACAAGTTCTACTGTTATAATTTTTTATTTAGTTTTAAGAGAAATACTAAATGGAAGTTTACAATTGTCGGATTGTGCAAATATGATAATTGTCGAAAATTCGTTTTATAAAATGCCATGAGAATTTTACATTAGCGAAACTTATATCACATGACTATTTATAAAACTAGTACATGCATGGTAAAAGACCGCAGAAGATATTTTTTTTCAAACTATCCTCTAAATAGCTGTACAACAGCGCTATATCAGTACATACATGTAAAGGAAATGAGCGTATATGTACTTGTTTTTTGGTAGAAAATTGAAATTCAGTTTTAGATGTAATTGGTGGAATTTTTAATGTAATAAGAATGTTTCCTAGCGCAATAAAAAGTAAGATAATGTTATCGATATGATATAATGAAGTAAATGTTTTGTGTAAATTATCGTCCCTTTGGCTTAACGAGGTTTGGTTCCTAATGTTCATGAAATCAAAAAGTCTGAGATCTGTTGTGTTTTTAAAAATCATTTTAAAACAGTGTCTATCATCACTTACATATTGAGTTCAAAAAGTAAAAATCCCAAAACGCACACACACGTAAGAAATTAGATTTAGGAACTGTTTTTAAAGGTGTAAAGAATTAGAAGACTTCAGGACAAAGAAATAAAATAAAAAAATTGAAAAGCTAAACTAAAAATAAAAACTTAAGGTCGGGCTGGAGTGATAATAGGAAGCTTTCACAGTCTCCCCACATCTTCCTATATCTTTTAAGCTACCGTTGATAAAAATCTGAGACTTTTTATATAAAATCGTTAAACATACAGAAGTTTATATTTTCATCATATTTTTTTCATTATTATTTAAATTCATCTTACTGGCATTCAAACATCCCCAATAGATCGTACATTTAAATAACTTTCGTGTTGTTGTTTAAACTCTAAAAAATCTGGACCCAATACTCACATGATACAGAAACCTAATAAGGAAAATTGAATCTAAACACTTTTATAGTTAATTCCTTTGTTTAATTAAAAAAAATTAAAACTGTATTTTTTGAAATGAGCGTATATGTACTTTTTTTTTTTTTTTTTTTTGTAGAAAATTGAAATTCAGTTTTAGATGTAATTGATGGTATTTTTAATGTACGTAATAAAAATGCAGTTTGACAAAAGATTTTTTTTTTTTTTTTTTTTTTTAGTGAAACAGTCGAATAATTTTTTTTTGAATCAAATTAAGCTAAATAAATTGTTGAATCATTTGACGTTTTTCTTTTCTTTTAGTTCCAAATTTGATTTCTAGATGGCCTCAAATTTCTAGCTGTCAGTTGTCCTAGCTTTCTCTATCAGTTGGCGGAAAAAGAATTGGAGGTCTTGCAGTGCACGGTGATTTTTAATTGTTCTGTTGATGTTATTCAATTTAATTTATTGTCTTTATATGACTCAGGATTAATTCATAAATATGCTAATAAACAGAAATTTTGATTCAACATGAAAACTCCAATTCATTTTCCAATTTTTTTTATTTCTAAACGACTTTAGCCTGGCGAACAAATTGCTTCTTAATCTCCAACATTTATCTGATTAACTTTCTAATTGCACTCTAAATTAATTTTTAAATGAGAAACAAATCTCCGAGCAAGACCAAAACAGCTTGAAAAGTATTAACTTTAAAAAAAAAACTGAAAATATTAAATACGCCACATTTTGTGAAATTAGAATTACTTCCTTTGTGGCATTTGACATTGAAAATGTTAGATTTCTGGAAACGTAATGCACAGTATCTTAATATTTAATACAGTTTTTAATCATTAGATTTCTTAGGCTGAAGTCACACTATAAGCGTTTCTGCCGCTGCGTTTAAAATGCTCCGGTTTGAAGGGATGATAACAACACACGCTTTTCAATGACAGGTGTCACACTTGTGCGTTTTTGCCGCATCGTGCTACTTATAGTTGTTTTCACAAAAGTTGTGTTTTCCGTCATAGCCTTGTGGTCAAAGCGAAGGCAGATATATAGGTACGAGTACTTGGGTTCGAATTCGGCATCGGCATGAATGTTTATTTCGTTTCATGTGTTTGTCTGCTTCTTCATCTTTCCTTTCAGGTTATTATAACGGATTATTAAAAAAATGTAACTATTGTTTACTTATTATTTATTATTATTATTATTATTATTATTATTATATTCTCAATTTAATGAATTTCTTGTTCGTTTCCAGGCAATGAAGATTTTATCTAAAAAGAAGCTCATGAAAAAAGCAGGAATTTTTGGTAAGCTCATCAAACTTCCTATTGAACTACACTGCTCACAGTGAAATGAATATAATTCACCCAAAAAAACAAAGGCATTTAATTCCAATATATTTCAAAATCCATATCTTTCAAAATCCAAACACGATATTTCGAATGTATCTTCTTGAACATTCTTCATCAGGTGAAAATTAATATGAAAGGGGAAAACTATTTAAGTTATTCCTCCTTTTACATAATGAAAATTAATTCTAGTAAACAAAATAAGCATATCATAAAATGAAACAATTGATTAACATCACATAAGATGTTATAAGTCCAATTTGATATCTTATGTGATGTTAATCAATTGTTTAATTTTATGATATGCTTATTTTGTTTACTAGAATTAATTTTTCAGTATGTAAAAGGAGAAATAACTTAAATAGTTTTCCCCTTTCATATTAACTTTCACCTGATGAAGAATGTTCGAGAAAATACATTCGAAATATCGTGTTTGGATTTTGAAAGATATGGATTTTGAAGTATGTTGTGGAATTTATATTGATAGTTAAGTATTTTTTAAAAGGCATTTAAGTTTATTTATTAAAGAACATCAGAGAAGCAAATGAAGAAAATGGAAGTTATCTGAATATGCAAATGAAGTGCAGAATCCATTTATCGGGATTGAGCAGGATGGACACATGGATTTGACATATGGACGCATGTCAAACGTGAAAAATGTGTCGCACATTGACTGTTCAGTAAAGTATATAGTCACCTGCGACTGCTACAACACACTGACAGAGATGATGCATGGAGAGGATCAAATTGTCCAGCAGTTCCTGTGGGATTCGTGGCCACTTGCGCATCAGAGCAACTTCCATCTGAGGAAGTGTTTTGGGAGTGATTGATTACTTGTAAGACATCTTCCTAGTGCATCCCAAGCGTGTTCGATGGAATTCAGGCCTGGAGAACGTGAAGGCCAGTCCATACGCTCGATTCCAGCCTCTTGCAGCTCGTTGTTGACGAGATGCGCACGTCCATAAAAAGAAAGTTGGCCCCAACTGCTCCAGCATAGGGTACCACTAAAGACTGTATAATTTATCCTGATATCTTATAGCATTCACCGTTCCATTTCTAACAACATGCCCACACCACGATTCCACCTCCACCAAAAGAATGTCTTTCTTGCACGAAACGTAGATTCTCCCGTGTTCCACGTTCACGGCAGATAAGTGCACGACGATTGTCAGGCTACAGGCTGAATCTTCACTCGTCACTAAAGAGAACCGTGGACCATTCTTCACGGATCCAAGCAAGATACTGAACAGTCCACCTTCTGCGAGTTCTGCGATGTTCAGCAGTTAACGGAATGCATACCATTAGTCGCCGGGCATACAGTCCACCGTGACGAGTCGGTTTCTCACGGTCTGAGTACACACCCGTCGTCCAGTAGCAGCGAGAAATTGTCCCTACAGCTCAGTCGCATTGCTACGCCGGTTCCTTCGTGCTGTTAGCGTCAAGTAGCGATCATCTCTTGAAATGGTGGCACGTGGGCGGCCCTGCCCTGGTCTTCTTCGTACTGTGCAGTCTCTACTGAAGCGATTCCAGAGTCTGCTAATCAAGCTTTGGGAGGTTCCAATCGCTGCTGCCACTGTCATCTGTGTTTGGCCAACTTCAAGACGTCCTATGGCTCTCCATGCTTCAGATTCGGATAAATCACGCTGCATGGGCATTTTCAGATGACACTCAACGATTCTGTCAATTGTTGTTGATCCAGGAAAGTGAAGAAAACTCCAGCAGCGCCAGCCTCTTTATACAGGGTTGTGGGCAAACTTGCAAATTAACGTTCTGCATCATATTTGCATATTCAGACAACTACCATTTTCGTGTCATTTGCTTCTCTGATGATGTTTTTTAATAAATAAACTCAAATGCCTCTGTTTTTTGCGTGTATTATATTTATTACGCAATATCCCCTAAATTTTGTGAGCAGTGTATATATTTATTTCGCAATATCCCTTAAATTTTGTGAGCAGTGTTTTGATTTCGCCAATTCTTGAAACAAACAAAACAGAATTCTACCATAGCAAGATCTTTTTTTACTGTTTTACATATTAAGAATCTCAGTTGCTAAATACTTAATTCTAAAATAAAATACATTAAGGCCCTCATTTCCGATAAAAAATCTCTTTCCGATATATAACGAAAAACATTAATGGAAACGCCAGATCTTTAAGCAATACCAACTACAATCGCCTAACAATTAAATATTCATTAGTAACCATATCTCCAAACCATTAAATACACAAAACAGAAATAATTTCTAAATTCAAATTGTAGCGACATGAATCCAATCTTCTAATCCGAAGTAAATGTATCCGTTAGAACTACAGTCACTACAGACTACAGTCACTTAAATTTAAAAACATTCTTCAGTAGTTATCCATGCAAATCACTTAAACAAAGAACATAAATAATTTCTTCACTAAAACGTTACGGACGAAATTCAACCTGCATACTTCATTCAAATACAAATTCTTAACCATTACACTATACAGATTTCAATCTTCTCATTAGTTTATATTCTTCAGTATTCATCAAAACCATTAAATATACAGGAATCGACTACAAAATCTTCTCACCAGAAGCCAAACTCTTCCGTTAAAACACACAGACAACTATCATCTGATTTTGAAATATATTCATTAATCATTCCTCTAAATCATTAAACAAAAAAAAACAAAAAACGAAAATAATTTCCACAACAACACCTTCAGGACAACACCTCCAGGACAAGAATTGAATATGTGTCCATCCAACATCTTATTCTTGTTATTGCTAATATCAACTATTCTTCAACGATCCTCCATCCAAAATAATAAAAAAAAAAATAAAAAAAAACGATGCATCGAAATACAGTGAAGTCTCACTTTTACGAAACTCACTTATACGAAACATTCAGTTACTCGAAGAATTTCTCATTTCCCGGCGAAACATCCATAGCACTATATGTAATTCACTTACACGAAATATTCAGTTATACGAATAATTTTTGGTTCCCCCTCATATTCGTATAAGTGAGGCTTCACTGTAATTAATTCACTACAACGTCCAAGAAAGTAATTAAACCAAAACATTCTGATTCGAAATAATTCTTATAAATTAGGAAACTCTCATCATATTCATAATCATTTTAGAAACACTTCATTCACCGTCCATCCAAACCATTAAATACTAAAAAAAATAATAAAAAAATAAATAAACAATTATTTATACAAGAAAAAAACCTCACGACGGGTATCGAACACGTAATCTTCTGAGCCGAAATTAAACGTCTTCTCCATTAGGCCACACGGACTACATTTTCAAAATAGTTAAAAATTCTTCATTTATCATTCATTAAAACCATTGAATCCACAAAATAAAAGTTATATCTACAATTAAATTTCCACGACAAGAATCGAATCTGCAATCATTTGATCCTAAAGCAGACGCCTTATCCATTAGGAAACACAGATCATATTCGTAAAATTTTAAAAAGTCGTCCATCTAAACCATTAAATAGTAAAAAAAAAAAAAAAAAATTACAAGAAAATGTCCACGACGGGAGTCGAACCCGCATTCTTCTGATCCGGAGTCAGATATCTTATCCATTAGACCACGCGGACTACACTGTTTCCAGTTTAAAAATTCTTTGTTTATCATTATCCAAACCATTAAATCCACAAAATACATGTAATATCTACATCAAAATGTACGCGACAGGAATCAAATTTGCAATCATTTCGTTCTAACACAGACACCTTATCCATTAGGAAATGCAGATCATATTCGTAAAATTTTAAGAAGTC
>JAFIDM010009631.1:76255857-76270646 GCA_023159025.1 Thereuonema tuberculata | reverse complement strand
CAGTAATAAAATGAAATTTATCCGTAGATGGAGTTTCTAATTTAATTCTTTCTTATTGAATGGCAAAGAGTTGTTCTTTTATTCGGATCACTTTTCCCTTAAAACTTTCCTTCTTCTGAATATTCCGGCACTCTCTTCTAGAATGGTACCTTTACTTTTATTCTTTAAGTAAACCAGTTCATAATACGAATGCACTTCAAGTATTCAGATTCTCGAACTCTTCTACCCTCCGTTAAGTTAACTTAGACCGCTCCCGACTTTACGATCTCCGCTAACGTTCAGTTCCTTTGAAATGTTGGAATTCAAATTCAATTCGATTCTTTTCGATAAACTAATACTTATTTCTCCGTACAAACGAATAGTCTTCCGTTCAGCTTCTTCTTGAAGATTTAATCATAAATTAAACAATAGAGTTCGTAGCTCCGGCTTCCTGTCACCTACTTCGGAATGGATTCTCCTATCACAATTCGGAAAATGTATTTAAATCTTCTATCTTCGCAAATCTCTACAAACGCCTTGCGATAGAAATCTTCCTTTATTTTATCTTATAACTATTCGAAGAATAATGTCTTTCAATTCACAAAAAATAATTTCCCTATTATTGTGGAATCATTAATTACTTATATCAGTTCTACTTAGGGAATTCTTCCGTTCTCACAGATAATATTGATTGTTAATTTAGCGAGCAGATTATCGGAATCTTTACAAATATTTCTTACTTTAATTTCGTCCACTGCAAACATATTATTTACTCCTTTTACTTTCGGCAGAGACCTTCCATTATCGAAATTCCCGCTCTCCATTCCTTGTGACACTCGAGACCAATCAACCTCATCGTCTCGATTCCAATCGACTTCTCCAACTGACCCAGTACACACGCCAGCTAGTGTGACGACAACACACACATTTTCATTGGCAGAAAAATATGACTCTCAAACTAAAATTTTCTTTTCAAGCATAACAAAAAAAAATATTTTTATAAAAAAAACTCCAACTAATTAAATTTAAATATACCTCATATTAAATTTAATATATATCAACAGATATTACATGTATTTTGTGGATTTAATTGTTTGGATGAATGATAATTGAAGAATTTTTAGATAAGTAATAATTTTAGTCTGCGTGGCCTAATGGATAAGGTGTCTGACTTCGGATCAGAAGATTGCGGTTTCGATTACCGTCGTGGAATTTTTCTTGTAAATTATTATTATTTTTTTACTATTTATTGGTTAGGATGAATGATAAATGAAGAATTTTTAACATTTAAGACAATTGAGTCATCGTGGCCTAATGGATAAAGTGTCTGACTTCGGATCTGAAGATTGCGGGTTCGATTTACGTCGGGAACTTTTTCTTATAAATTATTTTAAATTTATTAAAGAAGGACCAATCACACACAGTAAGTAAAAATAAATATAAACACTTCATTATAAAAACTTCATGACATGTTTCAAGGATCTTAATCCTCCTCTTCAGATGATAAACATAATATTAAGGAAAACTCTATGGCTCCGAACATAATATTGAAGCCAGAAAAGAATCAATACAAAGTAATAATTCAATATTTTACAGTAATTGTTACCAAATTAATAAAGATGTTGTGCAACATTATTATATGAACTATCAAAACAAATAGTAAATGGTCATATTAAGTTATATTGTAGGGCAGTAGTCACCGAAATTTCGGTGTTATAGCATCTCATTGTTTTTATTAACAAAGTCTCCATGAATTTTCTTAGATATGTATTGTACTTTCAAAAAACATTTTTAACTTTTTCCACATAGAACCGAAAAACTTCCAAAAAAAATTACTTTTTACAATAATATTTAATAAATAATTATAAAATGTTTAATATGAAGATTTGTGGGCCCGGTAGCCGAGTGGGTAAGGGCGCTTGGCTGCGGGTTGGAGGTGCGGGTTCGATTCCCGGCCTCGGCGGAGGGCGGGAATTTTTCCACGCTTCTTTCTCCTCCAAACGGGCCCTAGGGTCTACCCAGCCCTCTATAGAATGGGTACCGGGTTTCTTTCCCGGGAGTTAAAGGCGGGCGAGCGACGGGCCGACCCCCCGTCCTCAACTTTGTCCCGTAGGTTCTGAACACTGGAGCCTACCCTCCAGCTGCATTGCGCGGTCCTCTGGGCCTGATCGCAACTTTAACTTTAATATGAAGATTTAATCAACTACAGTCGGACCTCTATTTAACGAACCACTATTTTGCGAACTTTTCTTTGGAACCAAGAACATTTTGCTAATTTCTTCGTAAAATAACCTCCATATAGCGAAGTGCATTTTCTATTTAACGAACTTTTTCGTGGTATCTATTTTTTTTTTATTATCAACATTCCCTTACAGGAAATGAAAGAAATGTGGATACAGCTGAGGAAAAAAGAAGAAATTGTTCTTGATGTGCTGATTGATGATTATCTTTCACTTGATTTTGAAGTTGAGGCCTCGGAAACACTAACTGAATCGAACATTTTGGACAGTGTGAAAAATAAAAACAACACAGCAATGAATTGCGATGAAGATGAAGATGATCAAAATGGAAATGATCATGATGCAGAAATCAAAAAAAAAAAAAAAAACCTTCTTATGATGAAATGCTAAAATCATTTGAAACAATCCGACGCGGATTACAATTTGAAGAAAATACGGAAGGGGTTTTTAGTGCATTGCAAAGATGCCAGACGTACTATGAGCGAAAACTCTTTTTCAAAACAAAAAACTCAGACAAAATTAACAGACTTTATTAGTAAAATTTAAGTACGCATGTGGTAATGTATGCTTTATGTCATTAAAATTATTCCTTTTTTAATAATATTTACTGTTTATGCATTTTAAATCTGTTTTATGTAGTTTAAAGTAATTTTAAAAAGGTGAATCTCTATTTAACGAATTTTTCCATATAACGAACTTATATTAGCGACTTCGTTAAATAGAGGTCCGACTGTACTCCATTCAACATGGTTTTTCAAATACAAGACGAAAATAAGTAATCTAAGTTTCTACATAACTTACTTTGATTCACATACTATCTATTTACTTGAAATCATTCTTAAAATCATGAATGAAATGAATTATTATGATATTTCTTAAAGCTTTAAGCTTCCGTATGAAGAAAATGGATAAAACATAATAGGTTTAAAAATATTTTAAGCTCTATAGCTATTTTCTGAATCACGTGTTTACGATTCGAGATCGTTTCCCTTTAAGAACTAAAGAACAAACACGAGTTGGTTATTCTGTATTTTATTAATACTACTTAGTTTTCCTCTAAATCCATGTCTTAAGTCTTGTATTCAAATACACAAAAAACTGAAATAAAAATAAATTTAGACTATTGTCAACGATAGAAATACCTGCTATGAAAACATAATACTATTTGCATGTTGCCATGAACAACTTTACTTTAATGCTAATGGTTTTGTTTGCAGCAAATGAAACTGATGTAAAAATATTTTCGAGCAGTTCTAAAACGATTGTCTTTTTTAACTTGCCTGCTAGTTATATAGAAAATCGTCATTTCTGAAATGCTCGTTGCATATTCGACTCCATTCCGACGGTTTTTTTTTTTCCCGATCGAAAATTGGCCCACCACGTTTATTTTAATGCTTTATCATTCGGAAAAGATTGAAAGCTGACATTTTTATTATATCCGTAATCCTATTTAAGCATTGGAGAACACAACAAGTCCTTCCACCTCGCTTTTTCTTGGTCACTTTTATCTTGGACATGTAAGCACGTGGCTTGTTAAAACGATCAGCTGGGCGAGTGATCAACCACACCAGTTCCGTTTTAGCGCCCTATACATTTCGTTTCGCTTCCCAGTAGTTTGTAGTTTCGTTAAATATTTGCCGTTAAATACAATATTGAACGACACCTAATAAGGCAGAAACGGCCGTCCCAGTTTCCCGTCCGTGATAGCTAAGACTGCAAATCTTTTTAGTCTTGGGTATTTCTGATTTTTGTTTTGTTAAATTTTTAATGTGTTTTAATGTGTTTTTAATTATAATTGTGTGGTGGCCTAAATAACTTGTTACGAACCTTTTACGCACGTTAAATATTATTTTGTTAATAAAAAAAAAAAATTGTTTCAAGAAAAACCGTGACTGGAATCGAACAAGCAACCTTCTGATCTGAAGTCAGACGTTTAACCATTATACCACGTGAACTACATTTATATAACCGCTATAAATTATTCATTTATCATTCATCCAATCCATTAAATCCACAAAATAAATGTAATATCTATAAAAAAATGTCCGCGACAGGAATCGAGTCTGCAATCTTTTGATCCTAAGTCAGACGCCTTATCTATTAGGAAACGCGTTCCATATTCTTAACAATATTAAAAATTCATTATTTATCGTCCATCCAAACCATTAAATAATAAAAAAATACAGTCGGACCTCTATTTAACGAAGTCGCTAAATCCCGAAAAAAAGTTCGTTATATGGAAAATTCGTTAAACGTTTTAAAATTACTTTAAACTACATAAAACAGATTTAAAATACATAATCAATAAAAATTATTAATAAACGTAATAATTTTAATGACAAAAAGCATACATTACCATGTGGTACTTAAATTTTACTAATAAAGTCATGTTAATTTTGTCTGAGTCTTTTTTTTTTTGAAAAAGTGTTTTCGCTCATAGTAGTCTACGTCTCGCATCTTTGCAATGCACCAAAACCCTTCCAGGCGTATTTTCTTTAAATTGTAATCCGCATCGGATTGTTTCAAATGATTTTAGCATTTCATCATACGAAGGTTTTTTGATTACTGCATCATGATCAATTTCATCATCTTCATCTTCATCGCAATTCATAGCTGTATTGTTTTATTTTTCATACCGTCCAAAATATCCGATTCAGTTAGTGTTTCCGAAGTCTCAACTTCAAAATCAAGTGAAAGATAATCATCAATCAACATATCATCATTAATTTCTTCTTTTTCCCTCAGCTGTATTCACATTTCTTTTATTTCCTCTAAGGGAATATTAATAATAAAACATTTCAAGGAGGAAAAAAAAAATAGATACCACGAAAAAGTTCATTAAATAGAAAATGCACTTCGCTATTTGGAGGTTATTTTACGAAGAAATTAGCAAAATGTTTTTGGTTCCAAAGAAAAGTTCGCAAAATTGAGAAATTCGCAAAAATAGAGGTTCGTTAAATAGAGGTCCGACTGTAATAATTTGTAAAAGAAAACGTCCGCGACAGTAACCGAACCAGCAATCTTCTGATCCGAAATCAAACGACATATCCATTAGGCCATGAATACGATTGTGAAGTCCGTTTGCCGCTCCGATCGTCCGTTCCGGTATTGTTAGGGGAGATAGACACGAGCGGGCGGGCGGACTGGACAAATGCATAGCTCCCAAAGTGGTCGCTAAAAATATCTCTACAATAAAACTTCTGCGATTTACTTTTTTACTGGATATTTCTTATCCAGACGGGTCGGAATTGCAGTTTTTTTATTTCTTGTTACTGAATTTTTTTTGCGAGGTTATTGGCAGGTGATCATCGAACTAGCCTTTCTGACGCACGCTGTTTTTTTGATTCTGCATTAGGCTCGTCCCTTCGCAGGAATGCTGCTTAAACATTAGTTCAAATTTTAATCAAAATTATTTATTGACTTATTAGTGTTGTTAATATTTTCGAAATTAGTAATGAATTCCTTCAATAATTTAGTTCCTACATTTTTCATGAATTTGCTTAATAACGCGAAGTGATTTCTCTATTAGTATACGTCCGACATCTTTACAAAAAAAAAATTCATTGTTTAATTAAACAAATTTTAGATACTCTATCGTAACGTAGACAAGGTTTTGCCTTAAACTAATTAAATCTTTACCAGAAAGAAAAATAAACTTGAAAACATTCTCCGAATACTAATGACAGTTCTAGATCAAAAGGAATCCACAGTTGGTTGATCGCAGCAAAGGACTCTAAAAATCATTAAAAAAAATAAAAGGGAATTAGTCTTTTTTGACTGACAAGGATTTCATCAGCAAATGGGTTTAACTTGCTTTTTTTTTCTTAATTTGTTTTTAGTATTACTGTTAATGGAAATGTCCGAATAGTGAATTCACTTCTTAAAGCCTCCATTATCAATTTTCTGCTTTCCTTTATTGTTATTGTAAAGTTTGGAGAGATTGTGGTGACAGTGTAACTAAGGTTGTTTTTTTTTTTTTTACCCTTTTTCATCTGAAATCTTCACTGAAAGTTAGCAGGAGGTTGGACAAGCATTATTCTCATCACCCTTTCCTATGTCCCGGAAGACATGTAATACTGATCTGGCGTTTTGCCATGAGATATAAATCACTTCCCCTTGTTCCCTTCAACATTAAAAACACTTCTGGGAAATGCAGTTCCCTGTTTTTTACATCTCAGATATTTAAGTTTTTTAAAGAAATTTAAAGAAAATAATTAAAGAAATTAAATAAACTAAAATGAAAAGTAAGAAATATTAACATTTAACGTATACAAGGCAATTAATAAATAAAAATAAATTAACATAAAAGTAAATCTGTAGGTTGTAAATAAATAATTTTGGTAACAAAATTATTTATTATTATAGATGGTGAAGAACGAAGGCGATATTTTCGGATTTTTTTATATCTATTTTAAGGACAGCTCAAATTGCTCTATTTCCTTCTTTGCTATGAAGGGTATTTTTAATATTTAATTGTTAATATTTTTACTATTAAAAAAATATTAATTTTTATCAGGGAAATTTTGCAGTATTATTTTATTTTTAATCAGCGCAATGCAAAAATGTACAGTGATGTAACGATATATATACTGTTGGTGGCATTTCGAATGTCACATTGCGAAGTAGTGCTTTCCTGCATTGCTTTCCTTAAACCAGTCTAACAAGGGAATGGTTAGGTTTGTCAGATCGAAACATCCCTTGAAGTTTTTATGATTTATTCAGGATCTTAAGGAGTTGATTTATACCAAATTTTAGCTCCTTTTTTGCACTGAAAGGGGATTAAAAAAAATTGTAAGAGCTGAGAGCTTGTTGCACTGCGGGGAAGCATCGGGCAGCTAATGTGACATTGGAAAAGCCACCGACAGTACCACAACATATTTCCAGTCTCCTGATAGAGCGTGACCTCTTGTCAAGTTCTGAATTCAACAGCACTCTCTACTTGAAATTCGTAAAATGCCAAGCACTTGCAAGTAAGGTTGTGCCATTCTTTCTTTCAATGCCCGTGCAGATACTGTGATCTACTATACTGTATGAAATGTGTATGGTGTGCTTCAAATATATAAGATAGCAGATAGTATTTGAATGTCTAGTAGATACGTAGCTTCATTTGCATTTTTTTGAAAAGATTGATTGTTCACTTTCTTGGTATCAGTGGAAATAGAGGCCAGCAATTTGGAACAATAGATTCATCTTTCTTTCGTACTGAAAGGATTTTGATAACAAATATATATACTGTTCAATCCCGCGATCTGAACATGGACTTGAAGCATATTTATCTGGCATGACCTTTCTTTCCACAACAAATACCTGATAGCTTTAATCCTACTAATAAAATTTACTAGGCAAAATTAATTGCCTAGATAATCGTTCTTTTCTATGCTGGTTATTCGGTAATTCCACTCAGATAAGAGTTTATTTCTGTAGTTACTATAGCAGTATTCTAAATGTTATTTGATCTTTTATGAACTCTTTTATATTTAAAGATTATTGTGTTTAATGTTGGTTGCACTATTGCACTGGTATATCAAGAAATTCAAATGCAGTAGAACCTCTCTTATCCGTCACCTTTGGGACTGGGGGTATGGTCGGAACGCAAAAAAGGGCGGATTATCAGAAAATACAGAAAAATACGGATTTACAGTAAAATATACGGATTTACGTTGTCAAGCAGTTCAAATTTAGGCTTTTTCAATGTTTTGCGATTCTTAAGAGCGTTTTCACCATCTACCGTCACTGTATATGCAAGTAAACAACACAATGGCGAGACGGGTGGTGAGTCACCGACGAGTCGGGGACAAGTTCGGCCGGCTCGAGCACGGTCGGATCAACCGGAGTGGCGGACCAGCCGAGGGCGGATGAGAGGGGTTCTACTGTATTAAGATAAAAATTGAAATAAAAGATTAACACACTTGAGTAATTTTTTAAAAAACATTTAAACACTAAAAAATACAGGACACAACCGGTTTCGCCTCCATGACGAGGCATTGACGAGTGACAATAATTATAGGAAAACATGGATATTTAAGTGTTTCCGCAGCCCCATGGGATGAAATCTGCAGCATTAAAAAAAAAAAAAACTTTTTTTATTCAGCAAATTGTGGCCTTCTCCGGATAACTCAGATGAATTACGGGTTGCGCCACACACCTATATATCGGTAAGGCAACGTTAAAGCGAAAATATAAATCCTCTTTATTCCCTATCCCGTCGGAATTTCGAAAAATCCGGCCTTATTCCTTGTCTACATTATAAAGGGAACCTCTGTGCAACATTTCAGCTTTCTAGGTCCAAGGGTTTGGGCTGGGCGTTGATGAGTCAGCGAGTGAGTCAGTCAGGACTTTTCTTTTTATATAAGTAGAGATATATATGAATATAAATATGATAATATGATATGATAAATAATTTATAAGATTACATAACAATGCATATAAAAAATATCTGTATTTACAAGTAATATATATACATACAAATTATCACATACACAAGTACCCTATACTATATTACTGTATACACAAATACTATACACCGATACAAAAGTAAGTTGTGAAGAAGATAAATTGAAAATCAAAATCATAGTTTAATTCTTTTCAAAGGAGATTGACTATATTTAGAAATTTGATTTACCTATTTTCAATATTTATAATAAGCCGTTTCTTTAGTAACTTTTTTATTTCAGAAATTCTTTTGTCTTTTAAAAGTTTACAATCTGGTATACTATTATAAATTTCTTCTATTAGATAGTGAGCATTTCTTTTTCCCACAGCTATTAAAAATGTGTGGATAGTCTAATTTGATTTTATGTTTATTTCTGAGATTACAATTTTCTTTCCTTCAGCAGTAATAGCAGTTTCAATTTCAAAATAATAATAATAATAATAATAGGAAATTTATGGACACAACCACACATCCCTAATCATTCTTGCACACTTCTTTACATTTGGCAGTATATGCTTTGGTCCTTGACCAGCCATGTTATCTTTGCTGGGGAAACCCAAGGCTTGAATCTTTTACATAATAATAATAAAAGAAATATATAGATTATTATCTCTATTTCGAAAAGCTTTCCTATTCTTGTAAGTTGGTGGATATTTTATATTGAAACATTGGGCCAGATAATCCAAGTAGTTTATGTTTAAGATGTGACGGGATCCCATTCCCGGGTTGTTTTCCTCTAGATGGCCCTAGAATCCCACAAAGCTAGCGTTAAATGACAGATAACTCTGTTAGTTCCGGTTTAATAAAATTGTTAATCATTTCATTTTTAACTCAATAAACTCTGAGTGACTATAATAATAATTCATTAAAAAATATACAGCTTCTTTAAGAACTTTAAAGATCATTTTGACATAATAAACATATATTAGTTCCACGGCTAATTTAAGATTCAGTCAACAATTCTTCACAAGTAATCCAGTATAATCCTTCCTATGTTCCTTCATAAATATCCCTGTTGATATAAAATATGTTTTCATAAATGGGTACGGGGTTCTTTCCCAGGCCAGCGTGTATCGAACCAACCTCCAACCTCTCATTTCGTTTCATTGGTATGTATGCTATGCTGTATCTCCAGTGGAAAAAGAGAGAATATTTTTCCTTCCTATATTTGAAGCAAGCATTTAACCTATTTTCCTTAAATTCTTCAAACAAATGACAATTATTTGCTTACATTAGATTTATATCATTAAATGACTACCAAAATCTGCCGAAAAAATTTCAATTTTGTAAGGATAAATTACGTACATTGCATAATACTGCTTTAAAATCAATTGGTTAAAAAATATTAGTTACATTCTTTACCTTTACAACCCTTTGTTTTTTTTTAATTCTTTGGAGATTCTATAGTGCACACGAAATGTAATTTTCAGGAAATTTGCTTCTGCTTTAAGAAAAGTAAAAATAAAAATATCAATTAATGAGAATCCTTAACACACTGTTATTTCTGTAAACAAACCAAAGTTTATTTATGTATTTATTTATTTATTTATTTATTTTAATTTTTTGGGGGGTGTGGGGTTGAGCCGCAGAGTGTGTAGGGCTTATAATGACTGATTGAATTGGAATCTCCCTTTGGCGGTTGCAAATTGCTCAAGAAAAAGAAAAGTTGGGATCAAAAGTCAAGGAGATCGTTTCCAGTGATGAGGACGTTTTCGAAAGTTGAAAATCTTTTTCTTGATTCTCCTATTCTTCATTCTTATTGAACATTCCATCTGCGCACAAATTCTTTTGATTAAAGAACAGAAATTATTTTCTTACTTTTTACTTCATTATGAGTAATTTAACTGCCTTTGAAATAATAATAATAATAATTAATTATATTATTATTATTATTATTATTATAACTGCTCAGTTTTTGACTGGTGGTTTTAATATGACTTCATCGGAGTTTTGTTTCTCGAGACGAAGGTCATTTGTTGTTCTATGATTTTTTTTAATGAATTGGGTTCTCATGTAGAAATTTACAAACTATGTGACGTGTACTTCGGAGAGTAGCTTTTTATATTTGCTTGATTATATCCGGGTGAAGTGTCAGTAAGTTAAGGCTATGATGAAGATTCTTTGGGATTAGACCTATTGCTGAGATAATGATCGGAACTGTTTTCATGTGCCGCTGTTTTTGGCATTTTTATAGAATGATCGGAGTATTTGAATACTTTATTGTGATAACTTGATGATACATAGTTATTGCTTGGGACGGCTACGTCAATCAAAATCAACGTGATATCTGGTCTATTTTGTGCAATTGCCTTGTCTGTGAGAATAGATCTGTCGCAGTATAATTTGTAGTTGTTGTTTTCTAATACAGTTTCAGGCTTATGTTTGTAGTTTGTAGTATAGTTTATTATTATGTAGTATTATATAATATATTACATTTTTTTTATTATTATAGCTTAACAAGGCTTTGTTGCTAATTCTCTTTTATATTTATTGAAATTTGGAAGATCTTATCATTGTTGATAACCTTCGATTAATTCTATTACCAAAATTAATTCATTAGTCTCTTACGCTCCTCATATCATTTACTGGGTTTCTTTATAGAGTTTTTCTTGCTTCTCACTATAGAAGTGCCATCAGTTTCAAATCTTTACGTATCCAGGACATTTAGATACTTAACTATCGACGTTTCACCTCTCGTCAGTTAGAAGGCAACTAGTGAAATATTTCGGTAATAATCTTTTGTCAAAGAAGCAGGAAAAGTATCAACGAAGACAATAAATTATCGCAAATTTCAGTAAAAATGGGTTAAAACTAGATGAAAGAAAATAAGACAAAACGAAGTTAAAAATAAAGAGAAAGCTTCAAAGTCTTTTGCACTATCCCAGAAAGGTGCAACCTCGAAACAGATCTGCCCTGAGATGTTAAAAGATCCCAGGCTCACGATGCTTTCGACAAAAGACTTGCAGAGAAATCTGCTATTTTATTATAAGATAACTCGAAAAAGAAACTGAAAGGAAGGGACTAATTTGCAGTTATTATCAATTGCTGGCAAAATTCTGATCTTCCTTCTTCAATTCTTCTCCTCTTTTTAACAATGTGTAACTTAATGACTGACGAAATAACAGAGTTAGAAATACTTCTATTTTCCTATTTTTATTAACGAATGATGAATATTCCACTCTTTTACAATGAAGCCTTTATACTCAACTTCCGCTGCATTAGAATACGATCTACAATAGAAAGCATAGTTCTCTCATGAATTCCCGTTATTTTTCCGAATCAAAAGCTGAAAACCGTACAATAGTTAATAGATAATAAATTAGAAAATCTAATTTATTAATTATGTTGATTAGCGGATAAGGTGTCAGAACAGCTGCAATTATATTTCAATCGATGATGCTGTTTAATCAGCTGTATTATTGTGATAACAACCCTTATATAGAATTAAATGAACACTGAGACTGGAGAAACAAAAGGTCATTTCCAATTCAAAAATAAAGAAACATCTAAACTGTAAAGTCGGTTTATTACAGTATCCAGTATAGTTATTACTCCTGTGTAGTTATTAAATGACTGCTTAGGTGCAAAGTCCTGGACTGCTCTGGTTTCATTCAAGTATTATCATTTCATTTAAGTTAGTTTCTATAGTGAATATGATGATTTGTTATTAAAGTACACTGCACATCTAATAGTACATATACTATGGAATGAGACTTAATATTCTTTAGTGAACACAGGATGGATTCGGTCAAAAAAATTTACATTTAAAATAAAATACATATTTATACGTTTTCTATATTATTAGAAAAAAACATTAAACTCATTTGATAAACTCATTTTTAAGTTAGGTCATACTGAATTTAATTTTTGCTTTTGTTCTTTTTGTTAACTTATATAAAACATCTAGAAAACAATATGAAATAGTTTAGATAAAGTAATAAAGTAGGTCTGCTTCTTCATCTTCCTCTTCAGGTCTGAATTCATTCCTTAATGATTTCCTGAGAAAGGCAACGAGAAACCACCTCAGTATCTTTCCCTCGAAATTCTATGGATTCTTCTAGGGGTTCGCCATGTTGGGAAACACTAGAGATCCACAGAACACGGACCTTCGAACACAAACATCGCACCTCTGTGCGAACCATACAAACAACAATAAAGAAAGTATTAATTATAAATGCTAAAAAGTTGCTACAACTAATCTGAAACTAATTACAAGAAGAATCTTTTGTTTGGTTGTTTTTATTTTGTTAAATGCATTGATTTATCACTTTCATTCTAGTTTTTCATTCATTTTTAATTCGAAATTCAAATTTCTATGCACCATACATTATGTTCCGATAAAAGAACATATCTAAATAAAGTATAGGGGAAAAAAAATCAAGTTTTGTCTTCGTTTGTAAGATCTAGAGATCTAATTGATTGCTATGTGAATTACTAAGATTAAATATATAATTAAGCGAAGAGGAAGGCAGAAAATAGGAAAGATTGGAGAATGCTGGGTTTGCAGTGAAGGACCTGCCCTTGGCAGAGAACTACGTATGTATGTATGTAAATATATAGGCAATTTCACATTTACTATTATTAATTAGAAAGTATTTAATTGAAGAGAAAAAGAAATAGATAATTTCTATTTATGTAATAATTGATCTTGTCTCAACAATGATATCTTTTCCTTTTCCTTTTTTCTTTTCAAAAACCGAACTGTTTCAGTTCGATGTGGTAACAAAATTGTAGATTCATAACTTCATTAAGATAATAAATAAGCGGGAAGGCAATAATTCACTAATGAATAAGAATAGTGCTGAGATCCCACGAGACTGATAGAAGTGGCTTCATTACAAATCTCTCTTAGCCCCTTGAGTGTAGCTAAGTCGGAAGAGAGAGAGGCCAGAGCTCAATGGTCTCTGGTGGCACTTGAAAGGAAACCGAAAAATGAGATCGAGGTGGGTTTCTTTGTTTGTTTTATTGGTTGGAATATACGATCCGCATTTTCTTTTTCTGTTTTGGTTGGTTGGTTGGAAAACAAACCCTCGGATATTGGGACGACATTTTGATCATTCGCTCCGAGCCCCAAAAAACACCTAGCAACGCCACTAATCATGGTGATCTTCCTTTATATGGAATTGATTGTAATCTCTTCGTTTTCTATTCCGTTTTTCCAGATGCTTATAGATAATATATTATGCTCGCTTTAGAGTCTTTCTGTGGGGCTGTGCTGATGTAATTCTGTTTCTTCATTTAATAGCAGTCATGGGTTGTAATCCTAGTTAGGCTTGGAACAAAGATCTGGATAATAACACCGCTTTCTTTCTTTGCGTTATTTGGAATTTACATCAATATGCTGGAGACATTAGACTGATTGGCCTCAAATCTGCTTAGTTTTTTTTGTGATTTTTTTTAGTCTGACGTTTAATTTCCCAATGGCTTTGTGGTCGTTTTGGTTCTTATCAAAGACATCATAAAGCAATTCTAAACTCATGATATATTATCTATTGATAATATATAAGCCAACAATAAAAAAGTAAAGCATTGCAGTGTGTCTGGTTTTTATTTTCTGAGCAGGTTAAATGATTCCTGTAATCTGGAAAAGACTTGTTGCTTGTTAAATAAAAACACAGTTTATTGTCAAGGTAGAAAAATTAAGCTTTCTTAGATTGCAATAGCTTATTTTAATTAAATACCTTTGATAGTACAGCAGGTAAGTAAGCAAAAGTTGTAAGTTGTAAGCATCTTACAGCAAAAGTAAGATTAGAAAATACAGCCGTCAAAGGTTGTAATCCTAGTTAGGCTCGGAAAAAAGGCTTGATAGGCTTGATAGTAAAACCGCTTTCTGGCAATTATATGTAAATATATATATATATATATATATATATATATATATATATAAACACTAGCAAAAAAAAAAAAAAAAACCTCGTGTTTCGCGCGGGTTACAAAAAAAAGAGTTGTCTTGATGTGGATGACGAAGAAATTATAACTGTGTGATTACTTTGAAAATTTTTCAGTTGGTGAAAAAAAGGCACATGATGGTTACAAATTATGTTACAGACATGCTACCGTCGCTTCGCTCCGGAAGCCTTGCATACGTAACGTAAAAAAAAAACTATTTCTTTATTTCTTCAAAAAAAAAAAGCAAA
>JAFIDM010009631.1:76187263-76236996 GCA_023159025.1 Thereuonema tuberculata | reverse complement strand
AAGTGACCATATTTCGGATGGTGCCTTAATTTCGGATAGCGTGATAAATCGCATACCGGTCAGCAGATTGCGTTAGTGTCGACCATGAGCGGTAGCTCTGGCCGCCATATGTAATCTGTCTTGTCGTCGTGAGCCTTCGATCTGCATGTACGCAACAATAAATAATTTAAAAATATTACAAAAAGTGAATTATTAAAGATGTCAACTTCGAACACAACTGGAGCGCAAGTGATAAGTTCTAATAATTTGTTTTAAAGTGGATAATGAAGTTCCTAAAATGTAGTTTAAGTGGCAAGTCGCATCGTTGTATATGATTTTAAGGTTAGTTTCAAATGTTGATTCAAAAATATTTGTCATAACGTCCTAATTTCGGATAGTCAATGGTGCCTAATTTCGGATATCCGTTTACTGTAGAAAGCACCCCCAAAGGCTGAAGTTTGTATAGAAGAAATAACGGTAGACAGCAACATAGAATCTCTTGTATCCGAAAATGTTATCTCTAGCTCACAATATTCAACCAACCCAGTAGACCTACAGAAACAGTCGACCGCATCTCCGGATGCAAACACATCTCTGTCTAAATTTGTAAAACCCACTGATATAAGTCCTTTGCCTGCCCTCAAGAATCGTAAAAATGTTGATTGTGAGAATGCAGCGAAAAAAAAAAAAGGAGGTAAAAAGGGTAAAGCATTTTTGGTCACTGGGTCTCCAGTATCCGAAATTAAGACCCCATTTGCTTCACAACAAAAATAGCAATGTTTTGCAAAAAAAAATAATTAAACTATCTATTTTTTATAATGGATATTTACCAGTTCGGGATCTAAAATTATATTATTTATAGAAGAAAACAAAGTAAAATTCGAAACCAAAACTTCAATATTTTAAATTCTTTAGATTAAAAACAAAATGGTATCCGAAATATGGTCACCTTCCTCTCTCTCTCTCTCTCTATATATATATATATATATATATATATATATATATATAGTTATCCAATTCTGTGTGTGTATGCCTCTGTGTGTAATGCGAGAGATCAGAAAGTTGCCCGGCAAGTCCTACATCTACTACAGCGCAGAGGTAGTAGTGTCGGATGATTCAAGTGATGAATGAAACTATCCTGCAGGGTTTCTTCACTCTCGCATTTGCCACCTTATCGACTGAGCCTCAAAAAAGGATCAATTGTGATGCTCCGTTGCAATCTCAATCCAAAGAAAGGACTATGTAATGATTAGTCGTTAAGGAGTGTCATTGCAATTTAATCACGGCAGAATTTCTTTCGGAAAGCAACAGATATCGTCACTATTCCCTGGATCGATTTTCAACCGAGTGATGTCAGTTTGCCATTGAAGTTGAAGCGCTGTCAGTTCCCAGTAATGCCTGCATCAAGCCTTCCAATAAACAAATTCGTTTATGTTCCTAGCAATGCATTCATTTTAATTTTCTATCCGTCATTCGAGCATTTGATATCTAAAAATACAGAGCAATATAATTTATTTATTTATTTATTTATTTATTTATTTATTTATTTATTTATTTATTTATTTGTTCATTTTTACCTTCTCTTTTAATGTAGAGAAGCGTTACAGCTGTTTCGTTTTTGGATGCGGAATAGAAAACCGATGAGCTTCGCATCTATCTCTTATATCCTTTTAAATTGACAAACTTTTGTTGTTAGGATTCAAAAAGAAAAAGAAAGAAAAAAGCTGTGTAGGACCATTCTTTTGAATTTCTAGTGAAATTTTCTGCTTCTTTTATTAAAATTCAGAATATCGTAATTTTTAGCTCTTAAGTGAAAGAAAAGAATTTATTTATTTATTTATTAATTTATTTATTTTTACTCCACATTAACTTCATTTGAGTAAACTGTAATGAGACTCTACCAATTCCATTCCTGGTTCAAGTTAAAGTCGCATATTTTTCACTTTTTATTTTCTAATTAAAAAAAAAAACAAAACTGAAAATTGATTTTTACTTTCTTTTGAATTTGCATTTGAGTAAATTTGTAAAATTAATTGACGTGGACTTTGTAAACGAATTAAAAAAATTAGCACATTTTGTATCTTTTTTGTAAAAAAAATTAATTTAATAGCAAAATCAGTAACATAAATTAAAGTGGTTTTTTTTTTGTTTTTTTTTGTTTTGTTTTGGCATGTCTACAAAATGTACAGTATTTACTCTTTGGAGCTCATCACAAACAGAATCAATAATACAAAGTCCTATTTATAGCTTTTACAAAACATTTATTGAGTTTTCAAGCTGAAACAGAGTAGAATAGATATTTCCTATGCTTTAAAGTATTTTTTTCCTTGAAGCTCCTGAAGAATTAAAATGAAGAATTTCGTAACGCCTTTGCAAATGCCCTACTTGAAATCTTTATATTGCTGAAATGTAATCATTTTTGCTTACATTTATCATTTTTTTAGGAGAAATCTTCATTTGGATGTGTGGAGAGGGGATCACACTAAACTAACTAAAGGAGGACAAATTTTTAGTTTAGTCTATTAATTGCAATAAATCATAAATGATAAATTATTTTCGTTCTATGAAATTCCATAGTTCTACAAATGTAGATAGCGTTGTAGCCTATTACACCTCTTTCCCTAAAACAAGAAACGAAAGAATTTCTGTTTGTATGCTATCGACGATTCACTTTTTTGTTTGTTTCTTTTGTCTGACTACACTGTCTCGTTTCCTGTCTTGTGTCATCTTCTGCTACTCTTGTTTATATAGAGCACCTTAATTATCTTGGTAGTAATAGGTCCTCACCTATTACCCAAGGGTTCAACCATGTTTCGATACGAATGACGTTTGTTTGCGGCTTTCTCTTATCCTTTAGTTGTCAGAGAAACCAACGCACTCTAGGGAACTGTCGACTCTTTCTGAGAAAGAAAAATGGAATCTTGACAACATATTTAAGTTCTTACTTGACTTACTTCAAGTCAGATGACCACAGGTCACTTTAATGTTGTTTCTAATATAAAACAATATAAAAGCAAAATATAGTTAGTAAACCAACTTTCGAAAACTATCATGATAAATACGCACAAAAGAAAGTTGTTAAAATAAAATGTATTATTCAATTATGTCACTTATGTTGATAGATTTTGTTTCGTAGCTCTTTACGCTCATTTATATCAAAATCAGTGAGGATCTTCCTTATAAGTATTTACACTTTTTGTGACAGTTTCAGCTCTGCACGAAAAACAGTTTTTGAATCTTAATCATAAACGGCTGCTTTTAATCATAGCTCCTTATCTATTACTTTGATAGGTACCGAAACCAATCGAGGGATTTCCTTGTATGAACCTGCAGTTAATTCTAATATTTCAGCTGTCTATTTTTTTTAGTATCGTGAACGGACATGTGCATTTCAACTTTAATTATTACATTTTAAAACTTTAGTTCTGCCCTTTTTCTCACCGATGCATATTAAGGGGCATTACATTACAAAAGTTCGATCAAAACCAGGCCCGTAGTCAGAATTTTCTTTCGAGTAGGGCTCATTCTAGAAAAAGTGCCGTGTTGTGGTCGACCATAGCAAGAATATCAACACTCCTTGTCTTCCCATGAATGTCGTAATAGGCGATAATTTTACATTGATATGACTAGTTCCTTTGATTGACTCTGAGAGAGATTTTCTTTTGTTTGGATTCGGAAGGGGTTTCAGCCCCTTGAGCGGCCCTCCCTTGCTACTTGCCTGATCAAAACTACACATGCTGTAGTAGCTATGCTGAAATAAAAAGGGATTGGGAAAAATAAGGATTGGGAACAATAAGGCTTTTAAATTTGCATAATGATTTAAAAATAATGTAAAAGGGTAATTGAAATTAATAAATAATTGAAATGAATCCGTGTTCGCTGAATTATAAGCCAGATCTGATCTTTTATTTTCAAAATCATAGCTTAAATAAATGTTCTTCGCATGTAATTGACTCATTAATAATTGCAAGATGCATGATTGGACAACGTGAAAAATAGTTATAAAATTAAAATTAATTTATAACTATTGTAATGTATATAGTTAATATATTTTATAATAGTTAATTAATATAAAATTAAAGAACTGATTTATCATTGGATTTAAAGTTCAGCTGGATAACATTTTAACGCTCAGGCTATGAATATATTCATGACTTAACTGATAACAGTATTTGATTTGAAATTATACAGAAAGGAGCTGTAGAAGTATCGATGCAGCACATTTAAAGAGATTACACCGTTGCAAGAAAGAAATTTCTCTGAGCCTGATAATAAGTTCTCTAGTTACTATATTTTTACTTTTACCTTACGAAACTAATGGGAAAGAATAGTAATCATGTAAACGAAATGCAGATATAAAATATTTTTTTTTTCTAAAAAATCTTTTAATTTTACTTTGTTAAAGCTAATATACTTTTTTTTCATAAATCATACTAAATATTCATGTTCCGATTTTAATTCACGGCGTTCACTCCCTTAAAAAACTTCATAGTTTTCTGAAGATGTTTCTGTGTCTAGTATTGGTACATCTATTATTGAGAATCTTGTGAGCGCAATAACTCAGGAACTAAGTCACCGATCTACACAAAAACTACATATTTTGGGGGATTAGTGTCATTACCTGCATGTAATTGAAATAGGTAAGTCCATTTTATGGGCCATTCTTAAATTTGGGCCAAAAGACGGTTACGCTAAGTAACTCAAAAAAATTATTCACTGATTTACAACAAATTTCATATCTAACTGCCTCAATCTCATTAAATTTTGGTAATGACATACATTAAGGTTCACTTTTCCTAAGGCCTCAGAACTACGCCCTGTTTGATAGCTGAAGTAATAATTCAATGATTAATCCTGTTTTAATTTTATTTTGCAGCATTAAGAGCATTTTTACAATAAGCTCTAACGAGATGGAAGATTGGGTTTTAGCTTATCCACGTTAAGAGCTAATTTATTTAGGGCCAAAACTTTCCTATTCAATAAAACATTTTATCTTCTGAAACTATTATATTTACAGTTCCCTAGGAAGGAGAAAACTTTGCAATGATTCCATTGCTATTTATTTTTAATGGAAAACAGTTTCAGAATTAACTAAGTTAATGCTGACAGGCTGAATCAAAATACAAAAAATAAATAAATAAATAAATAAATAAATAAATAAATAAATAAATAAATAAAAAAATACGTTGTGTTTATTTGTTTGCATCTAATCATGATATTGGCTTTCCGATTAAAACTGGTTAAACATGAATTTTATATGATTAGGAAGACTTTTGATTTTGGGTTAAATTCTAATAAAACTTGCTAAATTTAGTATTTAATCTTATAATTTACGACGAGTAGTGTTGTGTCACTTTAATGTTACAAAATAATAATAAGAAGAATGCTTATTACAAAATGAATCTATTAGATAGGGATTACATATTTCTTCTTCTATTTCTTTCTCTAAACGAGAATTCTCTTGGATTGATGATGACTTGTCAACCTCCGTTTGTTTTATTCTTTCTGCATTTTGCTTTGATCTCCCTTCTTACCTCTTGAGTCCCTTAATCTCTTCGTAAGTTTTTCTTACGTTTTCCTTAACAAATCGAACCACCTGTTTCTGAATCTATCGTGAAAGCGTCTTCCATTCCTTTGATCATCAAATGTCTTTTTAGATAGTCTGTTAACTTCTATTTTCTTTAAATTCTAATCTAAAGCTTATTGAATCTGTTCCCCTAACTTCTTTACTCCAACTCTTAATTCGTCATTTCTTACATTATTTCTAATCATTTTAACTACGTTTTTTAAAAACTTCATTTCTGAGGATTGAATTTTACCTTCTTCCCTTCTTGAATGTGATGAATAGAGACAAAACACCCCTTATAGAGGATTCTTTGCATTTCTTGCTATTGGCTTATCTCAGACCAAAAGGCTTCCTTCTTGGTAGAATCCAATCGCTTTTTAAGCTGTAATTCTTCTGAGAATTTCCCCTCTTGCAATACCTCATTGCTTGCATATGTGAATAATTTCGATACTTTCAGATGTCCTCCAACCTTCAGTTTCATTCTCTCTCTCATCGACTGTCATTATTATAATTTTGCCGTTTTTTTTCCCCTTATTTCAACTTCGAAACCTTCTTGTCATTCAGTTAATAGTCTTTGACGTTCATTTTCATATTTACCTTACAGTAAAAATATCGTGGCAACAGAAAAATGGTGTCGTTCTTCTGTCTCATTTGCCTTTGTGTTTCATCCATAAGACTAAACAGTCGGGGTATTAAAAATGCCCTGCCGAAACCCCGTAGCCTTTCTAAATCACTCTGTATCCCACAGTTTTCTGTATAACTTAGTTTTACGTCATGGGCCAACATTTTTATTTTCCGTACTTTATCTTGAACACCGTCTTCTACCTTTCTTTTTGTTTTTTCTTGCATCTATGAAAGCCATTCCATTAAGCTGTCTGTCTGGATGGATTGAGTCGCCGGGATAGTAGGCAAAAATCTGATGGGGGGGTAGATCCTCCAGATGGTTTTGCTATTATAATCGGATTATTATTTAACTTCATTGGCCGAATATGGACTGTTTGCCAAAACCTCTTTAGTTTCGAATTCGTCCCTGCGTTTCTCCATTTGTGGTCTCGGTACAAATACAGTATCAGGCCCATATTGGATCAGTTCTTCGGAATTCATGCTGCTCCACTTGCATTTCATTTTCAATTGTATTCCTGAGCATTTCCTCCAGTATTCTCTCGAATATTTTTTACATGTGGCAAGTGAAATCAAAAGATCTTGTAAATATTTTGACCTTTATTTCTAATAAGCTTCTTAAAGACAAATTTAGTACTGGTTTTCTATATGTCCTATTTTTCTTACAGAATTCTTTTGAAAATTCTAACATTTGGTGGATTTCTACCTAACATTCTTATTATGTTAACAAGACTTATCCGCTACAAAATGAATTGACTTTCTATTACAAAAATTACTCATAGCTAAGGTATAGAAATCGTTTCCATAGTTACGAATAGTTTTTATCTTAAATTCGATCTTTTTAATGCACTCTGTTTAGAGCCGTTCAGATATCAAATAATATATCAAAAGCTACTTACGGTCAATTATGTTTACTTATAATCAATCACGATAGTCTTTATAATATCCTTTGTCCTGCCCATCCATCCTTGTTTGTTCCCTCCCTAATAACTCCCGAACGGAAGGTCGGATCGGGAAACGGACTTCACCATTGTGTTCAGAGACCATGTAGAAATGGGTATTTTCAGGGGCCAAAGCCCCCCCCCCCAAATGTTCGAGATATTTGGCATTGTTTTCATTGGATTTCCGCTATTAGCTTAAATGTTAGAAATGCAACCATTTCTTTTCAGCTATCAGCTACAGCTTGATGGATAAAGTCTGGGACTCATACGCTGGAAGTTGTCGGTTCGAATCCGTATATCTACTTCTCTCTCTCTCTCTCTCTCTCTCTCTCTCTCTCTCTCTCTTTGTTTTTCGTATTTTCCTAACTTTTTTTTTATTTTACCTTACGTTAATGTACTTCCTTTTTTGTATTTTTTCTTGTGTGCAAATAATACCGGCATACTTTATATTTTCTCTGGCTCTTCTCTCATTGAGTCACACACACAGAGGGAGTGATAAGAGATATTTAACAACAATAATTTGAATGTAGTAGGCAAAATGTATCCCCGTGGCCTAATAGATAAGACGTCTGATTTCGGATCAGAAGGTTGCAAATTCGATTTCTGTCGATGACGTTTCATTATAGAAATTATTTCTATTTGTTGAAATTGAGTATGCACACGCTCAATGTCCGCGTGTGTTTTATTTTTTAATGGATCACCCTTAATTTTATGCTTTAGCACAAAATTTCTTTTACTTGTTTTGTTTTGTTTTTGTTTTTGCTTATATATAAAAATAATAAAGATTTTTTTTCTTCCTTAAAATAGGTCGAGTTGCGCCTAGTAGAAAGGGAGTACCAGGACCAACGAATCCACTGGATAAAGTGTACCAAGAAATAGCCATCCTTAAAAAACTGAATCATCCAAATGTGGTGAAATTAGTTGAGGTAAGTCAGTATTTGCATTTTCTAACAGTAACAAAGCAAAAGTAAAATCCAGGCCATAATTTTTTTTGTTAAAATAATTAAGAAACTTACAAAATAGTACTTAAAATACTAAGTACTTACTATAAAATAACCAATAAAAAGTTGAGCTACTTTCATTTCAAAGCTAAAAAAATAGCATTTCAGTAACAAATAAAACTACTTTTGATTTATTATTTACATTGTGGATCTGGAATTGTTCCAAATTAAAATTTCAGTTCTTATTTTTCCATTTTACCATTAGAGAAAAAATCGTAAAAAAAGTTAGTTCCCGGATTTGAATGACCTACAATATTCCTGATCCTGTGATCACGTTTTCCTATTTTCATGTGTCATTCAATCAATAATCAGTATTGGTAGGTTAATTTTAACGATTCCATAATCTTTCGTGACGATTTCATAAACTTTTCAAGGTTTATCGCTAAGCGCGAGGAAACTCCAAACTACAATCCTAAACAAATACACCGCCATTAAAAAAAAATCTCATCCATCCGTCCACTCTTCAACCACATTCATTCCACATTCGGTGATTAAATTAACTCAGTATAGTAAGTGGCCATTGTCACATTAAATTGTTAAATTTGTTAAATTTAGAATTAAATTAAAAAAAAAAAAAAAAGTGAGACACTTAAAACGCTTTGCTGACGTCTTAGACAAAGAAGACATTGTTTTACATTAATAAAACAAGGTAGGAGCAGCAATCCCAGTAGCGATTGCATAATGCCCCACGGCTTCTATAGAGAGTGAATGTTAAAATCTCGGAACTTTACAACTTCAAAACCCCACAGAAAAAGATAGAAGCTCTTCATAGATTTGGGATTATAATAAAACTGCAATAATAATACACCATTATAATAAAAATACACCAATCATTGTAAGATTTATTTCAAGAAGAGGAAAGGAAAACTGACTTCATAAAATTAATTCATATAATTCTAGTTGAAGTCAATATAAACAAGGTAATTAATGCTTTTAGACAGTGTCAAAAGCAAAGCGGCCCCATAATATGCACAATTTTATAAACAAAATGTTTTATTTAGAGACCGTTCTTTACGCAGGCGTGAAGCTTCTCGCTTTGCATTAGTATCTCGTTTTTCCGTAAGTCGAGACATTTTTTCAATTTCAATCACAACAATCGCAACGATTGCGTCTTTTGAATGAGCAACAATCACATTTATAATGCAGCTCTGCTATGAGCAACGCTCTGTATAGAAGCCTAAAAGAGGGGAAAGCCATTTTTTGATGAAAAGCATAAAAAGAAAAAACGTTTTGCTTTTGTTTGTTTTGTTTTTGACACTAGAAACTGAACGTTTTTTTGTCATAGAAGATTTTATCAAAACTTATATTAATGTTTTACTAATGCATTCCTAATTCTTCCACTTTTAAAATATATAATTGTTGATGGTAACTAATCTTCAAGATAACAATATATCTTTTGAATCCTTTCTGGGCCATTTCCAAAAGTTTCGAAAGCACTGACAAAGTAGCTGCCCTCCGTTCTTTCTAAAAGCAACCAGCCGTCATCGTTATTCACAAAAACAGATTGGAAGTTCCAGAACATTCCTGATAGATGGTGTACAGACCAGGCAAACACAACGCTGTTTATTTAAAAAAAAGAAAGAAGCATCATATTCACAAGCGTGTCATACAAAACAGAAAATACCCACTGTTACATAACCTATCCAAAGCCACCTCAGTTTGTGGTTGAAGTGGTTCGGTTATTAAAGCTATTTATGTAAGTTAATTATAAGAGCTACTATACTTAAATCCTAAACTGCATGAGTGTATAACTCAATCTATCTTTATATCTGAAAGTCTTACAGTTTTTATTTCATATATATGATAGCGGCTTTTTGATATTTAAACAAACACTATCAACTTGGTTCTTATCATTGAATTTACAGACAGTCTTCATTCTAATTAAAACAGAAATCATATACGTATATTGCATTTTTTTAATAGTTTCTCTTTCGGTAATTTCTTTTCTGCTTTGGCTCCTTTAAAATGCATAAAAGTCATTTAACTAGTTTCGATTTGTATTCAGACCGGGCCACCCCAAGCAGATGTGCAAGTTGTACCCTGCCAACAGATATCGTAACAGAGGGGGGGTCGCCTAATTAATTAATTAATTAAAACTGTATGTAATGAAAAATAGTCATACTTATTCCAAACTTCTCATCTAGTCTTAACCACTGTCTTATTTCTCAATAAAAAAGTTAGCAAATAAAATTAAGGGAAGTAAAGGGGCGGAAAAAAACTTTTTGCACAAAGGCTCCTTACAGGTCAGCGGCGGCCCTAATCCAGGAGCGTAATAATAATTTCAACTTTTTTTATTTTTTTATTTATTTATTTATTTGTAAGTTCATCTTTGGAAAATGCCCTGTTTATATTATTATTATATCCAAAAAAATCACATTATGGTATGTGACACCTCAACCAAAACGATCAACTGCAGCCGTTGATAGAAACGTTCGCCCCTAGTTTTTCCTCCTTAAAAAAATAATTTGGAAAACATACAGTATTTTCAATATAGAAAAATTAAAAGAAATAAAAGCATTTTTATTTAACAAATTGCTTTACAGTTATATAAGTAAGATCACCTGATATTAACATAATTTTTTAAAAACATCAATAGTAAAAAGGAAAAAAAAAAAAAAGAAAGAAATAAAGAAAAAGAAAAAATATAGGATTTTAAAAATGTATTCGTTCAAGTTTAATATCATACACTAGATTAACGAAGTAGCTTGCAAATTGGCTTCGTATTTACAAGGCGAAGTTATTTTGACTTGAAGTAAAAATCAAGTAATACGATTTTTCTCCTACTAAAATATTCAACAATCTGTGAAAGCAAAATATAAGAATAAGAAAGAGCTCTCTTGAGCTGCAGACCCTGGTTCTGTATTAGAATGGACCAATGTCAGCTAATCCAGTAGCAGAACTCCAGTGAAGAATTGCCAAATATCGGTCCATAATGTCTTCAGTTCTTAAGATTTATGTATAGAAAATTTTATGGTAAATTTTAATCAGTCATTTTAGCATTTATAATCGACATGTCTGGATTACGATTGAATTTATAATAAAGCTATATAAGGATTGTTCAGATAATTAACGGCAGGCGAGTATTTCTTCAGAGGTTTTGAGAGGTATTATCAACTGGTATTTGACTATACAAATATTCTAATTGGTTCGAGCAGCTTTTTCTAAGAATTCCTCCCCTGCCGTAAGGGAATAAGGGAAAGATAGATTTATGATGTTGTTAATTCCACGTAAGTAATCCGATTATCATCAGATCTTTCAAATGAAATCAGCACTTAATTAGCTCATTGATCCATCCACCGTCTTCCATCCAATCATGTTTATTGATGCCTGCGAGCGAAATGGGTCTGGTTGTTGTTCTCCTTAATATCAACGTGATTAGACATTGAAGTCCAACCATTAACTCTATAAATGCCAGTTCGACTGAGATATGAAGACCTCGTAAAACTTCAAAGAAAATAGGTGTGATCGTTCTCAGGCAACAGCCTTCGTTTAAAATATTTCGTAAATAAATAAACACATAATTTATCTTTTTCTTTTTTTTTTTCTTTTCTTGTTTCCCTTTCTCATGATAATTCACTGTTTAGATGTTCGTAAAGAAAAGTATCTGCCATCAAAAGGAAAAAAAGAAATGGTAGATATTAAAAAAAAGGGATTCTTACTTACAAGAAACATTTTCAATTGAAACTCACAAATGTGAGCGAAAATTGCAAGTATTGCTAAGAAAAGAAAAACGTAATATCCTAAACCTTAATTGATTAGAAAATTCAATTGATAAAAAAGAACTTTCAAACAAGTTCTGTTTTTATTCATTACAAACTGAATTGAACAAAACTGGTTCAATCCCTCTGTGGATTGACTATTTTACTTCCATTATTATTGTTGTTATTATTATTATTATTATTTTGTTATTTTAAATTATTTTATTCTTAAATTATTTTATTCTTAAATTATTTTCTAATTACATCATAATTAATTGAGCACAGTACATGGAAAAGTACACCTTTTTTTAAAAAAGAATTATAAGAACTTTTGTTTATGGATTAATGATATAATTACATCCAGTCAATAAAAAAAAATGATATTAGTAATACAGAAAGTGATGAAATAAAGTCATTTGCTCTCTTCTTCTTAAATTGTGTTTTTAATAATTTACCTTAATTATTAAAATTTTTTATAAACAATCTAGAATATTCTTTTTACTCCAGGATTAAGAAACTCGCTCCTTCTCCAGACTAAGAACCAACGATTTAGAAACATAAAAATCAGAGTTTAGACAACCTTATTTCTTTAGAGAAAAACTTTAGAGAAAATTTAATTTAGGAAGTTCCGTCTTTAAAAACGCCCGTGTTCATTGAATTTTTAATTTCACTACATTTAGGATCATGTAACCTTCACACAATCGCTTATATGTCTTGTCTTGAACATCTTAGGTATAGACAATGATTGTCTGTTCCTAGCTCTGAAGATGATTTTGGTCTTTCCATCGTAGTTTTGGTCGTCCTCTGTCTCTTTTTCCTTTGGGCTGATATTTCAAAATCAAATTTGAAATCTTGTCGTTAGATAGCCTTTTTACATGGTTAAGCCAATTTTTTTGGTAATTTTGAATTTCTTGAATTAAACTTGGAGTTTTAAGTTGGGCTCGAATATCATAACTTTTCTTTTTGTCGAGACGTGTAAATCCTAATAAAGGTCTCAGAAATTTCATTTGTGCAGTTTCCAATCTTTGTTTGTTTCTTTGTTTGAGTATCCAGGTTTCACTCCCGTATTTAATTGCTGCTTTGGCTGTAATATTATGTAATCTTAGTAGTGTTTCTTTCGTCATTTGTTTTCCAAATCTTCTTCTAATTATTCCATTCATTCTGTTGTATGTCTGTATGTTTGATATCAGGCTTGCCTCATCGTTATAACATGAAATTATGTTTCCTAAATATTTAAACTCTGATACTTGTTCTATTATTTTTCCATTAATTACAATTTTCACTCTTTGTATTTGTTTTCCACACATTGCCATGGATTTTGTTTTTAATTCCGAAATTTTCATTTTATAATTTTTTGAGATAGTATTTAAATGATTTGCTCCAATTTGAAGTTCATCTTCTGAATTTGCTATCAAAACTTGATCGTCAGCATATAGTAATGTCTTCAATTTTTTATCTTTTGTGATCTGGATACCATTTTTATATATTGATTTCCATTCTTTTAGAATTCTATTTATATATATGTTGAAAAGTATTGGGGAAAGTCCACATCCTTGTCTCACTCCTTTATTTACAGTTAAAGGCTCTGATATTTTCCCGTTCATGAATTTTATATTAATTTTTGTTTCTCTATATATACTTCTAATTACATCAATTAATTTCTTCGGAATTTTATCTTCTTCCATAATTTTCCACAGTAAATTTCTGTTTAGGTTGTCATAAGCTTTCTCGTAATCAATGAAAAGTAGGTATGTTGGCAAATTAAACTCTCTTCTTTTTTCAAGTAATTGCTGCAATGTGAATATAGCATCTGTACATCCTCTTCCTTTCCTAAATCCACACTGTTCTTCTTCTAAATAAGTATCTGTAAACTGGGTTAATTTATTTTTTATAATGTTCGTAAATAATTTGTATGCTGTCTGTAGTAATGTTATTCCTCTATAATTTTGACAATTATCCTTTGGTCCTTTTTTATGTATACTAATTACTATTCCAGTTTCCCATTCCGTTGGTATTTGTTGTTTTTTCCAGATTTCATTAAAAAGATTGAGTAATTTTTCTTTTAATTTTTCATCTCCATATTTAAATAATTCTATATATATCCCATCTGACAATCGCTTATATCTTCTCAATATATGTCGGCATCTCATGCAGATTTCAATTTTGACATTTCATCGGTACATAAATTGCATTTAAGTTTTGTTTTTCAGTTATTATGCAATAAACATTTAATTGTGTTATGTTCTATAAATACACAAATAATTGAATCAGAAATACCTAGTATGAATGCCTTTTTGAGTCGAGCTGAGACTCTGGGACGGCCATTTCGAGCTTGTTGAGCTCTCCTCAGCCAGTGAAGGACTCAAAAGGCGAACGAGGGGAAGAATTGAGAATTCGCGATGGAAAGAGTGACCCCTCAATAACTAAAATCAAGAAATTAAAAAACAAGAACAAAATATGGAATACAAATCCCTGGGCACTACCTCAAAAGGTATTTAACCACAAGAAAAAGAAAAGGAAAAAAAAAAAACAAACACTTTAAAGAGTGAAAGAAAAAGCAAACAATTAATAATTGAAGTAAGAATGAATGCCTTTTTGAGTCGAGCTGACTTGTGAGACTCTGGGATGGCCGTTTCGAGCTTGTTGAGCTCTCCTCCGCCAGAGCTACTCAGCCAGTAAAGGACTCAATATGGTTCTACTTGATAGAAAAATAAAGTTTACGTGAATATGAAATGTGTGTTGATAAATATTTTACACGAAAACACCTCTTTTACTTCTTTCCGTGATACTGAATGGCTAAAGCAAATTGCACTTTAAAAAAAAAATATGTAGGGAACCTTTAAATGAAGTACAGTTGACTCGCGATAATCCGACATTTGACAGTCCGACACGCTTGGTAGTCCGACGCAGGTTGGTTCGAAAACCGACCCGATTAAGGCGGTCACGGAGGTGAAATGCACAATCACTTGCGATGAAGTTATGTCGGCTGCAAAACTTTGATACGTTGGTGTGAGGAGAGGGAACTCCACCACGAGAACATTTTAATGTTAAAGATATTCAAGAAAAAGCCATGACAGACTCTTTACGTAAGAAGAAACAAAAAACGATTACAGATTTTTTTAAGCCGTAAATACATATGTAGGCATTTTTATTTTTTATTTTAAGACATAAAATTATATTTTACATTATATACTGTAATTTTATTTTTTAAGACATAAATACAGAAATAAATTAGTATTACATACATACGTATTCATTTGTGTAAAACTATGCCTAATGAGTTTTTTTTTATATCCTCAACGGCCGTAAAATATGTACTCATTATGTATTGTAACAATATACGTACTGTAGTACGTACAGTACTGTATATACATAACTTAAATTTTCTTGCCTTAGAAGTCAAGATTCAGTTTTAAAAAATCAACCTTTGGTAATCCGACATTTTTGATAATCCGACACCCCCTCGGTCCCGTAACTGTTGGATTATCGCGAGTCAACTGTACTGATTATAAAAATTAATTACTCTCAAACTAATTATCACCAATACTGAGACATGAATTTTATTGAAGAGCATCTCAAAAAAAATTTTTTCTCCTATTCAGTGTGTTGATTTATTTTTTTTCATGTGATATCAAAACGATATTCTTCCTCGCTCCAAGCATTTGGCAGCATGTGTTGATCAGTCTCGGCGATTACTGTTCGACTGCATCCCTTTAAGTCATTCAGAGCCGCAGACAGAGGTGGGCGGTAAACTTTGTTATCCGCGTAGTTCACAGGAAGAGAAAGTTTTGCATTTTGAATTTTACGAAAATTTGTTTAGTCGTTCAACAGAAGACGGCGCATTAGTGATTTAATATCAGTTTCAGCAATGAAGCAGCGTTTCTCTTATCTGGCAATGAAACGGTTCCAATATATGCATATGGAGAAGTGAACATTCGCAATCGGTGATTTGCAAGAGATAGTTCAAAAGTTAATATTTTCTATGCTTTGACCAGTGAGAGGTTTATAATCTTCATCTTCTTTTTTTTTTTTTTTTGCCATAGAGATAATCAAAGAAATTGTCTATTGTGATATGTTAGAATCATGGTTAATGCAATCATCTCTTTCAGGATAAACCAAATATTATATTTGAAAGAGATAAGGTACCTCTACATATCCACTTCCATGAGGTAATCTCCTTTTTGAATGCAGAATTGTCCATGCAATGGATTTTTTTTCATTTTCTGAACCGCAATCCAAGGGAATAAAGTTTACCGCCCACTGCTAGCTGCAGTACTGGAATATTGAAGGGATGCATTCAGATATAATTGCCAAGATTGAAAAATCACATCCTGTAAATGTTGGCGCGAGGTTCAATATCGTTTCAATGTCTCTTAGTTAAGGAATGATTAACATTGAACTTCACTAGGCATGTAATCTATATATATATATATTATATATATATAGGAATGGATATATATAATTTGAAGTATTTTTCAATATGCTTTTGGTCTGATTAATGATATATGATATATGATAATTAGTTTTAGATTTTTTTTTATGCCATCAGTTACAGATTTTTTTAAGTTAAAGTTAAGGTATCGGCTTAATGCATATTTCTATAAACAATTAGAAATAAAGTAGTCAAATTATAATAGATAAGGAAGCAATTTAATTTAGCTATGGGGCATTTCATTGTATTTTTTTTTCCTTAGGGATGTGACAAAATATGTATAAATACTTAAACTAGAATTACTCATCAAGCATTATGAATTTATCATTTTCAACATTATAGAAAAATGAGAAAAAAAAATTATAAATTATAAAACAATTAGCCGTGCCGGCGTGGTCTAGTGGATTAGACGGCGGTCTTCCATGAGCCCGATACGTCGGCATCTGGGTTCGAATCCCAGTATTGGCTTGGATGTTTACTTTACTTTCTTTCCTGTGTTTGTCTTCTTCTTCTCTTTCTCTTCCTGTGCATTGAAGGATGTGAAGATTTGTTAAAATTTCAAATGGAAACAAAAAATTCCTTCACTAATTCTGACCATTGCTGTAGATCCAGAAGGATGAAAGCACACACACATATATCTATATATATATATATATATATATATATATAGAACAATTGAGAATAAATAAACTACATTTAAGAAATTTCCTGATAAGTTTGTACATTACAACAAAGCGTCACATCCCAAACAACTAAATGTCACATTGAAAAAGAATTGTCACTTCCCACTACGTGAAAGATTATGTAGACTTAATTTAGCAAGTGTAATTTAACAATAAAAAAAACAAAAGTTTTATTAACAAAATGCAAGTCGTTTCACAGGAATTAAAAATTTTACAAATGTCCAAGAAAACAATTTCACAATTTTAACATAATTTTATTTGTATCATATATAGATTAAAAAAAAACAAAACTCTAAATACTGTAACTTATATATTTTTTTCTAATTGTACCACAATGTTTAAATTGATAATTCCTTTTACGTCGGCCGTTCTGGAAGTCATGGCAACTATTTTTTATCTGCCAAACTTGCGGCACAACTACAATTCCAGAATACACGTTTGAAAGCTTGTTGGATGTTCTTTTGACTGGCAACAATAACGTGGTCTGGGTCAGTGAAGGAACGTCATGAGAGCGAAAGGAAAATACGTATTTGGAAATCATCGTTTAATAAGGCAATGCAGTTTCGAATTTCAATCAACATACGTAGCTACTAATTTCATTTTTTTTAATATATGTAGTAATCAGTAAAATGAAAACATTAAGTTATTTATTCACAATTACTCAATATGTATGCTATATTAGAAAAAAATTACTATTTATTTCCATTGTTACCATAGAAATACTGTATGTGTGGGCTGGAATTATGTACAGTACATTTATTGAATATGGATATACACATATGACATTATTCGTCCTTTTTTTAACAGTTTATTTTTAATTTAGGACTAAAAGTATTGAATTCTTATTATTTATTAGGGTAATTGTGTTAATAAGTAATTTAATTACGAGGCATTCAGCTAATTTCAGCGTATACAATTAGCAGCGAAAAGGATTCCTTCAATTTTTGATAATGTGAAAATTAATTTTCCTTTTAACTTTGGCCGCTGCTGTCATTAATTTGATAAGTTCGAAAATAGTTCTGGATTAAAAATACATCTTTAACATCTATCGTGATTTTATCAAATTAAAGTTCTGTTAACAAATAAAATCTCTGTTGCAGCTTTAATACAGTGAATATTATAGTTAATGTTCGAATCAAATCTTAAAATGGATTTTTTTTTTAAATGACAGTATAGATAAATTAAAAACTGAGTTCAGACACTTATAAATATTTTATTATGGACAAGGTCATTGTATTTAAAACGAAAATATTTCTAAATCCCAACAAATTATGCACATAATATTAAGAAGATTTTCCAAGAGACTAAGCTTCCCTGGCGGGTTTTTCTGGCTTATTTCTTCTCCAGATTAAAGCGATCCAAAATAGAGACCAATGTTATTTTGTTTTGTTTTTTTGTCTAAGGTGCTGACCTTCCTCCGTTGGGCTGCCTTTTATGCTGTCCACCTTTACTTCTAGGTGTTTTAACTCGGAGCTTCCCACTCTCCACTTCTTTTTTTTTTTTTTTAATCTATCGACCCCTTTCTTAGAGAGTATTGAACTCTCATCAATCTCCTCAGCCAAATAATAAAAAAAAAAATCGATCAACTAAAGAAATTAAAGAAAAAGACAACGAAACAGTTCAACCTTGTTCATTCGTCCCTTGTCCTGAATTGACCCCTTTTTAAGTCCATCCCTACTTTAGCCTCTAAATCTAAAAAAAAAAAAAAAACCCTTCATTAAAATTTAATATACAAAAACAGTTCACACGACAAATTTCTAAATCCTTGAGCAATTTATACAAAATGTATACAAACGTAGTATACTTACACAAACTTATACAAATGTATTGGGTTGGCCAAAAAGTTCGTTCGTTTTTTTTTTTACGTACGTTGGCTCTAGTAGCGCTTAGGTGTCTTTAACGTCGTTCCACACCATTTTGTTAGATAGTATTGTGACAGCTGTTATATCAGCGTGCATTTAAAACAAAAACTGAGCAAAATTGGGGAATTTTGTTTCGCCAATTTAATATTGAAGATGGAAGACAATAAGCACGCAAGACCGCATGCTTCTTTGATGACCAGACAAAAACTGTTACAGCTTGGTTGGGAAGTTCTGATTCATCCACTGTATTCACCAGACATTCCGCCTTCGAATTACCATTGATTTCGGTCTTTACAAAATTCTCTTTGTAAAAGTTTCTTGTATTCTCCATTGAAAAAATTCAATTCCTTGAAAGACACCAAAGGCACCTGGAACATTTTTTTGCTCAAAAAGATAAAAAGGTTTGGGAAGATGGAATTATGAATTTGCGTGAAAGATGGCAGAAGTTAGTGGAACAAATCGTTGAAGACGTTATTCAATAAAATCATTGTGACAATGAAATATGTGTCTTTTATTTGACATTAAAAACCGAACGAAATTTTTGGCCAACCCAATAATATAGCATATATATGACATTTGATGCTCACCTAGCGCTTTGTTTTTTTAGAATTAGCAACATGAAGCTGCTCTCCTGTATTTCCAAATTATTGGTATCATCATTACGCATTGTGGATTTCATTTTGCAAACATTAGAAAACACGTAATTCCGAAACGGCCATCCATTTACACATTCAAAGTATTTCTACTCATTAGGATACTGATGATTCTAAAGGTATTTTCTGGAGATGATGCATCGGTTTACATTTGTAATTGCACTCATGCATCTTTCTTATTACTTTTATTGCACTTGAATGCAACTTTTATGTCACTTTTCTGACAATAAAATTTGCAAACAACAAAAAATTTCAAACATGTAACCACAAAGAACAGAAATAACAATAACTGAGCAATTTCTCATAAATGTTTTGTTAAAGAAACATGTTATATTAAATAAAACAAGAAATGAATTCAGAAATATTATAATTTAGAAAACCCGTATGATGGTTTGTGATAAAGCAATAAGAACTCTGAAAATGGTCACAGTCGGGTCTCGATTAGCTAAAAAGCAATGAAAAATCTAGCTTGTTTTTGTTTTGTTTTGAAGAATTAGTGCTTGAGACGACAAGCGGAATTTATAAAAAGAAAGGAAGGTATAACACTAACAAGTGAAGAGCGTGACCTCGAACGCTGAGAACCGCACGAAAATATGCTTAGAATATAAATCGCTCATGCCAAAAACAGTGGTATGAGTCATTCTCATGCAAAACTGCACGTCTTACACGAGAGACATTTGAATGATCACCTATTGAAGGTCCAAGAGAGGAACTTTGGTAACGCGAAGAAACAAAAACGCACATATTTCAATGACGTGACTATATTGCTATATTTCACTCTGCTTAAAATAATTACGCTATCTGAACAACAAACTTTTCCTATTGATCTGATAGTGTTGCAAAGCTATTCAGTCTTCAAAGTGCGCTCGCAGACAACAGCTGAGTTTTGCATGGAAATGACTATGAGCGATTTAAATTCTAAGCATATTTTCTCAGTGTTCGAGGTCACGCACTTCCCTTGTAAGCGTAATCTAAGGATATAAGAATCACATCCAGAATTCATACTGTAAGTTATTACAAAGTTATGATTTATTTGTCGTTGAAGACCTTTATAGATTTCAAGCTAAATGCATATTCTCTACAACGAGCTTCTAGTACAGGAGCAAAAGATACTGTTTCCCAATTTAAGACCTTCATTCGTCAATTACCAACAAGAAGGAGCAAGAAAGTCTTGAATAAGACCATTTCATAAATCCGTTCTTAATTCTCTTAGGAGCAGGGAATGCCAGTCTGGTCCTGAAGATGCGCTTCTAATAATCTTCCGTTTGGTACAAACCATGCCCACTCATAGATACCTAATGATACAACGTTCGTTATCAATCAAGAGTTATTGTTATTATTATTATTATTATTATTATTATGTTTGTATGTTTCAAACCTTGGGTTTCCCCAGCAAAAACAATATGGCGAGTCAAGGACCAAAGCGCATACTGCCAAGTGTAAAGATGTGTGCAAGAATGATTAGGGATGTGTGCTTGTGTCCATAAATTTCCTAACTATGCGTGTAGTGTTGAGTACCACAGCCTTCTGCAGTTGTGCATAAGTGTTTTTGTGAAGTCCTAGTGTGCTGAGACTGTGGTGCAATGTGTGAGGCACCAGACCAGTGGCAGACAGAACGATGGGTACAACACGTACTCGATCCTGCCTCCACTGCTTCTGGAGCTCGTGTGCTAGATCAGTGTATTTACTGATCTTGTCTGCGTGAGTTTTCTGCATGTTCTTGCTGATAGGCACTGCAATATCAATTAGATAGGTCTGTTTGTTGACCTTATCAACAAGTGTGATGTCTGGTCTGTTGTGATGTATGGTTTTGTCTGTGTGAATGGGGCGGTCCCAGTATAGTTTATATGAGGGTGACTCTAATACGCTTTGTGGTATGTACTTGTAGTACGGGACCGTGCTCTTAATAAGTGAATGTTTGTGTGCTAGTTGTTGATGAACGATCGATGCTACCTGATTGTGTCGGTGGAGGTAGTCTGTTTGAGAGAGAAGGGGACAGCCTGATATTACGTGGTCGATCGTCTCATGCGTAGTGTGGCATTTCCTGCATTTGTCGTCATGTGTGTTTGCATCGTGTAGAATGTGTTTCTTGTAGTTGCGTGTGGAGATGACTTGGTCCTGTATTGCGATCATGAACCCTTCGGTCTCCCCAAACAGCTCACCACTCGTCAGCCATCTGTTCGACGCTTCCATGTCGACATGAGGCTGGCTGAGTTCGTGATGATGTCTGCCATGGAGTTCCTTACGAGCCCATGATTCACGCAGCTGCTGAGTGTGGGTGTCAGGGGTGGTGAGTGTTGGAGAAGAGTTTTCGAGGTTCAGGGGTGTGAGGTGTGTGTCAGCCTTGACAATGGCTGAGTGAAGTGAGGAGTCTTCTGCTCTTTGGTGGAAATGTTCCCTAAGTGTATGTACTTGTTTTTCGTGTAGGGTGATGAGGTTGATGAGTCCTCGGCCTCCCTCCTTGCGGGGAATAGTCATCCTTTCCGTAGCGGACTTGGGGTGGTGCATGTTGTGTTTCGTGAATGTAGTGCGTGTTGCGCGTTGTAGTGCTTCGAGTTCGGTGTTTGTCCATGGAATTATGCCGAACGAATATGTTAGTGTGGGAACGGCAAAAGTGTTGATAGCTTTAATTTTATTTCTGGCGTTGAGTTGTGTTTTGAGGATTTTGTGAACTCGAGCAAGGTATGTGTTCTTCAGTGCATTTTTGATGTTTGCGTTATCAATGACGCGCGCTTGCTGGAAGCCCAGGTACTTGTAGGTCTCTCCCTCTTCCATGGATTGAATGGCCAAACCATGGTCCAGTTCAAAACCCTCCAAATTCGAAGTCTTCCCACGTATTATGTGTAACTTGCGGCATTTGTCAATTCCAAATTCCATCCCAATGTCTTTGGTGAACTGTGTGGTGGCTTGTAGTAAATTAGTAAGTTGTGCATTGTTTGTAGCATAGAGTTTAATGTCATCCATGTAGAGTAAGTGTGTGATTTTATATGGTGTCACAGTGCCTGTGGTAAGCCTATAACCGTGTTTTGTGTTATCTAGTATATGGCTCAATGGATTCAAGGCGAGGCAGAACCAAAGAGGACTCAAGGAGTCTCCCTGGAAAATACCTCTCCTTATGGGAATGGGATCTGTAGTGATGGAGGTGTTAGTGGTGCATAGGTGTAATGTTGTGTTCCAACTCTTCATCGTGGCAGCTAAGAATGCCGTGATCTTGGGGTGTATTTTGTAGATATGAAGAGTGTGTAGGAGCCAGGAATGAGGGACAGAATCAAATGCTTTCTTGTAATCGATGTATGCGATATGTAAGCTCCTATTCTTCGCGCGTGCCTGGCGCAGGATTACAGAGTCAATAAGGAGTTGCTCCTTACAACCCTGGGAATTCCTGCGACAGCCCTTCTGCTGTTCGGAAAGAATGTTATATGTCTCGATGTGTGTGTAGATCTTGTCTGCGAGGCAGGAGGTGAGGAGTTTGTAAAGTGTGGGGAGGCAAGTGATTGGGCGGTAGTTTGCAGGTTGCGCTGTTTCAGTGTTCTTGCTCTGTAGGTATGTGACACCCTGTGTGAGGAAACGAGGCATATGTTCTGGGTGTTGGATTATGTCAGTGAGTGTAAGCGCTAGTTTTCCATGCAGGGACGTGAACCTCTTGATCCAGAAGTTCTGGACTCCGTCTGCACCAGGAGCCTTCCAGTTGTGTGCATGTTTTAGTGCTGTCTGTATGTCTGCGAGAGTAATCTCATGGAAGGACATGCAGGGTAAGTGTTCAGTGAGTTGCTGTTCCTCTGTTATCCATGGTGCTTTATCATTGTGGGGGATAGGGTTTGACCACAGAGACGACCAGTATTCACGTAAAGCCTCGCTGTTGGGAGTGTTTGTGTTAGTTGCAGTAGAGGAAGATGTAAGGGATCTGTAGAATTTTTTCTCATTGTATTGGAAAGTGTTGTTCTGTTGTTTGCGCAGAGTGCACTGTTTGTATCTCTGTAATCTTTTTGCAAGTGCACTGAGTTTTTGTTTTAGTGTGTCAAGATGTTCCTGAACCTGGTTATGATGATTTGAATGTGAAGGGCGAGTATTTATGTACTTGAATATCTTTCTAACCTGGGACATAAGTTTCTTTGTTTTGTTTCCTGCACAGTATTGTGTGAGCCTGGCTATGTCTCCTCTAAGGTCGCTGATGCGGCCCTCAAGGCGACGTCTCCAAGGGGGGATGTATTCTTGTGTCCGTGCAGTGGGAGGTATGTTGTGTTGTTTGATTCCAAGTGCCCGAATGGTTCCCTGTGCAGCACAGTAGAGTGTTGTATGTATGTCTTGTAATGTTTGGATGTTGTCAAGGTGTTGTGGGATAGTGTGTGTGTTGAGATGGTATATGACTGTGGCGAGTTGTTTTGATATGTGTACTTTGGGGAGTGGCGGCCTGAGTGTGGGGTCTGTGCCTGTGTATTGTGCAAGTGCAGTGTAGAAATGATCATGAGCTGCACGTAATATTTCATTAGTTGTATTGTTGGGGCATGTGTACTGAGGGGTAGAGATTGTTTCTGTGTTTTCCATAATGGTGTCTTCTGGTGGGGTGTGGTTTGGTGTCCTGTGGTTGGATTCAGCGACTTCTTCTTTAATTTGTGCAAGTATGCATGGGAGAATAAGATTGTTTACTACAATTGAACGTCGCTGATCCGCTACCCGCTGTTCGCTAAGCCCTAACGATGGATAGCGTGTGGTGAAAGCTTGGTGTAGTGCCTGTCTGTATCCTGTTAGTTGAGTACCTAACTTTGTAACAGTGAAGAAGTCGCGCATAAGATCCTGGTTCATCTGTGGTGACCATCGGATGCGCTGGCGTGGTTTCCCAGTCTTGGTGGTCGCCTGCTCTGACACGGACGAAACACTTCCGACTGTTCGGGCTGGATGGTGTTGCCCGGGCATTGTGGTAGCCATACTACAGGATGGGGTGCCACTTTCTCCACCACCACCTGCGGGAGACTGTAGTATATTTTTCGAACGGAGGCCTCTGCCTAACCCCCGAACGCGGGTGACTTTATCCTGCGCCACACCCGATGCAGCATGATCTATATTAGAACGTGTTCTCATCATAAATGGTTGGACCCTTTAGCCTACCCTAAAGCTAGTGTAGTTCCCGCCCCCACCGCGAGGAGGTAGGGTCCATGGGGGCTTATTATTATTATTATTATTATTATTATTATTATTATTATTATAATTATTATTATTATTATTATTATTATTATTATTGTTGTTGTTGTTGTTATCTACAAGGAATCGTAAATAAACATTAATTTTTAAATAAAATATCTTTAAATAACCAAAATAACAGTTGTTAACAGCTTTTAGGATAAATAAACCATACCAACTTTGATTCGAATCGATTTGGTATTTTGTGTCATTAAGCCGATTTTTCTCGCATTTTAATGCCTTTAAAACGATAAACCGGATTTTAGATTTATGACTGATAACAACAACAAAAAATAATAATGACCACCGAAAGAAATTCAGATAGATAATAAGTTATTGTTGTCGTTTTTCCCTAAGATGTGTATGGGCTTCGTTAATTAAGCATTTAGAATTTGGATGGCTTCCATTTGAAATAAAGCGACGGAATGTTTTCCCCCTTTATCATAAATAAATAAAATTCATTATATTGCAACAATGTATCCAGCATAACATACACTGAATTTAGCTTACGGAAAACTTTACAGTGGTATGTCACGAATTGAATTGCCCATTTGTGAGGAAAGTACATGCAACGAGATCAAAGAGATAAGGGATTTTGAAACCCTCCGCCCGTTTCGTTTTAATCAGATTCCCTTTAATTGATACCGCTGCACTTTTACAAATAATCTTCGGTGTAGCCATCTGTACATTGACTGCAACAATTCTACGGCTATTATTTTTGAAAAATAGATGATGACATAATTTATACGTGTCTAGTTGTATCTTGTGTTTTGATCAACTTCTTTTAATAATATAAACCAAAAAAAAAAAAAAAAGGAAGAAAAGCAAATACATTAGTAAAAGGAAGAATAGCAAAAGCAAATCTAGATAGATAGACAGATGGATACTGGCAGAAATAACCTAACGGCCAGAGAATTTTAGAACCATTAACGAACTGCTGTGACAATGCCCGTGCTTACGTATAGAGAAGTGCAATGGTAAGGAATTGGATTTAAAGAACATCAAATATCTCGAAGGGAGTAAGAGGGCAGTAAAGTGATCACAATCTTTATATCATTTAATAAGCACTATCTTCTCTCAAAAGGGTGATTCAATTCATGATGAACAATGTAATGTTCCCTTGTTACCTGTAAACGTTTCCAATCTTGTCCCAGTCAATCCAACAAAATCTCACCCTGCTCCTTGAACCTCCAGTGGGAGAAGTCGCCCAAACTATTCTAACAAGGATTTTCGTCAATTCAGCTACAGACCTTTCTTTGACTTTTCTCAATTCTAGAAATCTAGTTTAATATTGTTTTATCAATATACCTTGGTTTCTCTTTGCCACATCTTCTCCCAACTCCATTTCGGTTCTTTTTACAAATATATATATAAACTGTTATGGTTTGTTCTCCAATCCATACATTAGGCTACTTTTGCATCTCTTCCATATAAAAAGAATTGTAATCCTAATATCCATCTTTCTATGTTTCTATCTGTAATTTACTCTTGGAATTTGTTGGCTATGACTCCGATATGAACATAAGAATCGATTAAAAAAAATGGTTAACACATTTCATATTAAGTGAACATCTTATGTTACGTTATTTATACTAAAGGCATTCCAACCACATTTTAATAGGCGATTAATTTCTGTCATGAAGTTATCATCCATATTGTCTGCTAACTGTGATATCTTCGTTGTGAAGTTCCTTCAGTTCTTCATTATTGACTTCTACTTTTCATTTATTAATGAATCTATTGTACGTAACTTTTCTCTTCATTGGGTTTGTCTTTAATCCAACTTTTATACTTTTGGAAGCAAGGTCTTGAATCAATACATCTCAATACGTCTTGAATCAATACGAGATTTAGAAAGGAAAAAAAGCAGGTATTGATTCACCGTAATGGTTTTCTATTTTCCAGTGTTGCTGAAAGGCTCTAATCTTCTGATTGACTTGCCCATAGATTTATTTTCGTCAGCTTATGGCGAATATTGGTTAGAAACAATTTTCCTGCGGTTGTTGAAGTCGGTAGGTTTCATCATAAGGATTTTTTTTGTTTTTTGCTGAAGCATACCATTAGGAATAGAAAATGATAGTATTTCACAGGCTGATAGACGTCCCCGACGGAATAAATGACCAACATTCACGTTATCTCTTAAAGACGGACATTTTTTATTGAATCTTTCATTTGGGCTATGATGCATCGTTTGAGATGCATATGATTTGACAGACGGATAGACATGAACATCGGAAAAACTGAACGATATTCCAGGATTATTAAAAAAAAAGAGTTTTTTTTTTTTATCATAGTCATTATTTCATTACTATTATCTGTTTAGGAAATATAAACGAGATAAAGGAGACAGATAAATATGCTAGAAAAAAATCTACATTATCCTTGGTTGTTTCTTGAAAACTTAATTTTTTCCCAACTTTGAAAATAACTTTGTGAAATCCCTTTGACTAATAAAAAGGAGCGAGTTCGAATCTTTTTTTATACGTAATTCCTTTCAGGTCCTAAGACAATGGAAAGTCACAGAAACGAGAAATAAATTACTCTATCCTCTCGATGGATCCAGTTATCAATGATTATAGGTCAAAATTCCGTAGTCTTCTTATATTTAGAACCATAAGTGTATGAGGAGGGCCCAGGATGCCGTGACTCACCCCAAAAGTTCTTTCTTTTTTCTTGGTTGAATTGGCCGTTTGAGATACCCTTGACCCCCCCCCCTCCTCTGCCCTCCGAAATTTCGAAGATATTTTTTTTCTTTTAATTTTTTAGTTATTGCCAGACGATTCCCTAACTTGGTCCTCCCCAAAATAAAATCCTATATACTCCGTATATCCCTACAATTAATTTCTTTAAACACAGAAATTAAACACAATTTGACAACCAAACTTTCAAGAAAAACTTTATTACCGCTACATCTGTACCAGTTGTTTCCGTTGTTTCTAAAAAAATCGCTGTAAAATAATCTTTTTGTCTCTTACATTAAATATATAATTAAATTACATGATGTTGATTCATGTATTAATCGTTTTTTTTTTTTTCTCCCTGTCCCTACTTTCAGTCAGACTGAAAAATAGATGTACAAGCATTTGTTTCGCTGAAATGCCTTATTTATTTAATGTTTCTGTAATCTTTATTACATTTATTTAGTTTGATTTTTTTTAAATTTTTGATATTTCCTTTGGTTCAATATAATATTTGATAAAATCTTAAATTTTAATGTTGTTACTAATTTATCCAGCATTAGTTAAAAACATAGCCTAAAAAAATCAAACATTTTATACCAAATGAACAAAGCAATTCATCGTGTGGCATGTTCTTATTGATAATCGTAGTGTTACATTTTTTGAAATCTCTGACAAAGGCTGCTATTGCTGTTGCAGGTATGATACGAGGGTCGAACAGAAAAAAAGTTTGCAACTATAAATTAAATTTATGAGTTTGCCTTAATGCGGGCAGTTGCTAAATATCCAATTGAGAGCTGTACTGCTCAGTATCATATAGTCTTCTTTCTCGTGTGTGTCATTGGAGGTGCGTGCTGTCATTTTAAAATGCCAATCAGCTTGGATAATTCGTCTTCTATTGAAGTTCATGCAGTTATACACTTTCTTTGGGCACACAGAGAGTCAGAAGCTGAGATCCATCGAAAGGTCAATGAGGTGTACGGAGATAGTATGATCCTCGTTGGTGACAATGCCAAACCACATGTTGCACGGAGCACACACAACTTGCTGCACGGTTTCCATTGGAAATTTTGGAACATCTACCGTGCAGTATGGATTGCTCCAAGTGATTTTCATCTGTTCCCTACCTTAAAAGAGCACATGTCAGGTCAATGCTTCGTATGCAATGAAGAAGTCCACCGTGATGCAAAAAAGTGGCTACAACAGCAGAGCCCTGGCTTTTATGCGGATGGGATCGACACTGATGAAACATTATGACAAATACCTTAATCGTCAAGGTGACTGTAGAAAAATAGTGCATCTATGCCATTTTAAGAACAACATCTCGTTTTCTTCCAATAAAGAATGAATGCTTTTTGTACACAAGTTTAGTAAACTTTTTTTATGATCGACCGACGTACCTTGCTGACTCATTTTAATCTCGCCGATTGGGTCATGTATCGTCTTTCAAACTATATCTATTTCTCACAAGAATGGATATCTTCTATATATTTTTGAACACACTTAGAATAACTCATCCAAACATGGGAGAATTTCAGGGTTTACTGATAATAATAATTTTCATTGATATTTGCAATTCAGACAAAAATTTTACTTCACAATTTAAATCAATCAGTTTTTGGTAAAAAGAATATATATCACTTAATATCCCAGATCTGCCGAAATTTGAATTGGATGATACCAATCGATGGAGAAAATAATCTAATAGGGAAAAAAAAATCAGAAACTCAAATATCAGTATTAATTTAAAATTCTTCCAAAGACGGGAGAATTTCAAATTTACTGGTAATAAAAAAAAAAATACTGAATTATTGGCAAAGTTCAGAGAAATTAAAAATCAAAATTGATCGATTTTTTATTAAAAGATTTTATTTGAAATTAAATAAGCTTCATATTAATAATGAGATATCCCAAAAACTTCCATTGCTATGCTCTACAAATTGTTTTTCTAAGCAATTTTTATTTTTATTTCGATTATTTGCAGGTTCTCAATGATCCAGGAGAAGATAATTTATATATGGGTAAGTAAAATTTAAATATGTTTAAATTTTTATTAAAATGTGAAATATGTTAATAGTTTAATAAACATCCTTTCCCTAAAGCTCAAATAATAATGTTTGTTGCACTGATCAAACAGTATGGATGGGATACAGCCTTAACTGTTTTCATGGGCTGTGATGCTGTGTAAGTGTGTGCTGCTGTGTTAATTATTAAAAGAGCCAAATCAGCAAGCCTCATCTTCCTTTGATTCTTTCCATATTTACTAGCAAGAAGATCTAGCTTAGCTTTGCAGAGCGTTTCTGTTCCAACAAAGAATCATCCTTTATAAAGAAGTTGATGCTTACAAAGTCACACTCCATGGCAGTGGAGTCAAAGTCTTTATAAATGTAGTAACAATTACATAGAAAAGTGATCGCATTATAAAATCTCTTCTCAGAACCAACTTAATAACAAGGAAGGGATTAGATTAGATTAGATTAATTGAAAGTGGGTGGCATGACTGCCGAGCACGTTGACCTGAAAGATCTTTTGTACTATCCCACGGAAAGAAGGACAGATGGAGAGAAAGACTGAGAAAGGATGGCGTGAGAAATGCAGGGGAAACGGGAGAACCCCGGGAAAACCTGCCCAGCGCGGATCGCCACCATCAACGAAACCCACATGACAACCGAACCCGGGACTCAGAGGTGAGAGGCCAGTGTCTTAGCGACATCGCCAACCGCGCGGCCTAGAAGGTAGGGATAGTGATTAGTAAAACCAATCACAGTGCTTTGCAACGGCTTCTGAATCACCTTTACTTTAGAATAGACTGTGCCGGGGTGGTCTAGAAAATGGTTGCGCGAGTCTGTTTGCGACCCCATGCTATCTTACCCATCCCTATTTATATGGAATAATCGTCATTCTTAATTGAAACCTTGTTAATACACTGAATTCCTAATAATGATTAAAAAAAAAACTTAAGTTTTTAAGGTGAGGGTATCGAACCCACGACCTTCGCGTTATTAGCACGACGCTCTAACCAACTGAGCTAACAGGCCACCTACAACATTCAATTCAGGCCACCTACAACTGAGCTAACAGAAGCCGTTGCGAAGCATTGTGGGATATGTGTCCACAGACAGACAAACCGGGGATATAAGGCGTCTTCAGTTTAGTAATTTTAATCAATTTAAATGTTAATAGATATGATATTTTTGGTTACAACATTGTTATTTATTGTAGAAAAAAGTTATTAATGATTTTCCTAATGATGGACACTATTAACAGGATTTCTTCACGGTCTAAAGAATAAAGGGTTGGGTAAAGTTATAAAATTCAGAAAAGGGTGGAAAAGATATTCTTATCTGGCCAATGAGGAAGTCAACACTGAAAATATTTATATCTTAATGTCTGTGTGTTAGAAATAGCAACATGAATTTTAAAATAATCTTTTATAAATAAGTGTTTTAATTTATACTTATTTGTCATTTAATGATTTCCTAAACTTCCTATATTATTTTTTATATTATTTTTATAGTTACTTCTATTTTTATTTCTTACTTATTTTTTATATTTATTACATAAATAGTAATAAATATTGTTTTACCTTAAATTTTATGAAAGTGAAAATGTAAGGTATAGATTAAAAAAGGTATGGAAATCAAACTCCATATTCATGATTTAAAGACAGCATAGGTCTACCCTGAAATTTGAAATGGGAGGGATTATATTGTTGCCTAATCATAAAAAAGTGTCCTTTTCAGATGCAATGAGGGAGGGGGTTAAGACCACTAGCAAATCCTTTCCCCTCAGTATGCTAGTGAATGGAAATATAAGCGATTAGTGAGACCCAAAGGAGTCATTTTTTTGTTTCATTCATCAACAGCTGAGGCCCAATGAATTCAAATATAGGAGCTTTATAATTTATGATCTTTGTTGAAGTTTTCCTTTTGTCTTGTAAAATGTCACAATCACATGTCTGCATTTGAAGCAAGTTGAAATGAATCTCTGCAGGGTCATTTACATACATGTAATGTGAAAATTATAGAAATGGTGATTTTTTTTTTGTCCTTCAGCTGAATTCAAAAATGCAATATCAGATTGCAAATAATTACTGTTAAAATTTATAGATTCATAATTCATTTCTTTTCTCTTTTTTTTATTTCAGTATTTGAACTTTTGGAAAAGGGGTAAGTACTTAACAGTTTTGTTGCCAATAATATAAAGGAAAAGAAAGTGTAAAGCTATAATTATAATTTTATTAATTAAAAATTTGAAACTGCTTGCCACTCCATTGAATTTTTTATAAAATACTGCAAGTTCAATTATCACAGGTGTCTCACTTAACAATAATTAGTGAAATGCTGACAATTATTACAATAGTGATCATTATTTCTTAATTTCATCTTTTTCATTTATGCTACAAACAAAAATTATCCTATTCTATGTTCCTTTAGTTACCAGCCAGAGGCTGGTCTTTACTTTTATTCATGCTGGGAAGTTATGAATGTTAATTCTCCAAATTAAAGCTTATGCCATTCTGCAGTATTTATTCAGTGGTTGTTCTTCTAGAAGACTACCAGTTTTGATATATCCAACTAAGAAGTGGAATTTTTGTCATCCTTATATCATCTATCAGAAATATTACAAACAGAATGAAAGGATGTCTAGTTCATCCCAAGATGGTAGACTAAATGCAGATAATACCATCTTTGGGTACTAATCTTGAAAGGTGATAACCCAAAGATTAGATCACAGCTAAATCATCATTCCAAAGATAATCACAGCTGTATGATATCATGATAGATAAGTGATGATCTTTGGTTATGACACCAGAGCATTTTTCACTCATGTTTCTCATAGGAAATCTCATGTTTCCAATGCAAATACTTTCGAACTATTTTCAGCTTCTTCAAAGATTTAAAATGTTTCCTATGCATAAGTACACTAGATACTTCACATAATGTAGATAACTTAACCATAGCTATGGTACTGAGGGGAAAAAAAAGAAAACTGTATATCCATATACTCAAGCATTCTCCTTCTACTACTACATCATTTAACTTTCACTTAAGCCTGATTTATTAGCAGACTCAACAGTCCCTGTCATTTTCCAGAAATTATCAACTATTATCAGAATTTATTCAGATGGTTTGTATGGAGCAGAAAGAACACAGGTAGGACTGCCAATCTTTTCATGCTTCCCAGTAAAATTTGGTCAGGTCAATCTAAACCAAAATCATTGCGCTGAAACATTATTTTCCTCTTATTTGAAGGAATTGGTGCAATTCCATGAGAAGCTAACTTCAGGATTTTTTGTCTGCTTTTTTTTTTTTTTAATTTTAGCATCATTACTTTTAGCTTTTTCAAAATGGAAAAAAAGCCTAAAAGTAAGCTTGCAGGCAAAAATTTATGAATGTAACAATTTATAAATTTTTACAAGAAAAAATTGTATATTTTCAGATGCTTTAAATGTTCTACCCTCTCATTTGGTAAGTGTATATATAAAAAGGAATAAGTAAAATACATTAAAATAAAAAAAAAATAATTGAAATAGCATTTTTGAGAAATTAAAGGCAAATATCATATCATTGGGAAGTCTAGACTTCAATAGTACCAGTAACAAATCTTGAATGGGACCAAAATTATACAACTATACAACTTTCTAATTGTGAGCTTAATTCAGGGCCTTTTTTCTTTTCTTTTCTTTTCTTTTCAAAGGACTACAAAAATAATAGTATAAAATTAAAAAAAAAAATGAATTTAATTACTCATAGACCAACCAGTTTCATCAAAATCAGAGGGAGTAGGGGTGTAACTGTGTTGATTTGGTATCAAATGACCAAGCTTTGAATCTTTTTTTTAAGAAGCTGAAAATAGTTAGAAAGTATTTCTACAATTCCTTCCCAAATAAAACTATCTTCAAAAACAAACAGCAGGATTCTCCTTTGTCAGGATTCTAAAACAAGTTTTTCATTATACAGTAAAACCTCGTTAAGTCGTCACTCAAGGGACCAAACAATTTTGACGACTTAAGCGGAGTGACGACTTAGGCGGAGTGGAAATTTTTGAAAAAAAAAACCCACTGAAATACAATATTTTCATGAATTTCTGTAGGATTTGGTGAGAAAAACAAGATTTTCAGAAATCAATACATGCAAATGAATGAGTGGAAAATTAAAAAAACACTTTTTATAGTTACCACATGATAATCGTTTTAAAAGAAAGGCAATGTCTGTCTTTGAAACGTTCCAGCCAACCATTGCTGCCGCCTAAATCTTCAATGTTCAACTCCTTAGCAATTTCTGTGGCTTTTTCTTTGAGAATCATGACAGAAATCGGCACATTTTGCGATCAGGGCATGTTTTAGCCATCGAACTAAAACCTCCTCAATCTCGTCAAACTTCGATTTCCTCATTCTCTTTCTTTTGTCTTTGCAGTCAGCTTCTTCAATTACTTGTTTCGATGATAGAATATCGTTTAATGTAGTCCTAGGGATGTGGTGTTCTTTGGTAAAAGCTGTTTTCGAAACATTTGATTTTTTCAAAAAGTGCTATTAAGTCTTTTTTTTTTTTCTTTTAAAGATAATGAGGTAAGTTTTCGTTTCCCTTGCATATTAAAAACGTAATCGAACCACGAAATTGCAAGAAAAAAAATAGCCCTTATAGCGGGGCTTACTCGCTATGAAATGAAGTCACACTCAGGAGCGGTCAAGAAAAACGTCTACACGCGACAGAGTCGCAGCGAGAAGCCTGCTTTGAATGATTAACAGCGAGATTCCAAGAACCCAAATCCTCCGGAATGGTAGGAAAGGAATGAAGTGACAGGCATGGTCGAAAATTCCCTGTAAAGGCTTGGCTTCCTTAAAGTGAAGGGGCGGGGCTGAAAAGACCACACGATGGCATGCAAAATGGAGACGAAAAATGCTTTTGGCCATTTTGAGGGTGACGAGTTATCCGGAGTAGAATTAAATTTGGTGACGGGTAAAGGAGGGTTATTTTACATTATTGTGTATGAGAGCTTGTCGGGACCAAAGGAAAACGACGACTTAAACGGAGTGACGACTTATACGGGTGACGACTTAACGAGGTTTTACTGTATATCTAATTACTGTTCTCTATATAGCATACCAACCCTCATCTAGAGAGCATTTTCAGAACGCTACATATGTTACACAATAACTTTTTCATCTTGCTAATTTAAAGCATTTTAATTTAAATTTAATTTTGAAAGCCTTTACTCATTGTGAAAGAATCTTTTAATTTTTTCAACTTGTTTTTGTTTTGATTTCATCATATTCGAAGTTTTTTCAGTTATATGAGTTTAAATCACATTAAGCATTCTTCCATCCAACTCATACAATTAGTTTTCATTAATTAAGAAAAAAATATGGTTATGTGGTAAAAATGAGTTGGAATGCATAAAACGTGGATGTATGACATGAAAAGTAATACTGAGTTAGTGTCGTATGCAAATGAGTGGCACTGTCATTAGTTGATGAAAATGTATTGCAGCCTAAAAGGGGCTGCTTTTCAATTTGTTGTCAGATTGTGAAGAATGGAATTTGAAATTACAACACATCTCTTTTGTAATGACTTCAAGAAATATTTAAAAGATGAACTTAGCTGGAGAGCTGTCAGAAGATTAAAGGCAAAGCCAATGTCAAATAGAAACAGAAGATGGCTAAATGGGAGTCCTTCCGTGGTCCTCAGACTGTGGAACCAATTTCAGAATACACAATCAGGTTCCTAGAGGCACAGTGAAAGAAGGTCTAGGATTACAAGTACTGTGGATGACCACTATCTTCAGTTAAGTGCCCCAAAAAAAACAGCACTGCTATCCCGACACAACTGTCATCTGCCCTACTGCAGCTTCAGGAATGCTGGCATCTACTTCCTCACAAACACAGAAGCCCTTATGAAGGATGTCTTTATGCTAGTGACCAGCAATTTGCATGTCTCTTGCCACCCATCAGAGGATGGAATATTTGAAGTGGACAAGACTTCATGTGATTTGAATTTAAAGCCAATAGAGGCCAGTACTATTCACAGTGATTCCAGGTTTGCTTTGCAGAGTGATTCTCAGCATGCTCTGATCTGAGAAGAATGAGAGATACACTATAATCTCCCTAATACGGAGGGTTGTTTACAATCTATGGTAACGATTTGGATTCGGGTCTATTTCCCAGAAATTCCCTTTCTCCACCAACGATCATGCTCTATTTGATGGCCATGAGATACTGCCATCACTCTGCAGCGCAGTTTCCATTGCAGGAGACTACTGCGAAGAACGGGAAGACTTGCACGTTGCCACTCCTGCTGACAACATTTCCAGAGTCCATCCAATGAACGAGGACGTCGTCTTCCCAAGGCTCGTTTTAATAGTCCAAATGCACAAAAATCCATGGGCGATGCGTCTGGAGACTTCACTGGTATCTCGGTAAACGGTATAGCCTGGATTCCGGTTTGCTGTTCCATTAGTGTCAGAAAATTCTGGGTCGATTTGGATTTATGGCAGGACACCTTGTCTTGGTGGAGACGGACCTTGGAAACGTCGTTTCCGTAAAGAGCAGGTAGTTCCTGTGTATAAATTGGTGTCAGTACGTGATCATGATAGTACGCAGAATTCACCTTTACATTTTGAGCCACCCTCCGTATCTGTAGCTTGCCTTGATAGGAATAACCTGCAACGATCATGAATCCCTTCGAAAAAGTTTCACAACATTCTCTGTACCAATTTGGAAACGATTTGGCTCCCACTGGGTGATAGAAAATCGCCCTTGGTTTATTGCAGTTGGACAGATAAACATATGCTTCGTCTAATGTGGCCACATACTTCCATTTATCCCCAGCGAGATGTTGTTCATACAGTTTTCTGCAATTTGTCTTACGTTCTGAAATGTGCATTGGTAAGAGCTTGTGAACCTTGCTTTTATGTCTCTTTTGAAGTCCCAAATCTTTATGGATAATCTTGTTTACGGTATGAAGAGATGTTCCTACTTTCGCACCAATGGTCCTTTGGGTCGCTGGATTGTTCCCCTTCACCATTTTCTTGACTTTCTGAATGACAGTCTTTGTGCGACTTATAGGTGTCCTTGGATTTGCTTGCTTTTCATTCCCGGAAATCTGTCCTGTACGGGCCAAACCAACACCAGCTAACACATTATGAACTCCTATCTTCGAAATGGTGAAACCTCTTTTTCTACATGCCGTAATTATTGCGGAATAACTAAATTTCGCGTCGGAAAGGGCTGTAACGTACCCTTCCCAAAACTATGACACTTTCGGTGGCATTTCTCCGAACAAACTAACCCGCACCCCTCCACACTAATCTTTAAGTACTCACCTGTACGTTTGCATAAATTTGCATACCTACTGTGATTGGTTGCGTCGTCACGCGCCATGCAAATCGTTACCATAGATTGTAAACAACCCTCTGTATCCATTAAAGAGACACTTACACGGAGGTAATGTGATGGTTTGAACTGACATTTCATTAAGTGGATACAAACCTAATTGTGTCTTCCAAGAGAAAATAATAATGATAGATGATATAGGGATGATGTCCTGGACCCCTATGTTCAACCTTAACCCATTTATGCCGAAAGTAATATTTGTTAAGTTTTTAAGTTGAAATTAATAAATTAGACCAATTACAACATGTTTAAGTAAAAAATAAAATGTTTTTATTTAATTGCTCCCTGTGTACCAAATTATGGGCCGACCTACATATAGGACGCTAGGCATAAATGGTATACAACATGCTTTCTGTATTACTATAGTGTTCATTCCGCAACAGGCTTATGCTGTGTGAAAGTCCTTGAAGCACTTTACATGAACACCTTTCCCACATTTTTCACACCTTGTAGTAGTCTTCTGATGACAATAAGCACATCTTGTTTGCTTCTCCTGTGGAATTAGATTATAACCATCGAATCGAGAATCAGCCAGGGACTTAGATGGTTGTCCTTTCTGGCCTTGGTGAGAGGGATTTCCGTATCTTTCCAGGTAAAATCTTGCAACATGTCTTCGGAAGGCTAGCAGATCAAGATGATTGTCTGGATTACATTTCTTATGTAACATCCAGGCATTATTCATAGACTGGTCCAAGAAATATGTATTCAAGGATGAGTACCACTTCTTTCCTCTAATGGATACCCTATATTTGTTGATGTTCTGGTCCATCCTGTCCACTCCACCCATATGTTCATTATAAATCTTTACCAGATTAGGCTCTGAAACCTGTATTCGTTTCTTCTGCTCTCGAGAATACCGATTCGCTTTGTTTATGGGATTTACTCCCGAAGCATTTGAGCAAAGTGTCACAACATTGTTGTCATTCCAACGACAAAGCAAAATTTCATTTTCCTCGTCTACTTTGTAGTCACAAAATTCCCTCTCTTTTTTCTTCATCTCAGCAGGCTTCATCAGGGGACACTTCTCCGTTCAGTTCTCTCTCACAGTTCCGGTTCCCTTGATTCCAGCATCCTTCAAAGCTGAAACAAGCCTAACACTCGTGAAAAAGTTATCAAAACACAGGTGATAGGGAAGGGGATTTCGGTCATATACACCCAAAACAACTCTAATCAAAGGAGTCACAAAGAAATTTATATAAAAAAAAATTTATACCCAAAATACAGTATGACCAAATATATGCGGATTTTCCTAGCGACCTATACGTAGGACGTCATGTTTCCATTCATTCTCCTAGGCCTAACGTTCGTTACAGGAATTTGGTATATTTACCTTTCCATTACCCTTCCTTTCGCAGTTTATAATTACAAAACACATAATTTTACGACTATTTTCTCAAATAAATATCTTACCTAGAAGTCGAAGCCATTGCAATTTTTGTCAAGAGCTTAGAAGTTGCACAAACATCGTATGATAAGGCATGTGCAGGTGAAAAATTTCTTGAAACGAGCTATGGACACGTAAGCGTAATGTGTTTACTACCATTCCCTTGGCGCCATCTGAATTCTGAATGCATAACTATTTCGGGAAGCTCAATTTGCCAGCGTACTATATGTAGGACGCGAGGCATAAATGGGTTAAGCAAGTGCAATAGACAAAAACAATGCTCTTACAAGACATTAATGCACATACACACTAAATTAGCTGGTAGATCAACATCTTCAAGAGGCAACTATTGTACATCTGGATTGGCTAGCCAAGTTTTCCAATCTTAACCCTATCAAGAATGCCTATGATACTCATGGGGGATGTGTTACTGCCCTCAACCCCAATCTCTAAGACCTGATGGGTTTAGATGCACTTGGCTGTTGTTACCTATTGAGTTCCTAGACACCATTAACAGCTTAAAACATATTAGGGGTAACAATACCCCATACTGAGATGTATGTGCTATTTAATTTGGAAACCTTATTTTTAACATGGATCTATATGTGCTCATTGTTGGAGGAAATTAATGTTTCATACAAAATATTTTTGGGTTGTTAGCTAACATTTGGTTGTTGTTAGATAACTAGGCTACACGTTTTCACCAATTTTTATACAAAATAATCATGTAATTTTTTGAATTATTGCAATTTTTCTTTTTTCCGTATTTTAATGGAAACCAATGTAGAAGAATGAAAAACTTTATGTTAAATATTTCATTGAATATTTAAAGATACTTATAGATGGATTAGAAACTTGCAAAAAATTGCATGTATTTTTAATATTATAAGTTCTTTTTATTCCAAGTCAGTAGACCAAATGAAAGACCTTGTGAAGGAGGATAATATATTTTCTAAGTAACTTAATAGATCTCAAAAATTATGCAATAAAGCAGAATCGATTATCACTAGATACAATCTGCTAAGACAATTTAGCATCACATCCTAGTATGTTAGGATCAATTCAACAAGTTCCGATTTCCACCCAAGATCAAGCCATGTGCTCTAAAAGTTTACAAAAATGCCAGTCTCTTGCTCAAAAAATTATTTGCATCCAGAGTATAGACATGCAAATAAAAAGCTTTGGTGGAGCACTCAGGATTCATGCCAAAAAAAAAAAAAAAAAAAGAAGTAACATATTTCTTCAATATAGCTATTTCCAACAATAAATTAATTTTCCAATATACAAAAATTACATATAATGAATTCAATTTTTACCTAAGATGTAAGATTCCAACAACTTTGTCCCATAACCATGCCAGCACTGTATATTTCACAATATGTAGATCTACAAATAGATATTGACTGGGATATCTCAAATAATTCTTCCAGAATTTCACCCACTCCCACCCGAAACTATGGAGATTTTGGGGGCAGGCAATTTCATAAAATTGGCTAGAAATTATTTTCCCTTATTAAATATGACAAAATGCAGCATTACATTAAAGATTGTGCAGCATAATAACTCTAACATGTCACAACCATTTGTGATGTATTTTAAGAGTTAATTTTTTATGGAGTATTTGCTATACATATAAAAATTTATATTGCCAAAATTTAATGAGTACATTAATAAGGTTGCCCTAATTTAATGTACTACTTTATGTGATAATGCTTTCTTGGTCAAAAGATTAATCAATATAATTTTTGACATGTATAATTGGTACAACAGTAAGAATCTGTGATCCATGTGTTTTCTATGGAACAGATTTTTGAATAATAATTGTCTTAACAAATAGAATTTTAAAAAAACAAACAAAAAAAACAAGAAATGATGCATGATTATGTGATAGGGCTGTTGAACAATAAGAAATTTGTCAAGTTTGATGGTGAAAATTAAAAGGAAAACTATGAAGTAACATTTTATAATAATAATAATATAGGCCTACTATATTATTATAAAACTTATTATAATAGGCCTAATAATAAACTATTTCATGGATTCATATCATTATAATGGTTTGCTGTTACAATCAAGCTATACATTATAATTCATAATAATGGATATTTCACTTACCGATATATGAATAGTATAATTCTATTCATTGTAATTCATTTGTAGAATGTAAGCAAAACTATTCTGATAATTTCAATGTACTCGTGAAAGGCAAAGAAAAGTTTTTGCTTATAATTTTACTTAATAATCAAATTTTGATGGGGAGGGGCAGAAAACACTGAAATAGTGTAATAGTGCAATCACTGATGTTCAGGCTCAGTGGACTTTAGATGATACTGTCAAAATATATGGTGTTAGAAATTGGAAAAAAGAAAACCTAAAACTTTGACACATTTTATTAGGTTTTATTTTACTGTATGAATATTATAAAATATGCATAAACCCAAAGCAATTAGCAGGATATAGTTTTCCATCATTACATAATTACAATATAATAAATATATAATCAATATTGTTGGATTCTATTTCAGTGTTGTGATTTGCACTGCACTTGTCAAACTTATGGTACTTTTCACAGTAACTGAAATATGTCTAAACAGAATTAAAATAGCATTGAAAATTTTCAGAAAGAAAGTTTTAAAAAAATGCATTTGAATAAGCTGTGTTATTATCCATACCTTCAATAACATCTTTAGCTGCTTCATTATAATGCACTTCAGTTTTACGTTTAGTGTGAAATGAATGAATCTATTTGAAAAGGTACCAGTACACAATTACTTTTATATTATACAAATTGTGTTTAAACTGTTCTGAAACAATAATATTACTATTAAAATTAATTGCAATAATTATTGTTATATTATTACTAAAAATAATATTTCAAGTTATTCTATCATTATTCACACTTCTTTCTTTAATCCCTTAATAAAACAAATAATGCAAGTTAATTTCTATTTAATAAGTTTTTTTTTTTTTTTTTTTTCTTTAACAGACAAGTAATAGAAATTCCTACAGATGATCCAATATCTGAAGACCAAGCTTGGTGCTATTTTAGAGATGTGGTGTTAGGAATGGAATATTGTAAGTAGAAAAATGTGATACTATATAATTAGCTGAAATATTAATTATGCATAACACTGTTTAAACTTTAGTCATAGATACTAATACCTATAGAAAAATGTATAAGGTTTTAAACCAAAAAATCAGACTATTCTTCTTTAATAGTTATTCTTAATATAATTTTCAACACAAGAAAAAAAACCTGCCATTCCATACATAATTTAGTCACAACAATACATTGAAAACACTTGTGCTGCTGAGAAAGCATCAAATTATCACACTTAGATAAAAACAAGTGAATATAATTTTGTGCTAAAGCATAAATTTAAGGGTGGCCCATTATAATATAAAAAATTTAAAAATAATAATAAAAAAAGGAAGTACATTAACCTAAGGAAAAATTTAAAAAAAATATGAAAAAAATAAAAAAAAATATTAGGAAAATAAGAAAAAAAAAACTCACGCAAACATTGAGAAAAAAAGATTAAGAGAAAAAAAAGAAAAGGAGATATATCGATTCGAACCGACAACCTTCAGTATATGAGTCGGACATCTTATATATCAAGCTATAGCTGACAACTGAAATGAGATGGTTGCATCTCTAAATTTAAGCTAATAGAGGAAATCCAATGAAAACAATGCCAAATATCTTAAACATGGAGAGGAGGGGCATTAGCCCCTGAAAATACCCTATTCCTACATTGTTTGGGCCTCTGAACATGATGGTAAAATCCGCTTGTCGATCCGACCTTCCATTCAGGAGTTGTTAGGGGTAGACAGACACGGGCAGACGGACAGGACAAATGCAATAGCTACTGATTTTGGCCGCTATCACAGTAGCTCCCAAATGTTGCTAAAAATCTATTTACTTAAGAGGATGATTTTCCACTAGTAAAATTAGTGCATGTATTGGTATTGCAGGGGATAAATAAATGATTCCACAGCTATTGCAAAGGAACAGTTGCAGTACAGGGCATTAGAAATCAGTATAGTCTAAATCTATCCTTAGCAATAATTTAAGCAGATATCTGCTGCATCATGATTCATAGACATGTCTTATCATGTCCTGTGGCAAACTTCCCACATATTTTGTAATTGCTGTTGCATTCTGAGATGGCTGAGATCTATTTGGGGTTCTAGAAGATTCTGTTTGTCTGGGAACAAATCAGTGAAGGGTGTTGACACATTGAGGCATTACTGAGAGATGTGGGCTACATATGCAGCAGGCATTATCCTATTGAAGTTGCCCAAAAGGTGTGATATTATAGGAATATGATGAGTCATAATAGATTGTCAACATATTGACCTGCTGCTAATATCTCAATCATCACTAATAGAGGATATAAATGTTCAAAGGCAATGGCACCCCAGATCATGGCAACAGGGCCCCCACAAGAGGAGGGGGGTCAGTTGGTCCTTCAGCACTGGGCCTGGACATCAAAGGGGCCCGGGCTGAGATCTACAGTATGTTTATAGTGTAGAACAGGGGTGGGCAAGATGTCGATCGTGCATTTTGGGGTGACTGCATGTGAGATTTCAAAAGTCTGAAGATGTCTTTTTTTTTTTGGGGGGGGGGGTTGCGATTTGGAGATTTCATTTTTTTTTTTGTCTTAAGGTGACCACGGCACTTGGAGTACACTTGAGGTAGTCCTTACCTTACAAAAGTCTGCCCACCCCTGCTATATAAGTATGAAATCGTGTGGTATTTTCGTATATACACATTATAACTTCTCTATAAATTTCCAATTTCAAGCTTAATGATTTGGCAGCCAATAACCAATGAACTTATTAAAAAAGCAGAATTAGTACATCACAGTTAATTAAAATTAAAAAAATTTTCTTTCACCATATTGATTAATAGAAATTAATTTTACAGTATGTATGTATGTAGATCAATCAGAAAAAAAAGTTACAAAGCTTATGTACAAAAAGCAAACCTTTATTGGAAGAAAATGAGATGATGCCCTTAAACTGGCACACATACACTATTTTTGTACAAAGTCACCTTGACAATTGAGGCATCTGTCACAAAATTTGATCAGTTTGTCCATCTCAGCTGCATAAAACTCAGGGCCCTGCTGTAGTAGCCACTTTTTTGTATCATGTTGGACTTCTTGTTTGTGAAGCATTAGCCTGACATGTGCTCTTTTAAGGCAGGGAACAGATGAAAATCAATAGGAACCAAAATTTCCCAGTGGAAATCATGCAGCAAGTTTTGTGTGCTCCGTGCAATGTATGGTCATGCATTGTCATGGAGGAGGACCATATTTCTCCGTATACCTCATTAAGCTTTTGATGGATCTCAGCTGCTGACTCTATGCTCAAAGAAAGTGTATAATTGCACTAACTTAATAAGAGACCAGTTATCCAAGCAGATAGTCATTTTGAAATGATACACACAATGACACACACAAGAAAGACCATGTAGTATTGAGCAGTACAACCCTCTATCGGTTATTTCAGCAATTGCTGGCATTATGATAAACTTATAAATTTAATTTCTAGCAGTTGTAAACTTTTTTCTCCTCAACACTCGTATTATCTTAATTCTTGACTTAAATTTGAATTGTTATATAGTACAAAATTGAAACTAACATGTTAAATTGTTTCACTTTTCAGTGCATTTTCAAAAAATTATTCATCGGGATATTAAGCCCTCTAATCTATTACTAGGAGATGATGGACATGTTAAGGTAAGAAAGATTCATTAGGAATCCATCTTATGCATCAAAATATTAGTAATGGAGAATATGAAAACACTGTTTTTAAAGATATATAATAATTTATATTGTTTCTCTATGAGTCAAATGTAAATAGTTATATATTGAAAACACATTAAATTATATTACATTTATTTTTCTTTAAAATAGCAATTCAGAAATTACTTTAAAGTCAGTTACACTTACAGTAGCAAAGGCTACGAAACTGTTTCTAATTCTTTAAGGGATTTGAGTAAAAAAAAAATAAACATAGTGTAAGTTTCTGTCTGTCCTTTTTACTTGATAATGAAGTTAATGTAGAAACTTGAAAATAATGTGCTTCTTCTATTGACATTATATACACAATATAGTTTATTTTATTTTTTCATTATTGTTTTAAATTTTCTGCAAGCTCGAACTTTAAATCTTTCACATTCAGCTTTTAAATAGAAAAAGACCTAATGAAATCCAGAAATGTTAGAAAAAACTTACTTCATGGTTTTTATTAATATTAAGAAATTATATTTTACAGATTGCAGATTTTGGGGTTTGTAATGAATTTGACGGCACTGATGCTCTTTTGTCCAATACAGCTGGAACCCCAGCCTTCATGGCACCTGAAGCTTTAAGAGGTTGCGAGTTTTGTTTCTTCTTTTTCAGTACATATTTACTGATGCCACCATTCCTAATATTATTTAATAACCAAAAAGTAATTTGTAATGCATTATTTAGTAACTTTTTCTTTCTTTCTTTTTTTTTAGCAACCAGAGACAAGTATAGTGGGAAGGTAAGCTTACATTTGTACATAATAATAAATTAGTTTTAATTCACATCACCAAATACTTAAGCAAACCAAAATAAAACAAAAATTTCAAACTATTGTGAGTAAAATGCCTGTCTTATGACAAGACCAATTTACTATAATTATCCCACCTTTCACAACCATCCTTTCTTTTGTCAGGCTGCTGATATGTGGGCCATGGGAATAACATTATTTGCATTTATTTATGGTTGTGTTCCTTTCCATGATGACAAAATATTAGCCCTGTACAGCAAAATCCAGAATCAACCTTTACTTTTTCCAGAAAAGTAAGTGAAAATTTCTTTTTATTGATTAGAAATTTTATTTCATAAAAATGTAATTATTTAACTATGAAAAAAAATATCTGGATATCCAACTCCTGAAAGCCAAAATACTGTGTCAGCTGTTTCTGTATCAGGCAAAACTTAAAAGTTATTTTTCCTTCAAATTTAGATTTCTAAATTTACCACCTGATAATGTAATTTTCCCTAGGTTTATTTATAGAATGTTGCAAAAAACACTAATTTAGAAATTGGAGTTGGACTTATTAGATTTTTGTTGATTTTCTATATAATGGAATTGTATTTTTATGCTTTTTTTAATTTTAAAATGATTTTAAGCATAGTGGTCCTGTCTCATTTGGTCACAATTTATTTTTTCATTTTTTCTGTACTACTTTATTTAAACTATCAATATTTTTACCTAAAATAAATTCATAATAAAACAGTAAATATAATTCCTGGGCATATACACTTATTAACATAAAAAACGACGCACCTAGAAGGAGTTGTCCGATGGAGACAAAAATTGGTGGAGAGGAAGATTATGTACAGAATAGAAAATGATTAAATTTTCAGACAAATTGAATGATTTATTTCAGAGTTACAGGGTTACAAAGTAACGAGCTCAATAAGGTGTTGAGCTCCACCTCTACGCTAAATGCAAGCTGCCACATGACGTGGCATAGAGTGATAAAGCTCCCTGATGGTCTCCTGCAGTATTTCTTGCCAAATTTGCTCCAATTGTCAGGCTAGGTCATCCACATTCCCTGGTGGATGCAGTCGCCTTCCCATCATATCCCAGACATGCTCGATTGGAGAGAGATCTGGGGATCTGGCTGGCCAAGGAAGTGTTTCACAAGCTGCAAGACAGGACATAGCAACACGTGCCGTATGTGGTCTGGCATTATCTTGCTGAAAAATAAGGCCAGGGTACTGCAAAAGGAAGGTTAGCAAAACAGGTCTCAGAATGTCGTCGATGTACCGCTGTGCTGTAAGTGTGCCGCTAATGACGACCAAAGGGGTCCGGCTATCAAGGGAAATGGCACCCCAGACCATAACTCCTGGTTGAGGGCCTGTGTGGCGTGCAATAGTGAAAGCAGGATCGGCAGGCTGCCCTGGGCATCTCCAGACACGTCTGCGACGATCGTCAGGACACAGTTGGAAGTGGGATTCATCGCTAAACACTATACGTCCCCAGTCAGCATCATTCCAACCGGATCGAGCCAAGCACCACTGTAATCTGGCCCGACGGTATGCAGACGTGAGTGGCAGGTGGCGTAGCAGTCGGTACGAGCGTAGATGTCGCTCTCTCAGCCATCTGTGAATGGTCATGGTGGACACTCGTGTGCGGGTCGCACGTCTGATGGTTGATAACGATAATTCAGGTGCTGTGACAGCTGATCTGACAATCACTCTATCCTCCCGCTCTGCTGTAGCCCTAGGGCGACCGCTACCTTCATGACGCTGAAATCTGCCATTGTCCACCCATTCCTGCCAGCGTCTTCTAATCGCCGCATCACTTCGACCCATATGACGAGCGATTCTCCGATTTGTCCAACCTGCCTCTTTAAATCCAATGATACGACCTATTTCAAACTCTGACTGTTGCACGTAATGAGCTCAAATCCTGCGGCGAGGCATTTTTTCAGTCGTTGAAAGGTATCCTAACTCGCAATGCAACAGAAATTTTCACCATCAGATTGAGAATCGCTTCTTATATACACCTGCTGAGTGCGCAGTTCTGATGCGCTGTAGCTCTCGTTATTTATTCATTGGACACCAAAGTATAATCATTTGCATGGGCGGTCCCAATGTCTTTGCATACGAAATTTCATTACAATCGGACAAACCCTTCTAGGTGCGTCGTTTTTTTTGGTAATGAGTGTATTTTTAGAGTAAAGATGTCTAAATATCAGAATAATTATATTAAAGTCTTTCTTTTCTAATTTTTTCCCTTACTTCTTTAATAGGCCTGAAACCAGTCCAGAATTGAAAAACCTTATAAGCGCTATGTTAGAGAAGGATCCCAAACAGAGAATAACTCTTGCTCAAATTAAAGTATGTTTTTTGCATGTTTCAAGTAAACTTTTTGATAAGCAAAACATGGTTAAAATAGCTTTACTTTAATGCAAATGATACAGCTCTACAGAAATTCTGTATGGAAAAAAGCCAAGAAATAATTGTGAGAAATATAGAATCTTGAGATTACTATACCATGTATTTACATTCAGTAATTAAGTAGTGATAAAAGCTTACCATAATCACTAATATTTTTCCTTATACATAAAAAGAAGTCAGCATTTCTTATTGTTTTTTGTTTTTGTTTTTATCAAACGGCTGGATTATTTGAAATATATCTTGTTTCTAACCACGAGCTTGCTCAGAAGTAGCCACATTTGGAAGGCTCACTTATACCAAATTTGCAAGATATCTTTCAAAGAAACAAAAATGATCACTGATACATGTTGTCATTGTAGTATGATCCTTCTACAAGAACTTTATTTTTTTTTTTTTTTTTTTTATTTTTGTGGTCGGAAAATATTTTAAAAAAAAAGGAACTCTGAAGTCTTTAAGAATAGGATAGGTGAATCTTACAGCTTAAACAAGCACAGATATTAATGAGACCATATTTAATAATTTAAAACATATATCTGTTGATAATTTGTTTTCTTTCATTTTCAGTGTGATTAAATATGGTGGTCAATGGTATTGCAGCAAATTGTGGCTATAAACAGATATTACAGTGGATATAACATTGTATTGCAGGGAAACTTCAATTAACACTTCAAAACTGAAATTATTTGCATGTAATTTTAGTCATGTGATCACTCATTCTTTCTTAATACAGAATATAGATGTCTTAGCAGATGTTGTCTAATACTCTTTGTAGTTTAAGTAAACTGTAAATACTGAGGAATAGTTTCTTCATCCTTAGAACACTGGCCAAATAATCTAAGGATGTGATCAGACAATCTGTTTGATCGTGTAACAGTCTTGACATTGGTATAACGGAAATATTTCTGAAGGAAAGATTACAAGAAAAATAAAATACTTCAACTATAGGGATTATTTTATCTAATACAATTAAAAGTAGAAAAATCAGCTTTGATACCTTAAAGTAATATTAATTTTAATGACAAAAAGGATCTTAATTAAAAGAAAAGCTTAATAACTACTAGATTTCATGGGAATAAAAAGAAAAAAAAAAAATTTTAATATTTTTTTCCGCTTTGATTTTGGGAAATGGAGGATCTTTGTTAAATGGTATATAAAATATATTCTTTCAAATAATTAATATGAGATAATAATGTCAAGTTATTAAATCAAAATAGTACTCTCTCTCTCTCTATAGGGTTATTCAAAAATATAGTTATATAAAGTTGAAGGATGGTTTTTAAAGCTATGGTGTAATTCTGACCAGGGAAAAAACATCGAATAATAGGTTGTTTTATTTTTACATGATTTCACTAGAAATAACATTAGAATTATCAATCTTCACAGAATTATGAGGAAGAAGTATTGATCATTTAATCACTCTGACCGTAATCTTCAATATTTTTTTGTTATTAGAATCATCCTTGGGTAACTGCCAATGGTGCCTGTCCCTTGCCAACAGAAGAAGAGAACTGTATTTTGATTGAAATTACTGAAGAAGAAGTACAACAATGCATAAGGAACATTCCTAAACTAGATACACTTGTAAGTGTTAATAAAATTATTATTGTTAAATACCTATCAGCACTGTTTATTTTTGTTTTTAGAAAATGATCCATACCTGACTCCATTACTGACAATTATGGAAACATTTGTTTTATTTATTGATGTAAATATCAGCACTATACAGTAAATGCATGAATGAATTAATGCTATTTCATCACTTGTTATCAATAATTAATCTCTGCAATTTAATTAATTACAAAGATAAATCAATAAAGTTATTAAAAATATGAAGATTTCTCACAGCAATCCTTGTCCCATCTCAAAATGCAAAAATAAATAAAAATGTTTATTTTTTTATTAAAAATATTTCAGCATAGTAAGAATTCACTTTACAGGTATTTTCAGTTTGTTGTTGCAAAGATCTAACAACATTTTGATGACACTCATTTGAATTATGACATTATTACTAGGTGTATGCTCAGCTATCCATCGCATAATGGGCATTTAGCATGGTGTCATTTCAAGGACTGGAGGAGGTTTATTATCAAAATATGATGCTTGTATTTTAATTTGGATCTTAAATAAGTATTGTCCAAATTTTAAAGAAATCAGTCCAGCCATTTTAGTGAGAGATTTCGGGAGTCAGTTTTGATGGATGGGAGGAAACCAAAATAAAGGTGCCTTTTAAAAGAAAAATAAGCTATGTACCAATTTAACAGAAATCTGTCTAGCTGTTTTAATGTGATGTACTTCTCGTGCTCAGTCAATTAAGATCCCATTATGTGTTTAGTTCAGACAGATTCAAGTTTAGGAATTTCTGAATGTACAGAGAGCTAATTCCAGAATACCAATTTAAAATAATAGCATTGATTAATTAGAATACATGGTTGGCTATAGATCACTACATATTATAAGACAATCATAAACTACCATCTTGTAATTAAAAAGTCAAATTAACAAATTTTGAGACCTGCCTCTCCTCCTTTACCAAGCAGTCATTAAGTCTGCAGAATATTAAGTGACAAAAATATTTAAATTTCACTACTTTATTCTGTATTTTTTATTGTATGTTCTATCTTGATTTAAGACAGAAAACTACTTTTATTGATATTAGAAAACTATTTGATTTGATCTTATATGCTGTTCAGTAATGTCTAGGCCTGCAAA
>JAFIDM010009631.1:76155461-76187163 GCA_023159025.1 Thereuonema tuberculata | reverse complement strand
ACATTTTCTTTATAATGAAATGTTTCTTTAGAACTGAAATTCTAGATTGGGGGGGGGGGGATTTTGGTTATCGGAAGTCTGAAAATTTCTAGCTTCTAATCCTTTTTTTCACACAGAAGCAATTAAAACACTTTATACTTGCTTTATAACAGACAATAAATGTTATTATTTTTTCAAAGCTCATTTTTTCAGGCTACCCTTATATTTCATTGATGTAAAGGTGAACATCTCTTTCAACTCTAATTCCTTCACTTTGTAAGCCTTAGCTGTCAGTTTTGGTTCTTCAAGAATTGGCATTCAGATTTTCATCAACTTCTCACTTTTTTTCTTTAAGTTTTGATTTCTTGTACCTATGGCAAAGCAAATACCATCCTAACCATTCTTTATTTCAATTTTACAAATAATCATAAAGCATCAGTTTTTGCTGCCAAACAATAATATGTAACATAGAATTTCAATTTTATAAAATCTAGACAATAAGAAACCAAAAAAATGAAGTTGTGTTGAGTGACTCACAGGAATTTGTTATAAAATTTTAGTACGGGTATTCTTTTTAAAAAATTGTTTGTCATTTGAGAATGAATACTGACTGGAGACTTCAAAACAGATATTTTTGACATTTTCCTTTCTCTTTTTGAAATATTTTATTATTTTCTTAATATTTTTCTTTTTTGCATTTTGCATGTATTTATTTATTTTTACATACCTTGTGCCGCGCCGGCGTGGTCGTGCGGTCTCAGGCGTCGGTCTGCCGTGAGGCCAGTGTGCTGGTGCCCGGGTTCAAATCCCGGTTGTGAGCATGGATGTTTCAATTTTCTTTCCTGTGTTGTAAGCCTCTTCTTCACTTTCTCTTCGGTCTGACGTCATTCCGTAATGGCGTCCTGGAGAAGGCAACGGGAACCACTCCAGTATCTGTTCCCAAGAATAAGTTACGGTTTCTCCTAGGGGTCGCCCTTCGGGGGTCACTAGGGTTCCGTGGACTTTCAACCAATCTTCGGATTGTATTACTTGTATGTATGTACATACCTTGTGCAAGAAATGTACAATAATAATGAAAAAAAGAAATCAATATCCATCCAGATTTCAACTGAACTAAGCAAATTGAAGTTTCTCGGCATCTTTATTTTGTATGTTTCAGTCAGCCAATCTGTCAAGCAGAATAAGTATGTGATAGAATATTATATCTGATTCAAACTACTCCAAAATACTTGAAATTTCAAATTTACAACTATTCTGTCATGAACTGATTAGATTTTAGATTTTGGTACAAGTTGATGTTAAGGACACTATTTAGATACTCAAAAGTAAACAAAAATCAAATGGTGATTATGATGAATGAAATAAGTCTTTAAATGAACTGGAATGTTGTGATGTTAGTGCAAAATTCAATGCCAAGTTTAATTGCATTTTAAGTAACAATGACACAATCATTTTTTGACTCAATGACTGATACCAAAGTTTATATTTTGTTAGTAATGCTTAAGAAGTAAAAACCATTTGGCTAATTTTGTTTTCATAATCTTAGGATAAGGCACTTTTATTTGTTATATCAATCACAGATTTTTTTTTTCTGATAAAGGTCGGAGATAGAGATTAAGAGATGGGCTTTCTCTAAATAGATTATACCAATTATAATCACTAATTTATAATTTTAACACTAAGTCTAAATAAGAAATTGGTTCTCATAACTAAATGTCTTTGAGATTAAAAATGTACTGACAATTTTTTTTTTTAAAAAAAAGGAAAAAGAAATTACAGATGGAATAGTATTATTTATTGATCAATATTTTTTAATTGAAGCCTGATTTTAATTCATAATTGAATTGGTCCATGTAGAAAGGGCTTCAGTCCAAACAATTCTGTTTTGAGAAAATGAGAAAAATACTCTCCTGGACTGAAGCCCTTCCTGTATGGAGTCCTATGAACTGATCAGTATTGTAATAGCATTTTGATCATGGGACTGAATTTTTTTTTGCACATATTGACAAAAGGGCCAAAAAAGAATCCATTTCCTTGGCTAACTCAATATTGACCAAAAATGGACTGAAGTCTTTCTGCATGGACCAATTCAATTCAAGTTTCAGTTATATTCTAATTTCCATCAAACATACAGTATATTCCTAGAAATAAAACAAATAAATAAAATGTTCATAACCATTCTTCCAAAATGAAAGGGAGAGAGTTTCAAATCTTCTGAGCTATCTAGCTTAAAAGAAGTTATAAACATACAAACAGATCTGTCTATGGATGCTTGAAAGATCTGGAACTCATGAAATTTCTAGGGCGAAAACAACTCATTAAAGGAGTTAAAATGAGAAGTGATGTGTGAATTAATTAGATAATAACCACTGGATGAAGGGCCAGGAAGATGAGAAAACTGATAGAAATGAAGGATAGATATACAGAGAATATCACTATTTATATATAAATATAATTTTAATGGGCAATTTCACTACTTTAATGGCATTTTTAACATATACATTAAAATACACTCAGTATAAAGCCACAACACGAAGGAATGGACAAAAATGGAGGAAATTTGGCACGCAGGCAGGTAAAGTCGAGATATGCAAATGATTAAAAATGTGGAACAATGAAGCATCGGCACTCTGAGATAAATAAGGCGAGATCATGGTTCAGGCATATCAATTTCCGTGCTGTTGTTGTAGGTAGAAGGATCGTGGAGACATCCAAGTGAGTTTAACGGGTAGTTAACAGTGGACATTATGCCCAGGCAACAGTTGTTCTGTTAATTAAGCAACTTTGAGAAGGGCAGACCGTGGCTTTCCAGAGCTGGCTGGTCAGTATGGCATACTGCTATCAAAACCAACTGCAACTGCACAATAGTTAAGGTGACCAGATTTTTACATTGGCAAAGCGGGACACCATTGGGGGGAGGAAGATCGGAAAGGAAAAAAAAAACGGAATCTCCAGTTTGACAACCCAAAAAAAAAAACCAAGGAATCTCCAGTTCAACAATAAAAAAAAAAAACGGAATCTCCAGTTCGACAACCAAAAAAAAAAGGAATTCAATAACCAAAAAAAAAATCGGGACTTTTTTAAAACGCCGCTGGACGCAGACAAATTGTTAAAAATCGGGACATCTGGTCACCTTACAATAGTGCAACAATTTTGGCAGCACTGCATCCACCATAGATCTGCAGCCCAACAGCATGGTTCAGGGGGGTGAAGAAGTACAACACCTGGAGAAGATCATTTGATTCAATGATAGGCCCTAACCAATCCTAGCCTGTCACAGATACGACATAACATACAAGGTGCACTGTGTCGCCCTGTAAGTCGGTCTACCATTGGCAGCCGACTAGCCATCATTGGACTTCATGCACGAAGTCCCTTATGTTGTCTGCCATTCAACAATGAAGTGTTCTGATGACTCCTATTAAAAGGTTTTCATTCTAAAGCTCCCTTCATTCATTCATAGTATAAACCTAAAATTAAGATAATAATAAAAATTGACGAAGTTAGGAAAGTAGAGACTGACTGAGAAAATGTTAAAATGTAAAGGCAGTAAAAGAATAATTTCAACATCAAAAATTAGAAAAATAATAGCAATGAGGAAAAATTGTAAAGAGAAGGATATTCGTGCGTCAGTGTTTGGAGTGGTCTCGTCAGCATTGTAGCTGAACCACAGAATGGCGAAATATGGTATTCAGTGACAAATCACATTTCTGTTTGAGATTCAGTGATTGCCATATGCATGTATGGAGACACTGCAGGGAGAGGAATAACCCACTACAGGCAGTTGTAATGTAAGGTGTTACAGTATAGGGAGAGATCAGCTATAACAACTGTTCCACCCTTGTTTTTCTGGATGACATTTTTGACAGCCAATCACTACATTGATTTCATTCTAGAACCCGTTGTATTCCCTTCTTACACCAAATATCTGGGGTGCTATACCAGCAGGATAATACATACCCACATACTGCACGCATCACCCAACAGTGCCTACACAGTCAACATCCTCCATGGCCAGCTCAATCACCTGACTTCTCCATTATTGGACACATGACATGATGGACGTCAACTTTATGACCATTGACAACCTACTCAAACTTTGAATGAATTGCGGCAAAGGTGTAAGCTTTTTGGTCTGCCATGTCGCAGGAAGCTGTTCAACACCATGCCATATTGCAATGAGCAATGTATAGCGAATAACAGTAACAGTCATACTAATTTCAGTACAATTTAAGTAATAAAAGTTTTTCCTCATTATCTCTTGGCTTCATTTTTTTAATCATATACATTACCCAATGTTTCCTACCTGTGTGCCATATTTCATCCATTTCCATTCACTTCTTCTTAGTGTAGCATTTTTTTTTTTTTTTTTTTGATACTGAATATATTTAAATGTATTCCATGGTAAAAATATATCTGTGCACAAATGACCTGCTCAGTAAAATTAGTATAGGTAAAGTCAGAAGGAATTAATATCCGATACTACAACTTTGATGTAGAAAGATGTAAACAAAAGCTTGGGCACTACATCATAATGATTTAAGTTTGGTATGAATATATGAGGCATGTTTTTTAAGTAAGTACCGTTTTGCAATAAAACCAAAACTAGTAAAGATAGTGTCAAAATTTTTTTTATATTTTATTCCTGAAACATGAAGCTATTTTTCAACATATTTTCCTTGTTTGTTTAAACAAGTATCACAGCATTATATGAGTTTTTGTATACCGATGTCATAGCAATCAGCCGCCGGTGAAGACAACCAGGATTCAACCACTGTTTTCCCTTCTTCGTCTGTTTCCAACTGTCTACCACCGAGAAACTCTTTCAGGAAGCACAGTTGTGGAACTTCCAATGACAAATGAAAATCCTGCATCGCCTGTCTGCAGGAATTTTGATATCAACTGCGCATACCAAATCATCTGTGATTACAGAAGGTCGTCCCGATCTTGTTTCATCATGAACATTGCCACACCCATCTTTGAACAATCTCACCCTTGGATCTCATTGCATTAGGGCCTGTACACAGGAAGAGTTTCTCGGTGGTAAATGGTTGGAAACAGACGAAGAAGGGAAAACAGCGGTTGAATCCTGGTTGTCTTCACTGGCAGCTGATTGCTATGACTTCGGTATACAAAAACTGATATAACGCTGTGATACGTGTTTAAACAAACAAGGAAATTATGGTGAAAAATAGCTTCGTGTTTCAGGAATAAAATATTAAAAAAATTTTGACACTATCTTTACTAGTTTTGGTTTTATAGCAAAAGGTACTTACTTAAAAAACATGCCTTGTAATTAGGAGCATAATAATTCAAGTAAGACTGTTTTAATATTGAATTCAGAATGTGGAACAACTTCATACACACCAGAAAACAAGTACATAATTCTCAAATATAAAATGATTTTATTTAGAGGAATTATCAATATATCTTTAAGTGATAAAATAAACGTTTAGTTAAGTTCTTTTAATAGAAACCTTATAAATAGCTACTCAATTCCATTTTTGTACATTTCAAATACATTTTTTTATACAAAACCAAAATACCTTAATTTTACCATATTTTATTATCATTATTTAGATTCTTGTGAAAGCAATGGTAAAGAAACATTCATTCTGTAATCCATTTAAAGCTGGTACTGATAACTTCAAAGATAAATTTATGAGAAATGGCAGATCACATTCAGCACCTTCGGCATATGAGCTCTTCCTGGAAAGGTATAATTCAAGTTAATTTACTTTATATAATTTAAAATAAAACTATTCAGTTTTGAATAGTTACCATCTTCACTTATATTTTTTTTAATAAGAATACTGAATAAAATATGTCAAAGTGTTAGAAATTTATAAGTCAAATTATACTTGCAATTAAATGAACTTAATTCTTTTAACACCCTTTTTATTTCATAGGAAACTATCAATGGATGTCACCCTTCCAGTGGTAACAGAAGCTACAGATAAACCGAAAGAGGATACATCAGAAGATAAGCCAGAAAGTAAAACACCAACAGAGTCTTCAACGTCATCCGACCAACCGAGATGATTTAACGGAATGGATCAAAATTTTAAATAGAATGGGTAATCGACATTCTTTTTCTTAACCCTTAAAGTGTTTTAAAAGTAAAGTTTTGTTAGGGTAATGTTTATTAAAATAGTGGTTTTAAATGATCAGTAATTATTATGATCATTTCAAAAAAACAAGTTTACAGTTACTAATTTCATTTAAAAGTTTAAAATGTTGCTTTTTTTTTTTTAAGGGACTACATAGAGAATTTTGATTCTAAAGTATTAGAAAAAAAATTAATATTTATATTTTAAGCTATTTATTAAAGTACTGTTTTAATTGATAAAGGCCTTGTCCAAGCAAAGACAAGTTGTTTTTTGTTTTTGTGTTTTTTTTTTTCCCTATGTGTAAGTTCAATAAAATATTATTATTATTTTAGATTATTGTATAAAAAGATGGTATATTCCTAAGGCAAAAAGAAATTTCTTAATCACTAGCATATTTTTTTTCTTTTGAAGCATGTGATAAAATTGCGTCTTACAACATTGAAAAAGAGGTGATCATTGTTCACTATCAGTAATAGTGACTGTGAATATAATTTCAAAACAAGACTGTGGTAACTAATAAAAAAAAAAAAAAAAAAAAAAGGTGTGGATAGATAAAGTTTTGTAGTTTTAAAACAACAAAACAACAATTCTTAAATATCAGGTACCTATGCCAAAATCACAAAGACAAAAATCTGGTTATTGTTATTTGACATTCACTCCATTTCTTTTATTTAAAGAACCAGATTTATTGATTACATGGAAGGTCTGAGAGATAATGATTTTTGATTTAAATGAGGGGCAAGAGATTTAAGGCAGCAATTCAAACTGTTTTGCTAGACAGCTCCTTAATTATATAAATTTTCTATTAAATTTTATAAGCATTATTGTATTCATTTGAATTTAGATATTTACAATGTTATCATTTTGTAAATAATTTAAAAGCTACTTTAATAATGGAAAACTGAAAATAAGTAAAAGGAACATATTAAAAGAGAACTAATTCTTTCTTTTAAAATCTTATTTTTCTCATGCTTGCTATATAAAATTATGCATCCTTATAAGAATATTTTAACAGAACACCAAGATTTTCTATCTCGCAATACACCAATTATTTCAAATATATAATCAATATTACATCTCTGTATATTACAAATATGCTTTGCATCCAGCTTAACTTTAAAAAACCGTTTTAATATTTACTATTATTTTTTAGTAATACTTTTAATCCATGTTAAATTTAATTAAATAAATTATTATTATGCCTTGAAATTAAATTAATTTTCATTTCATTAATACTATTTCCATTTTGATCAAACCACACTATATATATATATATATAAATGTTAAATTTTCCTGCAAGTGAAATAGCTGTGCTTCATAAGTAAATCTTCTCAAGCAGTATTACCTAAGTAAAGTGATTTAAATTGAATTAATGTATTTAAGTAACACAGATTTGACTGATGGCAAGATACTGCAGTTGAAAAGTTTTACATGTCACTAAGTTTACCTGCTACCATTTAAACACTGATTAACAAATTTACAATGACTAATAATGAAACTTATTAATATTTTATAGTTGAATGTTAAAGAGCCTATTTTTGTTTGATTCAATATATGTTGTCATTAATATTATAAGTTTAATTTATTTATAAATAATTTTTTATTTTGAATTGTAGGTATTGGTTTATAACAAAACTATTAATATTGTTTAAGATTTCCATTTGTGATTTATTTTTTAAATTCTAATCACTGTATGATTTTGTTGGAAAGCCAAAGAACTTTCAAATACTTTGTATCCATAGACTTTTTTGCTTTTATTTTTTTAATGCAGTGTAAGTGATATATCCAGCAAACAGATTTCCATTTTTCATGAAGTAACATTGAAGAACTAATTATGCATTTTTATGCATGAAATAAGAACTTATGTGACTCCAAATATTTCTGGTTCTCATATTACACTAATATTTTTGCTTTCCAGATTTTCTACAAATTCTACTTACATAAAATGTATTTCTGTAAGTTCTATTGTTACATTTTTCAAAACTTACCTAATATAAACAGTATTAACATCTTCCTGCATTCTATCAATGTAAAAAGCATATGATTATTTTTCTTTTCATTTTAATTTAATAAATAATTTAAAACAACAAATAATAAACTGTACACATTTTAGTTTAAAGCAGTCTTCATTAGCAATAGCCTTAACTTAAAAAAATGAATTATTAAGCAGCAGCTAATTAAATTTTACACATTTGTTTTTGTTTTTCTGTTTAAAGAACTATAGATTTTACTGAGTTTTATTTGCTTGACTTGGAAGTATATTTGATGTTGCAGCTGAGCCATGATGTTTTTATTAAGTTGAATGTTATAGCTTGTAAATTTTTCCATTACAAACCATGCAGGATTCCCTCATGGTTTTTGCAATGCTCAAAAATAATTAGGCAAATAAATATTTACAAAGAAACAAGAAAGTATTTAAGATAGTCAACCAACCCTCCATTTACATAGGCTGCTTATAAAACACTTGGGTCTTTCTTTCTAATAGATACTTAGTTCATAAGGAAATCATGCAACTAGCCATTTTATATTAACTTTTTACATAAACTGAATTTTACTTCATTGTAAATTAACTTTGAAAAATATGCTGAAAACATTTTTCAACACATCCATTTCATATTTCACTGTTCTCTCTATTCAGCACTGTTCAACATCATTATACATTTGAGCTATATATAATTATATCTTTTAAGGAGAGCAGTATCCTATGGATGCAGCTAACTGTAATGTGGTGTTTGTCATAAGCAGAATTTTAGTCATCCACTTTACCCCTGTGCCAATGAAACTAAATCACATACAAACACTGTTTCCAATTATTTTTAAGTATTTATTCTGGATTACATTTAGGCAATGTAAGCCATGGTATTTTGTCTTCAATACAACTACAAGATTTCATGGACTTCAAAATTTGAAAAGCCGATTTAGATGTTATTTTTTTCTGTCTTTATTCAAAATAAATGCAAACTCAACTTCTTTTTTTCTCTCTCTACCTTACTATCACTGTAAAACTTGTAAGAGTTCATCTGTAATATTAAGTTACTGATTTTGTTGTCTGTTGATCCTTAACTCAAATGGTTTTATTTAGTATTAACTTTAAATGTTAAAAGTACAATATCAAATTTTATTTTCAGTAATATGTTTATGTAACATTATTAATTAATTACAATTATTAATTACATTACATTTTTTAATGTAATATGTTGTTGTGCTTCTTGATATGGTTAAGGATTTAGGACTAAATTTAGAAATGTAGTATCATCAGTTATTAAAGAAATAGTGCTCTGTTTAAAACAGAAGATTATTTAATTCATTAATCTAATCATTAATCTATAAGAATTTTTTTCATTGTATATACTTTATAAAAAAAAAAAGTATTTTTTTTTCCTAATTAAGAAATTAGGAAGTGTTTAATCTTATTTTCAAAAGATGATAGTGGCTAACAGTTAAAGAGCGAAACTTTAAAGAAAAATTAGCCAAATTTAATTTGAATCAAACATGATGTTACCTTATGTCATAATGAGCGATTTGCATGTCAAGGCATTCTACCGGAATATGTATGAAGAAGCACTGTGATTTCTTTCGGAAACAAAATAAAAATGAGGGTTGCACATATTTAATTGAATGTATCACATATGTATTTATTTACGTATATCATTAAATGTCAACATTTATTATCATTGGTGTATTTACTAATCTATGAATATTTTGATCCATTTGTGAGTTTGTGTGTGTTTACTTTCATGACAATTCCCTAGTGCATATTTAACTCCATTTTTGCCATTTCAAATGTGTCTTATGTAAACATATTTTCTACATGTAAATATTATCTAGAATTTTTATGATATATTCAATTTTCACTTTTTACATTTATCAAGAAAATAAGAAAAATAAGAATGCTAACATCTATTAATCACAGTTTACAAAATATTATTATTATTCTTTCTAAACTTGCATTTCACCATTTGCTGTTGAAGTGTTGCTTATCAGTGAATACATTTTATACTTTACTGTATTTAATTATGATAAAAAGCAAAGTGACTGTACTTATGAGATAAAAAGCAAAGTATGTTTCATGAGAAAAAAAATATTCTGTTTCTTCATCTTTCCTCCATACACATTACAGTACATTAACACTAATATTCAATAAAAGTTTTTTTTTTTTTAATCTTTTTCCACCATTACTATTACTAAATGCTTTCTAAAAAATCAACAACCAATTTCCAAAGTAATAGTATGATATAAGAAATTGTGTGTTATCCAGAATCAGTTAATGAAATGCAAGCTATATATTATCAGTATAAGCTTAACCCTAGAAATTCAAAAAGATCATCATACAGTGTATCAAATTGAACATCTTAGTTTTCTGCACATCTACACCTACAATCTAACAGTGATGAAATCAACTGTACCACTCAGGAAAAATCTATGTATAAAGGTAACAAACCCCCATAGGAGAAACACTATTAATTATACAAGAAATTTGTAATGATGGACAGTAATGAATTGACGTCATGTTTTGAGTTTGATTAAAATTTATTAGATTTAACCATTTTAAGGTAAGAATTCGCAATTTTTGGCTTTCAAACCATTTTTAGTATTTTAAAAGTTCAAACTAGGTTGCGCTATACAAAACATTAACAGAGCATTCAAAATCTAATTTTTTTTAAAAAATTAATGTGCTACATAAACTTTAGTAAATTTTATTTAAAGTTTATTATTATTTGAATAAAGTATAAATCGATCTGTATCCCCCCCCCCTTCTTTTTTAACTTCTATTTCTCAAATGTGTTCATCAGACAATCTAGTTAAAATAATTATATTTATAAATATTTTTTCCCTTAATTCTTTATTTGATCAGGGAAGATGAGAGATCTGAATCCTCCCATCGGGAGAAAAAATAAAAAGGGAATATTACCTAAGTTACTTCAGTTAAAAAATTAATGCAATTTCTTCAGGATCCAAATGCCTTCACAGATGCAGTCTGTGCCAGGATAAAAGCAGCAAGAATGAACATTCTCAGATATCAGTAGCCTGTTGTTTAAAAAAAAATAATAATGCAGACATACTTTTTTTTACTCAGTTGTAATTACTCTTGTAAAAAAACAAAAAGTTACTAATATTGCATTACTTCCAATCCCTGTATAAATAATAAGCATCTTGGAAAAATAAAATACACTCAAGCTTGGTTATAACGTGGTTGTTTATATCACAAATTAGGATATAATGCAATTTGGTCTTGGACCCCTTCTATTTTGGAAAAGGTGTATAATTGCAAAATTGCAACATTTACCATTTTTTTACCATTTTAATTGAGACTATACCCACCCTAATGTCACAAAAATGCATCAAATATATTTTTTAAAAAATACCAGAATCGCGGACTTTTTCGTTTAACCAAAATGAATATCGAGATCTATTTTTCTGCCAATGACAACCAGCAAAGAGGTCCATGTAATCTAATAGGCTATGAATGCCTAGTTTCAATCCACGTGACTCGTCGTTTGTACAAGATGCCAAGATGGCGGCAACAAATCGATTTTGGCTAATATAACCGATCAAAGTGTTGAAAAGGTAATGATTTATGTATTTATAAATATAAAATTCTCTCACATAGCTCTGAATGATGTAGGTAATCACGAAATGAACATTTTAAATCGATTTGGAATCGTGTGGGTGATAATAGGGTGCGATATACGACATTTGACGTCGTGAAGTAATAAAAGTTTGGTTATATCGTGATCTTCGAGATCTTGGATCCGAAAGATCGCGTTATAACCGAGCTTCTGTGTATTTGTAGTTGCTCTAGTCCCTTGAGCTGTTGGGACCAGTGGTCCCAAATGCTGGTCTATGATTCAATATACAGTGAAATGAGAAAAATAAGAAAAGAAAAAAAGAAAAATGTAATTACTTTTTCATAAAACTACATTTATTCAAACTTTCATTACAATATATTATATTTATGACATAATTCACTTTAACTATTTATTATAATAATTTATCAGTCCCCATTTCTTTCCTTTTTTAAATTTTACTGGTGTATGAATTTAAAAGTATGAGAATCACTGGTTTTAGATTATATAATATATAAATTATAGCCTGAATCTTAAAATTAACTATTGCCTAAGCAAATTAATTTGTAAGTTTCTTTTTCCTTCCTGATACACTGATTTATTTACAAATATTAATTAATTTTTACTTTATTATCAAGAATTATGATCCATTCAACAATATTCATGTTTCTTTTTAGCTCTACATTCCATCACACTTAATAGTTACCGATATGATCAGCACAGATCACTTAAGTGACAGTCTAAGGCAGGCCATCTGCTCTTAGAGGTTGAAGATCTATTATGTACATAAAGCATAAATAAAGTTTAATGTCATGTTTTAATACCCCATTTCCATTATCATTCAGTTTATAATTCAACAATCCTCTGAGTTACCACATAATCAAGAAATTAGGTAATGTTCCCAAAGGAGTAACTGTATTAAACTTCCAATTGTTAGGCAGAGGAGCAGAATCAGATTGTGTTCTTTCCACTTCAATCAAAAAAGTATGCTTACTGTAAATATAAACCACCATTTTTTATAGCACTGTTGTTTTTTTTTTTTTAAATAGTATTCTTAATAGCCTCTGGTCAAGACTCTCATTATTAAATTTTATCAAAATTTATGCAGGTGTTCTAAGCTATATAAAATGAAATCCACTGTGATTCTACTGATACTTGTGGACAGAAAAAAAAAAAATAATTATAATCATCTTTATTATTAAAAATCTTTAAAGATTCTCAAGAATCTCAACTTTAAAAGATTCTGTAATTTTTTTTTTTTTTTTTTATGGTGTCCTGATAATGCTTTTTAAAGACCATTGCACTTTCAAAAGAAAATGCATCACTTATAATATGTACGTTACATCATGAACATCCTACATAAGAATGACAACCAACCAAATGATTTACAGTAAGCCTACTAATTAAAGAATTCAACATTGCCACTTTTTTCACTGAGAATGCAAATAACTGTCGAAACAAAGATCAGTTCCTAACAAGCTAGAAGATATATAAAATAGGATTATCATCTTACTTGTTATACTCTGGAAACATAATAAAATGAAGGTAGTTGTTAGGAGTAGCAGAAATTTGATTTTCCAGAATTAATTAACTTTCTTAATTAAAATGCTTAGCATCTTAAAATAAACTTCTCAGTCAAAAACTTCCAAACATCTCCCTCTTGCCCAGATAGTTCTGGCAGGATTGAGTTTTGTACAATTTTCATTCACCAAACTACAATACGCTTTAAATGTATATAGCCAATCTCAAATGATTGGTAGCTCTTTAAACAATGTGATATTAATGGAAATACCCGATATATTCTAGTCTTAGAAATCTAAGAAATATCTCAAAATTACTGGGCATGGATTGCAATTGCTCTCTCTCTCTCTCTCTCTCTCTCTCTCTCTCTATATATATATATATATCCCAATTACCAAAATTACTTATATCTTAGTTTTAAAGCACATTATTAAGATGTAAACTCATAGCTATCCAAAGTAGTCTTCATGTCATCTTTAATAGCTGCAGCAGAGTAAAAGCCTTTACGAAAATTAGTTATCACTAGTGTGAGATCTCTCATGCACCATCTGAAAGAATCCAAAGATAAATTTATAAATCGTAAGCTAAATCTTAATGGAAGTTGAAAAGTTGTAATTTAAAACAATAATAGCTAATTCTTTTATTTCTTTTGTATTATTAAACAGCAGTTTCAATAGAAAGGAGTTTTCATCACTAGCTTTTTTTTTTTTTTTTTTTCCTAAATGCTTAAATTACATATTAAATATATAATAACAGTCTGATTTAATATTTTAAGAGGAAACTAATTAAATTTAGAATTATTAAAACTAATTAAAAAATTAATATTATCTGAAAATAATTCTTAGCAAAAATTACAATATTTCATCTTTTGTATAATAAAATAAATAAATCTCCAAAATGCTTCATTTTACAAAAAACTGGTATTAAAATTAGGACTTAATGGTTAATTGCAATGGATAATTTTTTTAACAAGGAATTTTAATTTTTTTTTTTTTTTTACTCTTTATTATTATAAAAAGATAATTAAAGTCTTTAAAGCAATAAGTCTTTTTGTAGATATAAATACAGTATTTCTAATAAATTATTTACAGCTCAAATGAAAATGATACTTTACAATCGGTGTTGGTTAACTCAGTTTAAAGAAGATAAAAAATGAAGTTTTTACTGAAGGGGTCCATTATGAATCAAATAAAAAATGAAAGTACATTATTACAAAATACTTTATGAATTTATGCTTTAAATAAAATTGAAGATACTCTTTTTTTTTTTTTTTTCATCTTTCTTGTCTCTATGCTTTTTTTTAACAAGGATTAAGTATATGAGTTGGTTTATAGGCCAAACTCTGTCTGAGCATAAAAAGCCTTTTGAATTATAGTGTAACAAATTTAATTACTATTTTAATAAGGCTCAAGGAAAATTATTTTTATAATATTAAAATCACCAACAGGAATCTTTTTAGATCTCAGATTGATTACAATCAAAATAATAATAATACTTCAATTTTGGATCTCTTATTACACAGAAGTGTATACAACTTTAATTGAAGCTTAATCAATTTCTTTTTTCCTTCTTGAGGCAACATCTGAAATAAGGTTCAATTTAGTTTTTTTCAATTTCTAACAACTGTATAATTCATTGTATTTCATATCAATTAGGATTTTTTGTTTTTTAGGCATGTGAGATATACAAGAACTTTATGACCATCTATTAATTTTTTTGAGGATCCATTTCAGACTCCCATCTATGAAAGCATTAAATTAAAATAATTTAAAAGATTACTTTCAATAGGTTTTGACAAATTTTAGTTAATTTTCTTATATTAGGTTAGCAGATGGCTGTAATAAAAAAAAAAATAGCAAAAACAACAACATTTTATGTTTTTAATGAAAGACATGTTTAATAAAGTCTTTAAAGGTTGTCTTCAATAAATGATCCTGTCCCTTTTTGTTTTGGGTATCAAAGTAACAACAATTTTCTTAATTTATTGACATATTTTATACATTAATTTGTTGTATATGGGTAAATCTACAGAAAACCTGCAATTTCATTCAAACATTTTTGAGGTTTTAAATTACAAGATTTCCTTTTCAAAAAAATTGAGATGATTGCTTTTGATGTTCTTACATCCATGATATATATGGTTCAGGTCAACGCATTTTGGTTATTTAAAAAAACAAAAAAAACAAAACAAGATGTCCACAGAAGTGACTTGGGTTGATAATGATGTCGAATTTTAATATAAATTACATTCGAAATAGTGAATTTACGTGGGAAAAACTATGAAATAAATAAATAGAAGACTATAATTTATGAATTAAAAGAACTTTTTATCAAAAGAGGAAATCATGTACAATAAAAATTGTTGTACAAAATAAAAAAAATTATATTGAAAATTGACCTGATAATAACCAAATGCATTGTTAAAATTTATAGGCTTATCTTCCTGGCACTTGTGTGTGTGAAATTACAAACACCAGTAAAAGAAATCACTTCTGTGGACCATCATCATTTCCGTGGACCCAAATGTCCACGAAAGTGACGAATACTTATGTTTCTTGACCCATGTGCTCTTCATTTTGAGGTTAGGAACACGTGTCATTCAGAAAATTAAGTTTACCATATTTCAATTATCATGCCTAGAAATAATCATTTTTCCATAGAGAAATTAGGTTCTAAACAAGACCACAGAAGTGATGGGATGAGCTGTGCAAATTACGAAAAATGAATAAAAAGGTAATATTTTCCTGACAAATATGAGACTCAGACGAATAAAATCACTTCCCAATCAAAAATGGCCATCTAACCTATTGTTTTTAAGTGATATGGAAGATAACTAGCGCACTGGGTGGATTTTTTAGAAAGTTTAGGAATGTCGACAAAAGCGATGGCTAAACCTTGTGACAAGACTTGAGGTTGCAAAAAATTTTTACTGATGATTCGAAAAAAAAAATTCACTCAATATTATGTTAAATTTATGTATTTTCTGATTTTACAATGTATATATATTATTTGAAAAATATGAAAAAATAAAGCAGTTTGGATCTTTAGAAGCTATCCAACTGTAGCTTGTGACAGTCCACGAAAGTGACGAATCACCTTCTGTGGACAACTTTTTTTTAGGAAATTCCATAAAATTTAAAAAAAAAAATTATACTAAACTATAGTATATTTTGTACTTCAATGTATGATTTTGAAAAATGACAAATATTTTCAATCATTTTCAATTTATTGCTCTGTGACACGAATTACAGGTTTTCTGTAAGATTCACCCATATAAAATTTAAGATCTTTGCTTTTCATTTCAGTCAAAACTTTTATTATCTAAAAACTATCTGTGAGTGCTGTTGGCATGTGAGCAAGTGCACTGTCTTGTTGAAACTGCAAAAATTCTTGAGAATATAAACTATCTAGAATTTCTCTATATGACAAAGATGCATTTAACCACAGTCTAGCAATCTATAGCACTAATTCATTCATTAACAGACACAATGTTCTGTGTTAGATAAACTTGCCTTCAGAATAGAAATCATTCTATCCTTTTAATTTCTCATAGCAAGCTAATAGTGTTGTCAGCCATCAGCAAATTTCATTTAAGATGAAGTAAATTCAAGTTTTTCCTCGTCATTACAGATCAGTCTTCTCCTCTCTTCTTTCCATTTTTTTTTTTTAATTTGTCTATTGTTACTGTTTAGGTTGGCTCAAGTGCTACTGGCATATCAGAAAAGCAAAGCTATACTCAAAACAATAACATGAAAGATGTTTTCTTGTTGTGTGGATAGGTTTTATTTGGCATGACAAACAAACGCTGTATTTGTTAATGGATGAATGATTAATATGTTACCAGGATTTGTTAAATATGCATCTTCTGACATTTGAAGAATTTTGGAGAAATTCATTTTGAACTTTTAGCAAGACAATGTACCTGTCCACAAGACAATAACATACAGAGATGTTTTTGTAGATAAATGAGTTAAGTGAGCTTACCTTTTCCAATGCCTAAATCTGACTCAGTAGCTTAGCTAGAGTTTGAGCCACCTGGGGTGGTCCCTGATTTTGCCACTCCTCTCAATAAACATCAAACATACTTAGACAAAAAGTCAAAAGGATGTATAGGACGTTCCCTGACCACTGCAGAAGACCAAAAATACCACCAAAAAAAAGTGCCTCCTGGGGAGGATCATCTCCTCCCCCCTCCCCAGTTTAGAACCAATTTAGCACTTTAAATTTACAGTGCAAGTCTTTTAGTAATGGATGTTATTGTATTACTTTAACAATCATGGTTTAAAACATGTCAGCACAACACTAAAAAAAAAACCACACACACACACACACAATCCAATGAAAATACTGTGACCACTATCCTAATAGTTCTTTAGGCCCTCTTCTGCAGACGGACATTGACTCAATAAGATATTTGGCCATTGCAGAATGTATAAAGTATTATGTTTCAGGATTACTTTCCGTATAATCTAATATCGTCTCCGACATGTTAACTCAATAATCATCAAATAATCTATCTATATTAAGTTGTTTGTTGTTGATTTGGACCATTCATCTCTTTTTTTTCTTTTTTTACAAGTGAGAGGATAACTCTCCAATATTCCCCATCCGGATATATTTATTTTCTGCATGTATAAAATTCATAATTTTACATTAATTCAATTATAATAGTGATAATAATAATAAGCTACTCAAGATAGTGCTATCAGATTGAACTTTGAAGCATCTTGGAACTTTCCTCTGTAATTTTTATCTGTTGTTAAGTTTTTATTATTTCTCATCTATCATTTATTCCCTTTCCACTAATCAAGGACAATAAATGAATGAATTTCAAGAAAAAACGATACCTTTGAGCTGTTATTAAATCTTGACTACTTGATTCTTTCCATGCAGCATGTTCAATCAGTAAAGAGGCTAAAACACATTTAAAAAAAAAAAAAAAAAAAAGTTAGAAATAGAACAAAATTATGCTTTTTACATTTAAGCTTAATTTAGACTTTAATGAAAAATTAATGAAAAATTAATATAATTTGATAGATTATTACCAATGTAGATTTTTGATAGACTAAAGGCTAAATCCCTGGCAGCAATTTCCAACTTATCAGGATTTTCTTTCAGAAATTCTTCAATAAAAGTAAGGGAATCTTTTATAACTTTACAAGAAGCTGCAAGTTCAAGTATTTTATTAGCTGAAGACAAATTTTGAAGAACACTGTTCCGATATGCAATCAAAACTTCTCCTTGACTTTTGATTATAGCTCTTAAAACATCAAGACTTAAAATGTTAGTGGTTCCTTCCCAAATTGGAGTAACCTAGGAATCAATAAAAAAATAAGTGTCAAGCTTTTAAGAAATAATTTATTTACAAGTTTTTTGTTTTTTTTTCCAAAACAGAATATATTCATTAATTTCTTGTCAAACAATAAAACCATAATAGATTTATCAATAAATCAATAACAGCAAACCCCATTTTAACTTCTTTTTTCGGAAACTTGTAAATTCTTAATAAAACAAAAGATATAATTAAAATGTAAATATTTGTAAATGTTTGACCTCTCAACTATAAACTTTTTAAACTAATAGATTCTGTTTTGATTTCAACCACTGCCAGTTTGATTTTCAGAATAAGCCATTAAAATTCAATTTATACTAAATATAAAAGCTTGAGTTTAATATTTAACCTTATCATTCTTTTATTACAATGTTCTCACTACAGCAATTTTATTCATATGAACTTCACTTCAATTATAATTAAATTTCTCTTATATTTATATGAAAATTATCTTCGAACAAATTGAATAAAATAAATAAATAAAAAAATAATTGATTACTATGTAATAAAAAATGTAGAAATACAAATGACGATGGAAAAAAAATTACTATGTTTGGGATCAACTGTATCCTAAATAACTGGAGTTTAAAATAGATTTTAAAATCAGTTGAAAACATATAGAGGGATCAAAATGTTTTAGTTTTGTTTTTTTGCAAAAAGAGAAGATGATAATGAAAATGTAGAAATTTGTTGAAGTTGTGGAATTATGGTACAGACAAGAAACAATTTCTCAGTATTTATTAGAAAAGGTTCCAGTAATTCCAAAGGATGATGTGACTGCAACTATGAATATGCAGCATTATAAACAATAATTTTCAGTATAGCATGAATACATGTATTAAAAATAAATAAATAAATGAGGTAAGTAATCTTACACAAACTAGTATTATAAGAACTTTCAAAAATATTTTGACTTAATATCCAATATATTTAAGAGTCCAAGCTTTTATGACCTAAAAAAATCTTAATATATATGCAGGCATTTATGACTTATGAAAATTATAAAATTATAAATATGACTTAAAAACTGGCCTATCCAATCAAAAAACAAAAAACATTTACATCATTCAAAAAAAAATACTCAGCCCTTAAAAACACCTATATACAGTATAATAAAAATGCTTATTTATGCATTTAAATAACTAGGGGAAGGTGTTATACCTTTGACCAGTTTTCACTAAATGAATTTTCTAATTTTTTGTACTCAAGTAAATCTTTACCTGAATGGATACATGTGATCTTCACTCATCTTGCCATCAACTGTATGTGTTTTATATGTTATATTTTGAGTATAAGTATTTTATTTTTATTTTACAAAAAAACTATACCTTGTGGTCAAAGGTACAACTACGTGTTGTACCTTTGACCGGAGGGTATTGTACCTTTGACCAGGTAGTAGTAGAAACTGACAGTTAGATACAAGTTATTTAATTAACATTTTTATTCAGAAATGTATACATTTGGCAAATATATGCAATTCAAAGTAGAATAATAAAACATGAAATAAATTCTAATGGCTTAAGTAGACTACTTCTGCCCGTTTACATTATACAATGAAAAATCAACTCCAAAAGATAAGACATTCTTTTAGTCGAGCTGGCTGTGCCACCAGCTGTGGTTGAATATGGTAGCCTGGTCACAATATCTTGTAGTTCTACGTCGTAGAGCTGGTTATTTTCTTGGATGAATTTTGCCATCTTTGGTAGTTTTTTCAAATATTTAACTTAAAATAATCACATGCTGCTTCCTTTATTTGAACCACAAAGTATTTCTTGTTTTGTTTTTTTTGTTTTGTTTTTTTGTTGTTGTCAGCTTGACAAGGACATAACTTTCTTCAACTTTCAAAGTTTAATTCCTTCTCCAACTCATGGCATTCATCTGAAAGATCAAAAACACTTTCCCCTGATGAATATTCAACATCAGACTCAAAGTCGTGGCAAACAATCGATTGTTTACTATCTTTGGATAAGATTTGGTAAAAAAATAAAAATTTGGCAAAAAATATTTAAATTTCCATCTTGCATAATGCTAAAATGACTGTAAGTAAAAACATTTACATATTATTAAGTAATGTTGTACCTTTGACCTGGTCAGAGGAACAACACCATGCTGTGGTCAAAGGTACAACATCAGTCGAACTTACGTTTCACGCCATACTACAATTTTTAGGTTAATCCAGTCATATTAAAAGACCTAACAATGAATCTATAGGCATAGATGTGTTACTCATTCTTGTTAAAATAATTAAATAACAATGTTATTAAAAAAAACATTCACTTGCAAAATACTTACTTTTCAGTGATGGAATTATAAAAACATTTTTCACTCCTTGCAAGTTAAAGATCTAACTGCTACTGAAGGTTTAAAGGCACAAATAGTGGGAATATTACACATTAAACAGAAAAGCTTTTAAAGTATGCTCATAGATGACATCACAATCAAGGCTGGTCAAAGGTATAATCGGTCAAAGGTATAACACCTTCCCCTACTTATTAGTATTTATTTATCTATTTATTAGTAAATATTTATTTACCAAATATGCTCTACAACCCCAAAAAGTGTCAAAATATGCATTTATATGTAAAATAAAAACAAAATGAGAATAATTTGAGAAGTATTAGGTCGGCCAAAAAGTTTGTTCGGGTTTTAAGTAAACCTAAAAGACATTTTTAATTGTCACCAATACTTTTATTGAACAACATCTTCAATGGTTTGTTCCACTACCTTCTGCCATCTTTCAGGCAACTTCATAATTCCATCTTCCCAAACCTTTTTATCTTTTTGAGTAAAAAAAATGTTCCAGGTGCCTTTTGATACCAAAGAATATGGCATATGAATCAGAACTTCCCAGCTAAGCTGTAGCAGTTTTTGCCTGGTCATCAAAGAAACATGTGGTCTTGCATGCTTATGTCTTCCATCTTCAATATTAAATTGGCGACTCAAAATTCACCAATTTTGTTCAGTTTTAGTATTAAATGCATGCTTTCACAATGCAATCTAACAAAATGGTGTTGAATAACATTAAAGACAGCTAAGCACTACTAGAGCTAACTTAAGTAAAAAAAAAACGAACGAACTTTTTGGCCAACCCAATATTTGTATTTGAAAATGAATTGAAGGTCAGAAAAAAAATATTACTTGTCAAGAAAATCTGGATCCTAATCATAGCTTCGTTAGATGATTAACATTTAAAAGGACAAAAGTTAACTAATAAATTCAGCTTATCATTCAAATACAGGGTATTCTGAAAGTCAACATTGTAAACTCAAAGTAAATATCTTTTATTCAGTACCTGAGTATCTCTTAAAATAATGGGTAAGCCAGTGTCTTCCATATAGCCTTGGCCACCAAATGTCTCTAAGCCCTCTGATATTATACCCATTGCCTAAATAAATAAATAAATAAATAAATAAATATCCAACTTAAAATATGTATTATGCACTAAAATTCTTACTTCACAATTTTATAATAATTGTTAAAGAACAAATATTCTGGGAGGGAAAAAATATTCCAAAGATAAAATTAAAAAAAAAAATATGATTCTAATTTTTCAAAGTAAGCATTGTTAATCAATTAGACTTGGATTAAGATAAGGTTTAAAGGCAAGTATTTTTCAACTCTTTAGTTTGTTTTGTTTTGTTTTTTGTTTTTTTCAATTTGTCTTTTGAGCTCTTTACACAGAAAATTTGAGATCATTTCAAAATAATGTAAAAATGTTGGCAGTGCTAAATACAAAAATAATGCATGCTGTAATATCATTTACACTAATTTTGATGAAATAAATATTTCAATTCTTGCATATATATGGATCTTATCAATTATCCATAAATCTTAATTAATGCTTGTCATTGATAAATATGTTTTATCTTAGTTGTATTACCAAAACTCAATTTGAATTTATTTAAGTAATGCAGAGTTGTAAAATGAATCATAGAAACTTATGCATGAGTAAGTTTAACCGGGAAACAATAGATAAACAAACAAATGAGAATTTTAATTAATAAAATCAATTTTTTTACATAAACAATAATACTCCAGTTAGCTGTTCTTAATGTTCAACATGAATTTCAGACAATCCCCAAGAGATCAGTAAAATTTCTCTTCTATCTACTAAGTTCCATCATATCTTATGGGAATTCAATGGAATCTTACTTTTTCAGAGATATCGGGGAAACATGAGGCAAGAGGGATGAATACAAATGTAATATAATTTTGTTCATAAGAAATTGATTGTTTTATTAAAATAGACATTTCTTACAAACAGAAAAGCATAATATAACAGTCTACACTGTTCAGTCTATACTGAAGTAGACTCCTGAACAATTCTTGAGACAATTCTGAAGGCAAGAGAAAACAAAACTAAAACGAAAGTTACTCATTCTCACCAGTCTGTTGGTAACTTGACTAGATGGTGAATACAAGGGTATATGAAACTGAAAACTACGATGGTTGAAACCATATACAGGGGGTAGACAAAATAATATGAACACCTGTGGAACATGACAAAATCTTTATTAATAGGGTGTTGGGCCACCCTTCACCTGAATTACAGCTTGTACCCAGCATGAGATGGACAAATACAGGTCATGCCCAATGTTCAAGGGAATACGCAGCCATTACCTATGCAGAGCAGTTCCTAGTATATAAAGTGTGGATAACACTAGGAAGGAAGCAGTCAACATGAAAGGCTTCTGCGAGCATTCTCCACACATAAACATGTTCAGTAGTCAGAAATATTGTAAATGCAGATTTGTCAGACCAAATGATATGTCCCACTGATGTTGCATCCAGTGGAACACAACAACACCACTGAACGTGACACAATTGCCATTGCTTCAACGCATTCTGCAATGTCACCAAAGGCTTTGGAATAGCTGCTCTACCATGAATGTTCGCAGCATGCAGTTCCCTTTGGATAGTTTTGGTCAATACAGGGTTCTGGAGATAGGTGTTCATCTCAGAGGTTATCTGGGACACCGACAGCAGTCTTGTGCTGTCGGGCCACTATCTGCTTCAACACCCATCTATCTCTGTCAGTGAGCTTTGACCTTTGCCGACTGTTCTGTTTCACAGATGATGTCTTATCAAGTTTTGTGTAGGCTGCCATAACAATTGACACAGTTGCTTCTTGCAGCATCCACGAGGTTGGCTGTTTTCATCACTGCAGCGCCAACTAGGCACACTCTAATGATCATGCCTCTTTTGAAGTCTGAGAGGTCGGACACAACTGCGTTTCACTGCTAGCACAATTGTCACATGCAACACGTATGACTGCTGCTGATCAACTAATACCTCTGCCTTCACAGCCACTAAGTAGCAGACATCTATTCTAGATGGCGTGGCTCTGCTGCGCAAATGAATTATGGCCCGTTTTCATATGGGTGTTCATATTATTGTGTCCACCTCCTGTATAATATAGCAGTGCTACAGAATCGGTTGAAGCTGGTAACAAAAGCATAAATGACATTTGACTGAGCAGTTGCATGAACAGCATGTTGCTAATGATTAGGTGCTGCAAATCAAGCCCGAGATATGATTGTCACCACTCTAAGGTTTTAGCTAATTATTTCTAACTACCCAGCATACAAAATTTTGGGAACATCTTGGTATGTAATGACGTCATCCGTGAGCAACTTCTTCATAAAGAATTGATAACTGCTTCCAAATTAAATGGAAAAGGACATTTTTCTTGCCATTCTCAACCTCACTTATGTGAATATAAACAACCTAATTCAGATAGAAATCAGTCACCACTCTGTTGATGCATTCATCTGACATACTGCTGCATTGATTGTAATTATGATAGCAGCATATAATTAAAAATACCATAGCAGAGAGACTCCTAAGCTTTCTTACAGTGCCCTTACTGACCCAGCACTTTTTTAGCTTATAGGCACAATGAAAAAGAAATATCTAACTGTTCTGTTTATTAAGCAGAAAGTCCAACAAAATAAGTATTTATATCCTAACAACTTAGTAGTAATTTGAAAGAATAATACATATAAATTGAAAGAAAAACAATGTTTTTTATTTCATTCTCAAAAATTTGAAATATCTTAAGGCACTCCTATGAGTTCATTATAGCGTGTCAAACCACACACACAGTTTGGAAATCACTGCCAAAGCGTTTCACAGATTTTAAACTTGTGTTATTGTTTAATTTTTTTTTTTTTTTTTTTTTTTGCAACAAGTGATATATGAGGGTGGGCTGAAAAGTTTCCGACCTCAACATGAAGATGGTAGCACTCGTCAACAAAAGTAGGGGAGTGTGTTTGCGCATGCGTTGAAAGATTCTCACCAAAATCACAGCCATTTTGGATACACAGTTGTTGTTTGGCAATCGTTTGAGTGAGTCGATGTTAGTGTTTTTGTGAAAATGGGAAAAATTGAGTATGGAGCTGTCATTAAATATTTATTTTTGAAAGGCAATATGCCTACGCAAATCAAAGACGAGTTAGACACTGTGTACGGGGACTCTGCACCATCATTTACCACCGTGAAATTTTGTGCAGCTGAATTTAAACATGGCCGGACCAGCTTAGGTGACGAAGAATGGTCGGGACGTCCAAAAACTGCAACCACTGACTATAACATCGCTCACGTTCACCAAATGGTGCTAGACAACTGACGAATTAAGGTTGGAGAGATAGGAGAGGCTATGAATATCTCCAAAGAACGTGTTTGGCACATATTGATTAAGATTTAGGCATGTGAAAGCAGTCCGCGCTTTGGGTGCCGCATTTGTTCACTTTGGATCAGAAACGTGTTCGCATGAACATTTCCAACGCTCTGTTGGCACAGTTTAGGTGCAATAAATCAGAGTTTTGGCGCTGGATAATTACTGTAGATGAAACTTGGATACACCATTACATTCCAGAATAAAAAATACAGTCAAAACAATGGACTGCCAAGGGGGAATCGGCTCCAAAAAAGGCAAAGGCTGTTCCTTCGGCTGGGAAAGTAATGGCAACTGTTTTCTGGGACAGTCATGGAGTTGTCTTAATCGATTATTTTCAAAAAGGGACAACCATTACAGGAGCATACTACGCATCATTATTTGACAAGCTGAAGGCAGAAATTTCGGATAAACGGCCACATTTGCAGAAAAAAAAATCTTGTTCCACCAAGACAATGCACCGCCTCACACCTCAGCGGTTGCAATGGCGAAAATCCATGAATTACGGTTTAAACTGCTTGACCACCCTCCTTACTTACCAGATCTAGCCCCAAGCGAGTTTTTTTGCTCCCTAAGCTAAAAATTGCACTCGGAGGCCATAGATTTTCGTCGAATCAGGAGACCATCACCTTCGTAAACAACTATTTTGCAGAGAAAGATGCCGAGTACTATTTGGATGGGTTGAAGAGATGGGAGCATCGCTGGGAGAAGTGTGTAGACTTACAAGGAGACTATGTCGAGAAATAAAACTAAATTTGCAGAAAAAATGTTTTGTATCTTTGTTAGGTCGGAAACTTTTCAGCCCACCCTCCTATGTTGTTGTGGATCTCACTGCACTTGTCACTTCCTTGTAGCAATTATCTTGGAAGAATTCAACATGACACATGAAATTTGGCAGCACAAAACAAAGAGAAATAACAAATAAAATCAAATATAAGTTTTGATCCTAAGTTATAAATTATCATGCATCTACAAAAGCAGAATGCAAATGAATCATGCTCAATGAAAGCTTAGGGAAAATTTGCAGATAACACTGACACTTAAGTGCAACAAAAAAAAAAGTATGATCCCAATAGATTTCCATGAAATAATAGGATTCAGCTATTAGTAGCTGTGGCATTGTAGAAATCTGTATGCAGTTTTGAAAGAAAGTTTGTTTTTTGCACTAAATAACTTTAGTAGAAGGATTTTTAAAGCTGTTTGTAGTAGAGTATTAAAACAAATGTAGTACAAATGTACTCTGTACAATCAAATTATTATGACCTCACCTGCCTCAGTGGAATATCCCACATGCTACCATCATATGAATAGATAACATGACTATGCACATGTAAATGCACTTGTAAGGCAGCCGATATTGCATTGATGCACAGTGTGAAAATGAGAAAAGCTGGTGGTTTGACAGATTTCCAAATGGGCTGATCACAGGCTGCTACCTGAAAGATGCTAGTATTTCGGAAAGCACAACTAGTGAACTGCTCCTAACTCACTGCTATTAAGCTGTATATCACCTGGCAGAATGGTAGAGACATGGGAATCATATGAACTAACTGTGGCCAACCAAGTGTCATTGACCATCAAGGATGTCGTCATCTTGATTGGTATTTGTGAACAGTTGTATATCCATCCAACAAATAACCAAATAATACAACTGGGTGACCAACCCTAGTATGTCACAGGTCACTGCATACAGAACCCTTCCCTCCATGGGTCTCCAGATCACATGTCCACCTCTGGTATGCAGGATGACTGGTATCCACTGGCAAACACATCTTGAATTTGCACAGGAACCTGTGTTCACTGGACAGTGGAAGATGGGTGGAAGGTTGCCTTCTCTGATAAGTCATGGTTCCAGCTATTCCAGATGGATGGATGGTGCAAGATCAGACTGACCTCCACAACATGCTTTGGTCCTGACATCACAGTCCTATGCAGAAAGGCTGATAAAGGTGTAAGATATTCTTGTGAGACAGTTTGCGACCCTAATATGGATCAAGGCTACTCATGATGCAAGAGGCTATTTTTCCATCATTTCAGTTCAAGAGTAATCTTCATGACAATGGTCTTTCAAGAAAGTAACAAAGTTCCAACAGGATTTTGCACCATGTCATTCCAAACAGGTTGTGCACAAATGGTTAATAGAACACAAGGATGAATTCCAGCTTAGACTAAGAAGGATTTGAATCTCACTGAGACCTCTGGACTCATATGGACAGAGAAATTCATCATTTGGATACACTGCTGAGGACTGCAGCCCAACTGTGGGAAGCACTGTTGACAAACTGGCATGCTATACCTCCAGCTACCTTCCAGAATCTTATCAAGATATCATATAGTTGTTGCATTGGCTGCAAATGGGTGGCAGTATCTGCTTTAGATTGGTGGTCATAATAATTTGAGCATACAGTGTAAAATTAATCATGATGTTCAAATAATAATTTTAAGAAAATTATTAATGAATTACATAGAACACTGCTTGTGGCACTTTTTGCTTTAAGTCAAATTCTAATGCTATTGCTCAATAAATTTGTTTTCAACTGAGTAGTTAATAAAGTGATTAAAAAAAAACTAAGAAAATAAGTTTAAAAAGACTGAAAAATTTGGTTGGTTGGTTTTTTTTTTACCTGTTTAGCAGTGTACAATTTTGCAATTGGTGTTAGCAAACGAAAAAGAAGTTTTTGTTCATCAGATATTTTGCAACACTCTTCCAAACCTAAAAGGCGACAAAGTTCCAGTATCAACAAAGTACATCCACGAATTTCCAAGTCCATCCTGGATAATATTTGCATATGAAGAGGATGATCTTTAAGGAATTTACCAAAGGATTGACGCCGATGACTATAATCCCTTGATAAATTAAGTATCCTAGGAATTTAAAAAAAAAAAAAAGTTACATTTCAGTTTTTAAATGACAAAATTACAGGTTATTTTGACTAGAAACACTAATTACACCTTTAGTAATATACAAATTATAGACATTTTTCAGTATATTTTCCAAAAAATTATACTAATCCTTACAATCAAAAATGAAAGTTTAGCTTTTAAAGTTGTTGGTTTGAATAGATGCCACAAGCACCATTCACATATAAAAATAATCAGCTTCTGTAGGACACAAAGGACTAAAATGATGGAAGAAATTAAGTCAAGGTGCTCCCAGTTAATTTTTTTGACCTAATTTACTTGGGTAAAGAGAGAGAAATAAATGGATGTATTATATCTAGAATCTGAATCCAATTTTGCAATTTATAGATTCCAATTTTAACAATTAATGGCCTAAATACATAAATATGATGTTGTAAATTTTCTAAAGAAAATAAATAAATAATAATAAAAAAAAACACTAGAAAAAAAAAGAACTGTTTTAGTTGGGCAGCAATTTAAAAAAATATAATGGGGACAACGCAAATCCTGTAATACAAATGGCTGTTAACTGTTTTCTAATGGAATCTCACAATGCAATTCATGAAACTAATATTAAGGCAGATAATATACATGAGAACTTTAAAGGCACCTGCAATATTAAAGAGTCACTGCCACCAAATATTATCATAAACTGGAAAAAAAATTTTTTTGCCAAGAACTCTGTTACTACTCACACTTTATTCAATAACAAGCTAATTTGTTATTTGTATAATTATCAACAAGTCGGTCAGGATTTGACTCTTTAATCTTTTTCATTTGTGAGGTAAAGTGGCACAACATAAGGCACTTAAGCTCTCTGGGACTAGAAATAGATGTTAAGTAAGTAACAGAAATTTGTTTTAGAATTTAAAAACAAACATCTCTGTTATTAACAAAGTTCATCCTGGCAGTGAGGCAGAAAGCTGTTTAGTTTTTAAGCTAAGCGAATATCATATTCTTATCCTCAGAGGAAGGTTGGCAACTAAGCAGGCAGAAACTTCATAGATCCACGATCTAACTGGACTAGATGGATGTGAGAAGGCCAATCCAGTGCTTGGCTAATTTAATTTGTAGGAAAAAAATCTAATTTTAATTTTATAGTGGATTGATTTTCAATGTAAATATAACATGATTTGCTCTGTAAATTATACTATGTATCCTGATATCTTATTTCTTACAAATGAGTTGCAATATGAACAAAATTAATAGCAAAAAAAAGGTAATTACTACACTATAATTTCTGAATCTACATAATTATAGGTTATGGTGATAGATAATTTACTATACTATAAAAAATTAGTCCAGCATACTAATTTCTAGAGAGTTAGAAGGATATCACAAGCAGAATTCAATAAACAGCACATTTCTTTGCTTTCACACCTTGAGCTATCATTGACAGGAATCTAGGACAGCTGTTTCATTCTTATTAGCACTCATCAGCCAGATTTACAAATTGATAAGCTTAGAAAGTGTAAAAGGCTATGGTTCTCTCCCACTCCCAGCCTGGAATTGACCTATTTTGGAATCGAGTTTTCCTAATTCAATCAAATTTATTACAAAACCATGTGCCTTTAAAGGCTATTTATGAAAAGTTTTAAACAATTTTTGATGCACTGAGAAGCCAAAAAAAAACTAAAGGAATTAAACTTTGATTTGCAAAATTGGGAAGCTGATAAACATAACAGAAATAAATGGTTAAACTTTCAAATTTATACAAAACTATTTAGCTTACAAACTAAATTGAAATTTAGACAAGCATGGACAAATACAATTTCATCTAAAAAAACTGTATTAATTAAATTTATTAATAATAAATAAATTATATAATCAAATAAGTATTATTAAGTAGCATTTATCTTATTACATCAGCAGAGCTTTTGCCATTACAATAAGATTGTAACTTCAAAATAATTTTAAAGATTAACAAATTGCTTTTAAACCTAAAAATATAACATACAATTTTAAAAATTGGCTGCATCTAATGTTTTAATAAACCTGATATCACTAAACAAATAATCTGCAGAGAAATTGTTGTGAATGTTACTGCACCTGTGAAGAACCGCACTGTCCAGATTTTGTGTGCATTTCTTTATAAACAATTTTAATTTTGCAGAAAATTCTAAAAATATGACAATATGATAGCAATAAAATGAAAACTCACCATCTCATAGCCTGAACAGAAGCCAATGAGTTGTGAATTCTGGTAATTGTTAACATATTAGAAATGCCAGCAATGCCTCTGCCTTCTTCAAAAACCTTTAGGAAATAACAAAATGAATTTATTTTACATGTTAATATCTTAATGTTATTTACTATAAAAAGAAAATGATAACATATTTCTTTTATCCTTATTTTTAAACACATTTCTTTTATCCTTATTTTTAATCAAGTTATTTACTTCTGCTACTCACTTGTTTTGCAATTGTACCATCCAATAATAGCTCAGCTGTTGGCAATTGACGGGTTCCAAGTTTATCTTTTAATTTCATTACTTGTATATTATTGAGTTTTCCATTTTCATCTCGCACTTTTAAAAAAAATAGTGATAACCCTCGAGTGCCCTATAAATAGTTTTAGGAGGTTATAATAGCAATAATGTAAGAATGAAAATTCCAAAATTGCAAATATTAAGAATTATTATAAAGAGTTATTTACCGGAATTAATTTGCCATCTGCTGCTAGCATTCTTGCAAGAGTAAAAGATACATCTGAATCAGTGGCAGAAGAAAACCATTTGTATCCATAGAGAGAATGCATCCCGTTAGGTTCAGGTATGGCTACTGTTTCTGTTCCATTAGCTGTAGTAATGTATAAAAGTTTGGCATAGTTAAAACAAGAAAAAATATTTATTGGAATTCAATTATTAGCATTATTTTGATCTTGGAATAAGTAGTAATTATTAAGTGTTATTGTTTATTATAGGATACATTGCCAAATTGCCCTCTTATTCAATGGTAAGAGTAATGATTTGTTATTTTAATCTATGAAAAAAAAAATGTCCATAACAAATCTTCATCAATTTAGTGCTTTACAACTTGAAATTTAAATCACTAATTTAATAAAAACAAATACAGAAAGTAACTGTATCCAGCTTCATTGCATTTAAACTTTGTTTGTAAATATACCCAAATAAATTAGAGAAGATAGTTGATTTCCCACATAAAGATTTTATTGAAAAAATAAGTGTCTTTAAGTTATGCTCATTCACCAAGAAATTATTAAGTAGAGCTAACCATAATATATAATAATAGTTAGTTAATTTTGTACCTTTTTACCTGGAAGCATATCCATCTTCAATGACATTAAAAATTATTCACATTCAAAGAGAGCATAAATGCATAATTTTATTAAAGCCAAAAAAAAAAAAAAAAAATCATGCAACTTTTACCTCTACTGCATATACCAATGAATGCAGGATAACTAAATTTTTATTACAGAAGTAATATAGTTTAATTACCAACATCTGAGCCACCCATACGTTCTGTCATCCACTGTCCTGAAGTCCAAAACTTAGCTGGATCTCGACTGGTAAGATGATGGAAGGCATATTCCAGTTCAGTTAATTTTAATGACTACAGTAAAAAAAAAAAAAAAAAAAAAAAAAAAAAAAAAAAAA
>JAFIDM010009631.1:76098856-76155361 GCA_023159025.1 Thereuonema tuberculata | reverse complement strand
GTACAGACATCCTTTTGTAGCTAATTAAGTTCCATTACATATCTCTTACAATGTTGTTTTTGGTTACTTTAAGTAAAAAAAGAAAAACCTAGATTAAAGAAATAGACGATTTCATTGCCTATTTATTGCTGTTCATAACAACGTAAAAACCTAGGCTGGATTATTATTCTAATCTATTTAATATTCCTTATCTAGCAAGAAGATGCTGCCATCCTTTTATTTTTTTTGCTAAATTTCCTGTGTTATAAATTTAAAAAAAAAAAACTGGTATGCAGGCTCTTGGATGAGCAGGAAGTTCAGGCTCCCAGTAGTTCTTGACCAATGGGACTAGTTAAGGTCAGCCCATCCACCTTTAACCCCCAAGTAAGAAACCCAGTACCCATTTGACAGAGGGCAGGGTGAGCCCTAATGTCCATCTGGAGGAGAAATAACCACGGAAAAATCCCTGACCATCACCAGGAATTGAACCAGGGCTCCTCCAGTTTGCACTCCTGTGCTAAATCACTGGACTACCGGACCCACGTTATAATTTAATAATAACAATTAGCATATTAAGTTATATAAATAATTATCATAGGCAAATTCATAACTACTAATGAGGAAATCATTAACTTGAATATTATGTTATTTGTAACTTATTTACTGCAATTGAGAGTGTGATTTACTTACAATTACAAACCGATAGAAAAATGGTTTTCTTGCTAAATGCAAAATGTTATTTCTATATTTTGCATTTTTGTTCAATCAGGCACATTCATGTTCAAACTATACAATGAGATGGTCTATTTTGGCAAATGAAAATGAAATATTTAATACTTTAGATATAAAAAATAACTTGGATTTGTTTCTTGAGAAGTGCTTAGAATATCAGAATATCTGATTTTATTGAAATTTTATTTATCTTTCACATAATAAATTATTTTGTAAGAAAGCTTTATTAGAAGTTACACTAGTGATTGCAAGATATTACTTTGTCAAAGACTATAATAATCATTCTAATTATATCTGATAGATACCATTAATGAATATTTAAGAAAAAAATAAAAAGCTCAAATATTACTTCTCTGTTTTTTTTCCCTATTTATATATACCATTCTGAGATGATGCAACAGATCATTTTAATAAAATATGCTGTTTATTAAAGATCAAGATTCCTAAATTGTGGAATGAATATGAAAGAAGAACAATTGTCATTCTTATTTCAATTTTAATCTCAACTGAATTTTAAGTCCCAAGTAATCAATGCTACAAAACAAGACTGCAATATTATAAATAATTACACATATTACAAATATTATATAGATAGAACTTGCTGCTCATTATTTGTTAAAATGAACAAAAGCTTAATATCACAGGACCTTTAAAAGATACAAACATGGTACACAGACAAATCACTGATTTAGAAAGCAAAGTAGGTCATTGGATTTGCACTCCATGATAACAACAGTTATAGATAAACATATACCTTCCGTAAATATTCATTAGTTTGATATTTGCAAGCAGCACATGAAATAATTTCTAAATTGTCTTCCCATGAGCACCTTCTTTACTCTAGCTTATCACCTATTATTGTGCAATTGATTTAACTTTCATTCACAAACTGTGACTTCTACAACAACAATTTTGTAGATAATGTACCACAAATTCTATAGAACAAATGAGCTTTATGCAGCCACTTCAGATGCATCAAATGCCAATTTCAAATTGGAACCAAGATTTCATGATTATTAAACAGAAATTGTAAATGAATGGATGCCAGGAAAATTAGATCATGAAATAACAGAAACAGAGATTTTCATTATAATTATTTTATTTTGCCAAATTTCAAGAAATGACTACTTCAGAAATAGAGGTTGCAATTCAAAGGAATACAAAAATAAAAAAAATAAAAAAACCCAACAAAAACAACAAATGGACATTACTTAGATAAAATTCAAGATGAATATAACTAGAGTCCTTTTTAAATTATAAACCATCATCTTTTAAAGAAAGCATTTGCTACAAAAAAAAGGTATATGGACTGACAATCTGTTGATTATATCAAGACTTTCACAAACAATTATTCTGGAAGGATCATAATGGTTCTGCCTTGGAAGCAAAATAAGTTTTTCTTCTAAAGAAAATACTTGTTAATAACTTCAAAATGTAAGGTAATGAAGACCAAACCTAGCAAATATGAGACCAAATAAGAAAGTTTTGCATCAAAGAGCTGAGTAAAATAACAGTGGATCAGCCTACCATGCTGGAATATGATGATGATGAAAAATCAACTCTTGTTATGGTGAGAAAGTAATTACATTAGATAGGGAAAATAGACAATAGAGTAATGATAACATTATTCCCTAATTCAATAAAAAAAGCCTAAATGAAAAGTTTTCAGCCTCCCCCCCCCCCCATCACCCAAATAAAAAACACTGGAGTGTTAGTTTAGAGCAGACTAAAACAAGTTAACTTCAATTGATCAAAACTCTTTGCTAAACAATAAAAATGACTGTTTTCACTTAAGGGGCCATTCAAGTTTTATGTAAGCACATTTTTAGACCCCCTTCCCCCCACTTGTAAGCAAAAATAAGCAGATGCCGGACCCCCCCCCCCTCCTTGTGCTTAATATAAGATTTGCCAAATCTTTAACAGTAAATACCACTGAAAAATAAATTAAAACAGTCAAAATTACATGATATTCATAAACTTAATTAACAAAAACACGCACATTCCACTAAAATGTTAAAATATATTAAAAATGTATTGTTTTTATCTTTCACCTTTCACCAAAAGACAAGGTGAAAAGGTAGAACCAGTCAATAATTTAGGGCCTTTTTTTCTGCAAGAGTGTAAAGATGAGAATCTTTATCACTTACAGCATCATTAAGATTTTGAAATTTGGAGATATCAATGTATACACTAAGGATGAGAAGTTACAAATGGTTTTAGAAGACTTACAAAGAAATACATTCCCTATTTTGATAAATGAATAGTTCTAGTTACCAGATAAAACTGTCTTATTCTTTTTCTGAATTCTTGTAGATGAAATGAAAAAATCAAAGATTTGACTGTGGAAGAGGTGTACCTAACTTAAGTTGCCAGTCAAAAGGCTGGGTTTCAAAGAAAACTTTGAAAGAAATAGGAAAATCTGATAGTCACTGACCATTAAGACATTATTCCTTATTTTGGCAATTAAGGAATTACTAAAATAGTTCAACAGGAAAAAGACTTAACAAAATTAAAAGGCTTCACTGCAAGAGTTGAATTGTTGTCTAAAATCTCTAGGTGGGAACAACCAAAAAGGAGAACAACTCCTTTGATTGAGGAGAGTATTGCCATAATTTTGTTCTCCAACATTTTTCTAGACTGAATATAATTCTTAAGATGCATAAGGATTGGCTGGATAAAAAGCAAGCTACATCAATTCCATCACTACACCAAATTGCATACACAAATGCAAGCAATTCAAGAATATGACAGCAAAATTGTCCAATCATGAAGAACTACGAGCTAATAAGTAGATATGTAATCCTTGATGTTGTGTATATTAGATCTTCAACAAACAGTAGATGATTTTCATCACTCTGGTAAAGTTAAACCATAAGATGCCAAATAGGATGACACTAGAACTGGAAATGGAAAGTGTCAAGAACAAATCATAAGATACTGGAAATTCAGCTTGGATAGGAATCTTCATCATCCAGAAGATTTAAGAAAACAGGCCACTCTAGGAGAAAAGGGTCAGACAGAATGAATACTAGTTCAGTCATTCTGCCATCACTGAACACCATTTATCATAATGTGAGAGATGGAGTTTCAGGTCTTGTGATGTATTTCCAGCTGATACTTTGTCACATATTTGTCCTCAGATGGCTAAAAGATCTGAAGCCCTTTTGCTTCTAGAAGAAGCAAAATATTCTTAAATTACTATGAGGCACAGCAGAAACAGAGTAAAAGAGTGTAAGGACAATTACTAAAGAGAAAACTGTTCTTACAAAATGAAAAGGAATTAAAAGTTTCAGTTCAGGTAGATCATAAATGTTCTTAAGATATTTTAATTTTGGAGAGGAACAAGGAAGAATCAGGAGTCCTCAGCAAAAAGTAACAATGAGGAAAGCTTCTTCCTGAAGAAAGTGTTCAATTATTGATGACAAGAGGATGATCAGAGAATTATGCTGACACAATTGCTTAATGACAAAGAAATGGAGAATGGTTAAAAAGTAAGTCAAGCAACAAGTATGGAGGTCATATTATATGGAGGGTTGGACCATGTTTATAAGAATGAATTTTCTGATATGAAAAGTCTAAGAAAAGCCACAATTCCACCATCTGTTGTGCTCTATTTGTCTGCCCTGCATTCAATGAATGGCCCTACATCACAGTTTCCATTGAAGGAGGCTGCGCTGCAGTGTGGCAAGGGGAATCTTGTTCCACTCCTCCTGACAGGCTTTCCATAAACCAGCCACAGTTCGAGGTCGTCGGTTTCCTAATGCCCTTTTCAACAGACCAAAGCCACAGTAGTCCATAGGGAAAGAGTCAGGTGATTTCACTGGGATCGAACTGAACGGAAATCGAATTCTTGTTTCGTTGGCCATTCGTGACATGTAGGACATTGTTGTTTGGGCAATATGACTTGATGCTTTGTCCTGATGGATCCATACTTCAGATGATGCAGTATTCTATAGTGCTGGAATGTCGCTGATGTACAATGGTTGTAAGATGTTTTCCTGATAATGCATAGCATTAATCTTTGCCTTTCCATCAATTTTTTGCAAAGGCAACTTCCCCCGATAGCTGTAACTAGTCATGATCATGAAGCCCTTTGAAAACTTTTCCTTACATTGGCAGAACCATTCTGAATGACCTTTAGCATCACGAAGACAATAAAAAATTGCATGTGGTTTGTTACAGTCATTGAGATAAACCAATCCTTTGTCCAATGTCACAACATACTTCCATTTTTCTCCCGACAAATGCTCTTCATACAAATTTTGACTGTTTATCTTACATTCGGCGATGTGTCGAGGCAATAGCCTATGAACATTTGCTTTGTAGTGCTTCTTTAGATGCAGGTCCCTATGAATTATGCATGTTATGGTTGTTTTAGAAACTCCCGTTCATTGTGCAAGACTTCTATGGATGATGGGATTTTCTTTCATAATGTTTTGTTTAATCTTACAGACAAAGAGCTGGAGTTGCAGCGCTTCGTGAACGTGGTTTGTGGCCCTTGGGTTTCTTCCTCACTTCACTAACAGCCTGCCAACGTGACTCAGCAATAATTCGACTAATAACGGACTTGGAAGTTTTAAAATTTCGTTGCTTACACATTTCTATTATTCTGGAATAAGAATATTTCACCCCAGAAAGGGCTACAATGTACCCTTCCCACCAAATCGGTATTCATGGAGCCATTCACACACACAACACTAATGTACATATGTTAACAGTGACTGCACTCGCTTAGCAACAAAAACAAACAACAGGATTTCCGCTTCAATTCCCATGTACATAACAATGCACTGTTGAAAATGTTCTTATAAACATGGTCCGACCCTCCACACCATGAATTCTTTGCTCATTCCATTAATGAAGGTTAAACTCTGAATCTTATACTTAAATATGAAACTGCCATGGATACTGACGAACTACAACAATCAATTATTAATATTACTCTTGTCTCTGCACTGCAGTGATAATATTTGATGAACAAACCAGAAAAGTTGGAGAGGAATTCATGATTATGCATAACTATGAATGTAGATGTTTTTGTTTGATTTTCTGTAACCTTTTGCTATACAGGGTGATTATAATTAAAGTTCAACTTTCAACATGCTGTAAAAGAAGAACCACTGCCCGGAATGACCTGAATTTGAACTGAATATACTTGAAGAAAGGGGAAATGGTATGGCATAAGAAAAAAAATAGTTCCAAATGCTAGCAATAGATGGCGCTTCAAGTGTCATAATATGCAAAATACAAGACGGGTCATGAGCACAACACATTGCATTTGTTATAAAAATGCGGATACAGGGCGTTTTCCTCATATTGCTTCTGAGAAGCCCGCCATGACTCTCTCAATGAAGGATCGCGCTCTGCTTATGAAGCTCTTTTACAAGAACAGTGACTGTGCGCCAGTAGCTCTGAAGAAGTTCTGGACAGTAAGGGTATGAAAAAAAGGCTGTGGTCCGATGTCTGCCAAGGGTCTGGAGAAAATGATGAAGAAATTCGAAGAGACAGGTTCTTTTGAAGTGAAATCTGGCAGAGGGAAGAAAGCAATTGCTTCGACATCAGTAGAAGATGTGGCCACAACAGTCCAGGAAGAGACGAGGGTGGTGTACAAACGTCACCAACAGCCTGGCTGTCAAGATCACCTGATGACTTCTGGCTGGGGGTTATCTGAAAAATGTTGTGTCTAGTGGTCCGATTGCAAACTTAGCTGAATTGAAGGCACGCATTGTGCAACACATTCACAACGTGACCCCTGAGACACTCCGATCTGTTTCTCGTTTCAACATGTAGCAGAAAACAGTGGACAGCATACTGAACATGTCTTGCAAAAGTCTCGCAATAATTAACAAGCGATTTCATTGTTGCTTTTTATGTGTTTTTGGCCTTAGGACAATTAAAAACTGATTTCATTGTTGCTTTTTATGCAGTTTTTGGCCTCAGGACAATTAAAAACAATTTTTCCCATCCGATGTGGTACGACCTTGCCGTGGTGGAAGGGCTTTAAACTAACAGTGCCACAACTGTTGAATGATTTGGAAGTCATTTCTTCAATAAAAACCCGAAACAATCATGCACATTGAACAGTACAGTTGATTTAATGTGCAACTAACGCCTTGGTCGTCGTATTACGATTCAAAAGTCACTTGTAGCCGAACCCATTTATGTTATGACACTTAAAGCACCATCTATTGCTAACATTTGGAACTATTTTTTTTTCTTAGGCCATACCATTTCCCCTTTCTTTGAGTATATTCAGTTCACATTTCAGGTCATTCTGAGCAGTGGGGTGGTTCTTTTTTTTACAGTATGTTGAAAGTTGAACTTTAATTATAATCACCCTGTATTTCAATTGTAGAAGAATAGTGATTCTTGTTGCATTTACTTAAAGAAAATACTTAATTTAATGAAGTGTTTTATGTTCTTGGTAACAGTGTATGTCAGTCTTGTAAATATTACCATCTAAACAAAAACAAAAAAAAACTAGGGGACTGGTAACTAGTGGTGAGGCAGAGCTAACTGAAAGCTGGAGAGCCAGGTTTGATTTCCGGTAATGATTGGGGACTTTTCCTCTGCTCTTTCTCTTCCAGATGGGTCCTAGAGTATCTAGCCTCGTGTAAAATGGGTTTCTTTCCTGGATGCGAATCAGCTGACCACCCAACCTCAACTTACTCCTGTTTGGTCTCAGAAAGTCAGAAGCCATAATTCTCACAAGACTTGAGCCTAGTACAAGTCTGTTGCAGAATCCTTTACAGCTTTTTATTAAAGTCAAAATACGCATCTTTGATAAAAAGACAATGTCAAAGTTTCAATCAAATATATGTCTGCCCAACACTATTGTTGGTTTGTCAATGAAAAGGGCTTTGCCTCCTTGACTCTCTCTCCCAGGAATGTATATCAACTTCATTTTTTTTTTTTTTTTTTTCATAATCTTTTTCAAGAATTGTTATTAAAATTAAGTTGGGGAACCTAAAACAGTTCAAAAATAAAAGTGGATAAAACGCTTAAAAGAATGCTTAATTTGCAGTCCAAAAATTTTCAAAAACTAAGAAAGTTGATACTACAGTAACTGCTTCAGTCTGCAATGCACATCGAGAGGCAAAGAATAATAATGAAAAAGCTTACCATATTCAAGAAACTTACACTCACACAGAATTAAGTTTTTTTGTCACAGAAACTCATTACAAGGAAAGATCTTTACAAAATGAATAAAAAAATAACATTTAAAGCCAGGCAACAAAACAAAAAGAAAGAGAATTAGATACCTCAATTGTTTTAGCAGCACCATCTGTCATTGCCAAAGGGCAATTAAACAAATTTGAAGGAACAGCAAACAGAAACAATTTTGTCATTTGATACAGTCGACTAAATAATAAAACTTATATTAATATTATATAATGTACATTAATAGCAAAAGATATCTATAAACTTTAATAAATTCACAACTCATAGTAAAAAAATTAAATCTATTTTAAAATCCAAACTAATTTATAATGCATAGTTATTGTTATAAAACAAAAGACTGAAAAAAATATAAAACAATAATTTTAATTTAAAATAATAACATTATTCTGAGTTAAAATATCTAAAATTGAAATGATGGCTGGTTAGAACCAAAATCTGTATCCTGCACAGAACCTGTGATATTAAGACTTAAATAACAATTAAGAAATGGGCTTTTCAAATTATTATTGAATTTACATTTATTTTCCCCAGAAAAGTCACTATGAATAAATAAGTCAATGAAATTAATTAATCATATTTTATTAAAAAACTAGAAATTCCATCAATAGATCGTTTCACTCTTAGCAGCAAATACAAGCTGCAAAACATTATGCAAGATATTCACAAATAATTTAACTAATTTTAAATCACAGATACATCAGCAAATAGTGCTGTCTTGCATGAGATATTGCTAATTATTTACATTGTGGGAGTAATATCTGAGCACCTAAATATAAACACAGTAAGGAAAAAGTTCAGGTATCCAAAAAGCTAAGCAAAGTCTACTTTGTTTAAAAACCATTTCTACACAATTTAATTCCTTTCTGAAGTGGCTTATGGTAAACAGATAATGAACAATTGTATTAGAAGCAAAACACACAGCTGGAGATTATTCGATAAATAACCATTTACTGAACTGTTTTTCTTGCTTTTAAAATGTCCTCATAAAGAATATGAAACTGCTAGGATTTTTTTTTTCTAAGTAAAATATCTATGAAGTTAACTTTTATCCAATATAAGTAAAACATGTTTTTGCAGTTTTAAAAGTTACTGCTTTCTTCTTCAGAAAGTAATCTATGTTGTTTAATTAATTGGGATTTTAACTGTCACACAAATACATATATAAAATGAAGTTTTTAAGATATGTCTGCTTTAAGATATAACAACCTGCAGAGTTTCGGTAGGTCAAGTTACCTTCAAAACACTAAAGAAGGTGGGCAGTGGATTTTTTTTTTTTTTTTTTTGCCAAAATGCAGTGGTTAATCTTTGATGGCACTAAACTCAAAATCATCCTTCTTCAGCTCAGTGCAGTGACCAGTAGTACTAATGAAAAATACTGCACTAAAAATTAAACTTACTCCTTTTAATCTGTAGCTTTTTGTCATTTAATTGTAATACCTGGTATCTGTTTTCCAAGGGTCTAGAACTGTGCTTGCAACTTCAAAGCTATTTAAAATAACATAATCCTAGCCTACTACTGTTCTCAGTATTACATTAATGCCCAAGTGCAGCAAACTTCAGTTAACTTTAATGACTGCAGTTTGGACGGAGCTAAAATTAGTGTGGGGGGGGAGGTGCTGCTCCAGAAAAATTTTAGCCTTTTGTTTTAAAATTGTGTGAAAGGAAACAAACATGTATAAAAAGAAATTTATCAAGTTTCTGAATAAAGTTTCTTTTTATACATGTTTCCTTTCACACAATTTTAAAACAAAGGCTAAAATTTTTCTGGAGCAGCACCCACCACTAATTTTAGCTCCGTCCAAACTGCAGTCATCAAAGTTAACTGAAGTTTGGTGCACTCGGGCATGAGTATCATATATCAATGATGAACTCTTAAAGCCACTTATTTTTTTTATTTCTCTTATTTTACCTAATAATTTTTTTTATGAATCTAGTATACAACAATATACAATGACATTCTCAAGAATCCTGTGCTGGATCAATCCATTTACAGGGCAACCAACCAGAAACTACAGTTACCTACATATGAATTAAAAATCAGCCCATTGGAAAGGAAATAAAAAGGAAAAGAAATTATGTAAATATATTTTTTCTTATTTAATTATATTATTTATTTATTTTCTTCACTGAATATGCAAAGCAAATCAAAAGGGAAAAAAAAAAGTAGTGTGACCTTAAGAAAGAGCAACTGACTTCAATTAAATAAGAATTGAAGAATTAAATAGATACTGAATTAGTAATGCAAAGCTCTTTAAAGTCAATAATGTTACTTTACAGAATGTTTTGGCAGGGAACCTATAGCATTTACATGACAGCTATAAAATGCACAAAAATCCTGGAGAATAACTTCCTTTTGCTGAAAACAATTAAACTTCCCACATTTAATTTTGATGAAATTTGAATATAATCATGATACCTGTACATCCACCCTATTCTTAGATATTCTTTTCAAAGGAATGTGCCATTCATCATTGAAATTCATTATAACAAATAATGGCAAAGTGTATATCTAGTTATACAGCACAGAGGCTCAAAACTGCTTCATGAATTATTTTATTAAGCAAGAGCAATAATAATATCTCAAAATTTCAATTTTATTCTAGTAAAGAGATAAAATTTGCTCATAAATTTCATTTTAAAACAAATGACTTCTTTAATAAACAAAAAAATTCAATGCATTTGATCAGAATTTTTTTAATAAGGAAATTATTTTGAATAAATTGTTGATCAAATAATCACAAGTAGGGATGGGTAGTTCGTATAAAAGAACTATAGTTCATGAACGACCTAGTTCAAATGAACTAGTTCATGAAAAGAACTATATAGTTCGCGAATGACCTAGTTCAAATGAACTAGTTCATGAAAAGAATTATATAGTTCACGAACGACCTAGTTCATGAAAAGAACTATATAGTTCGCGAACGACCTAGTTCAAATGAACTAGTTCGTTCTTTTACCACTCCACTATTAGCTATTGGAATTGGTTTATTTCATTTTGTATTTAGTATTTGAGAACTTTTTTTTTTTTTTGGTTGTTAAGGTAAAAAGAACGACTTTGCCCATCTCTAATCACAAGCTCTGTTTAGTCATTTTATTTTTATTTCTTTTCCACAAGTACATGCTACACTTCTGTGTGTATTTAATAAAAAATAGTGAGTAACAGCAAGAATAGCCAATAGCTACAACAGTCATAATTAATTTTCTTCAGTCCCTTGGATCACATTATAGCATCGTTTATGTATATATATACAAATGTATAAAATATAAATAAATTTAACTCACTTCATCCTTTTGTTTCATTTCTTTCCCCTATGGACTCCTTTTCACTACTGTAATGTAAGGCTATATCATATAGTACAGTAGTTGTGTGTTCATCAGATATTAAGTTAGTATAAAATTGTTAATTTGAATATTAAGTAATCAGGCAGCAGTCTCAACTGCTAATTAGTCTAATGTTTATTCAATAAAATGCACAGTCATTTATATCATGCGACTGCCCCTTCATGTTGAGACAATCTCCTTCATCAGATAAGTTTTCCAAGAACAGTAAGATTAACCAATAATGTTAAATAATATTAGTAAATTAATGTAATGGCAGAGAACGATAATCTTTCATGACATATAATGACAATAAACACATGGTATTTAATTTTATGTTCTGCCAGTATTTGACATCCTAGTTAAAACTAAATCCCTTTCATTTTTTTGCTGGAAATGTAATACATTTCAGACTAAAATCATCACGAAGGGAGATGTGAAATTTTTGAAATAATTCTATAGATAGTGATAAACATATTTTGGAGTTATGAGGCTGCAGGAGACTAGGGATAACATTTTGATTTTCTATTGATGGAAATAAAAGTTTGCTGATTAAAGTGAAGGTTTTGATTCCTAACTATTGTAATAATTATTGCTTATAAAAAAAAATAGGATAAATGTCTAAGGTGTACAATTAAAACTTGTTTTATATATTAAAAATTAACACATCCAAGTGCTGTTTGCAGTATACAGTGAGCACAAAAAGTATTTGCACACAAACAATTTTTTGCAGGAGTAACCATAGAAAGCAAATTTGATGCTAGTGTTTTAACTATTAATTTATGTAAATAATTAGCAAATAAAAATAACCACCCTTTTACCTTAAACAGTAGTATTACACATTTAAAAAAAATAAAACAACATTTTCTAAAGCCAAAAAAGTATTTGCACACGAAACACTGACTGTTAAAAAAGGTATTAAATGTGAACTTTATGCAAATATTTAGCACATCAGTCTTGCAGTACATTAGCCCCGCACATTAAAGTCACATAATACATTAACTGGAACAGGGATTATGAGGAGTTTTTGTTGTTTTGGCATTGAAAACGTGTGAACTCTCTGTAGCTACCCATGAGAAGATTATATTTCTTCACAATTCTGGATTAAGTTACCGAGAAATTGGTGAAACATTAAATTTAAACTTTTCTAGTGTTCATTATGTAATTAAGAAGAAAAAAGAGACTGGTTCGACAATAAATAAGCCGCGAACTGAGAGTCCAAGAAAGCTAGATACAAGGCAAAGGAGAGCCATCATAAAAGAATCTTCAAAACACCCTTTTCTAAGTGCTCGAGAATTGGCTGTTGTCGTCGCTTCAACATCAGGGACAATAGTTACACCACACACAATTAAAAATATTCTTCATAATGCAAATATTCCAGGAAGAGCCCCTCGCAAAAACCATTTATTAGTGAAACAATAAGGGTGAAAAGACTAGAATTTGCAAAAGCTTATGTCAACAAGCCACTGGAGTTTTGGAAAAATGTTATTTTTTCCGATGAAAGCAAGTTCAATATTTTTGGCTCAGATGGTAAGAAAATTGTGTGGCGAAAGCCAAATACTTCTCTTCAAAGTAAAAACTTGAAAGCAACTGTAAAACATGGTGGTGGTGGTCATGTAATGATTTGGGGATGTATGTCTTTTAACGGAGTTGGTGAAATGGCCTTTATTGAAGTCAATATGAATGCCAAACAATATATTGATATATTGCGAGATAATTTATGTAATAGTGCTCTGAAATTAGGGATTCCTAATTCATTTTATTTCCAACAGGATAACGATCCAAAGCACATTGCATACATTACGAGGTCATGGTTGCTATATAATGTTAAAAATCAATTGAAAACGCCACCACAATCACCAGACCTCAATCCGATTGAAAATTTATGGCATATTTTGGATATGAAAATAAAGAAAAATAAAATTTCTAACAAATCAGAGCTTAAGCAAGCTCTTAGGGAAGAATGGCTACAAATCAGCAGCGAAACTTGTCCCAAATTAATTGAATCAATGCCCAGACGATTACAAGCTGTAATTGAAGCAAAGGGCATGCACACTAAATATTAGCACTGTTTTTAACTGATAAATAATTCCTGTATTTCTATTTTTATTGCTAGTGTGCAAATATTTTTTTGGCAGTACAAAATGTTACTTTTTTATACTTTCATATTTTCAATATACTTATTAAGTCAGATATTACATATGTTTATTTGTTTTGTAAAAGGTTTTGTATTTTTCATGTTTAGGTGCTTTTGTATTTATTTATATGTATGATACAACAAATTTACATGGTGTGCAAATACTTTTTTGCTGACTGTATTATTCTCTAAACCATGAAATTAAGCAAATCAAAAGAAACTAAGGTAGCTATTAGAAAATTACTTAAGTTCTTATTTATTATTAAAGTAAGTAACTTTATCAAACCTCCATTCATCATGTTTTCTTTCATAGGCAATAGCAATGATTCCTTCTTCAGCAGAAATTTCTTTCATCTTTTTCCAACCTGAAGATGTTACAATCTCATCAATTCTGTTACCCCATGAATCAAACTGAATAAGTTTTGGGGGGTTGTTCTGGCAATCTAAGCCATAGTTATAGATTTCCTCTATCAATCGACTACCAAACCTTTCAAGGTCATGTTCAATCTTTATAAACATCTAGAAGCAAAAAGAAAAAAGAACAATAGTTGCTGAAAATATATCAAAAATTATGTAAAGATTAGACAAATTTAAAACTGCTAAAGAAATTACTAAAACTACTACATAAATCACGACATAATTTTAGTTATAACTTTTCATCATAGACTTGAGCTGTGACATTTTGCAGCAGATTCAAAAATGCAAATAATAAAATAGCACATTTCACACTATAAATGGGATTTTGTTACAATTTGGATGTAAATAAATATTGAATGAATAATTGTTTTACAATTTCTGTACTAATCAATAATAAAATTATTTCTTTTATTTTTAACTAGCATAAGTGTCATCAACAATGAGGGGATAATAATGTGACATTTCCTATCCGTTGTCAGTTCATCAAATTTTAGTGCAAAGGACTGGACATATAAAAGAAAAACTTTAACTTCAAAAAAATGCTGAGAAATAACTGAAACTAGTAACTACTACTCAAATGAAATTGATTATTTAAATTTTAAAACAGTTGTTTCAGAAATCAAGAAAAATAATCAGATCATCAACACCAATAGTTCTGAACACCCTTTAGAATAGTGTCACCATCAACAGTTTCAGAATAGTGGTAGGAATTTATATTAGTTAATTCTTTCGTAAGTTTTTTTATTTTTTTCCAAAACTTTGCACCTCAATAGTCTTAGTAGTTGAAATATACTTTCTTTTCCAGTGATGTTATCATTATCACAGCACAAAATCTCAATTTGCAATTTCAGAAAATATTGCTAATTACAATCTACTAATTCCAAACCACAACAGAAATATTTTACATGCTGAAGCTTAATTGCATTGGAATATTTAAAATTGGGCAGAACTGGTGGTTAAACATTGGCTGTCTGAAGTTCTTCAATTTTTTGCATACAATAATTTACAATCAAACACTTATACAGCAGTCATTTCCCAATTCAGTTGAAATACTCATAATGAAAACCTAGTCTGCTAAACTCAAAAAAGTATATAAAGGAGCAGATACCCAGTTTTCATCTTAGAAGGAAATGGCAGGTACAGGTATATTTAAAGTTTGTTGAATTACCTCAGAATAAAATGACAGCTGGCCTCAGAGCTATAGATGTTATGAAGATCTGATATTTATAATGGTAAAGTTGATATTTATAAATTAAAACACACAAACAAATATTTAGTTGTTTATATGTAACCAATTAAGTTTAACTATTTATTACAGGTAAGGTTAGCTCAAGTGGTAAAATACTTGACTGCAGATTGGAGAAGCAAGGTTTTTATCTCTAGCAGTGGTCAAGACTCCTTCTCCTCCCAAAGGTTTATATTACCATTGTAAAATGGGGACCGGGCATCTTTCTCAGCAGTGAAAGGAGAGCTTTCCACCAGACATCAACTTAGTCCCTGTGTCATGAAACAAAGGGAGTCTTATAAGCCTAACCAGAATTTTGGAATGGGATGGATTATGATGGTCACAGCTGTTCAACCAAAAAATATAAAATGTTGTTTGATTATTTCCTCCCCCCACCACTTTTTCCAGATTGGGGGAGGGAGAATGCAAAATGGGGAAAACTTCTGGAATTACTGTTTTTTGCTACTATTTATCACACAACAGAATAAAATATGATTACTGCAAAATATGGAATTTTTATATTAAAATTACAATAGTATTCATTTGTTGGTTGGCTTCATTTTATGGCAACCAAGAATAACAGTAGCTATGTTGTTCCAGGAAAAGTAAAGCCATATTAAGGATAAACTTTAGGAAAATAATGCAGTCATAATGCAAAATGGGATATTAAAGGGGAACAAATTATCATGGAGCAAAAGGAGAAAAGCAGAATTAAATAAAAAAAAAAAGAAATAATGATTAGCATAATAGAAAACTAAAACACAGAAACTAAAAAAACAAAAAACAAAAAAAAGGAGAGACTAAAGAAGTGTTTATGTAAATACTGAGAAACTGTTGAGTTACTGTTCTTGCTTACAAGTGTTACTTTATTACTTATTGGAGATGGATAATTGTTCCAAAATATCAAATTTCATTTTAGAAATGTTCTTGCTTACATTAAAGCGTTCACATATCCAAATATACCCTATTTAAATATATGTTATAAGCTTCTACTTCTAGTTTTCATCTGATTTTATACTATGTGATGCACAAAACAGTCCAACAAACATTGCTTACAAATTCCCTTCTATGCTATTAAACTCATTTCTTCACAATAAATAAGTAAATTAGTGAATATTTTTAAAACATAATTTATCCTATACAACGATAGTATTTAATGCCTTCATGACAATTTCACAGTGCTACAAAAATATGGTTCTTAATAAATATTAATAAACTGCACTTCCGACGATTATTAATAAACATTAACTTATAAGTCCATATTTCCTCCTAATCTCTTCTCTTCTAATCGTCATATTATTATTACAAATAACCACATCCTTACACCAATAAAATAGATTAAATAAAATACATTTATTGAATGTATTAAATCTCTGCAAATTATCGGAAAGAAAAAATTCCTTCCTTCCTTTGGAAGGAAGATTTTTCTTTCCAAAATTTGCTGAGATTTAATATATTCAATAAATGTATTTTATTTAATATATTTTATTGGTGTAAGGATGTGGTTATTTTTAATAAACATTAACTTATTTTATTATATAAAAATACCAAATGATTTTGGGAAACCTTCTCATTTAGAGAAGCCATTTGTTAAAATAATGTTTAATATTTTATTATTTAGGGTAAGTATTAAGAGAATTTCTGATTAACTGATCAAGTGTTACATGGAATGCTTTCCATGAAATTTAATGCTTTGCTTTACTGTCTTTTGCAGAGTTTAAATTTGTAAAAAAAGATTTTTTAATAAAGAAAGAAATATTTGTTATTTTTTCAAAAAAATGAAGCAATAGAAAATTTCAGATTTTATTTCTGAGCCGTCATACTATGAAATATGGGTATATGATTCTTTTTGTTTTCGTTGTACTCTTTATAACACGTTCAATATCAAATATCAAGATGTACGAAACTTTGTTCAGTACAGTAGGCGAAGGAAGTGATTTCTTCAGGAAACCCATCTAATTACCTGAACGAATTATAAACCTAATTATTGACATTCTCAAATTAAGAACTATTACTGATAATCTCTTTATAATTCTCTCAAAATTCAAATGAAATGGAGTCCTACCTCTTTGGGAATATTCTTACGGAGATAACTTTTCAAGACAACATCATTTTTATAAGGATTTTGTAGTCTGGGTTTTTCTTGAAAAGAACTCCCTAATTTAGCTCTGGCAAACGGAATTTCATTAAACGAAGTGAGTTTATTGACTTCTGGAGACATTATACTCATACATCTTGCACAAGTGTACTGTAATTTTCTTTGCAAAGGTACTTTTGATAAAAGCATTTTAATCCAAAAATTATGGGAAATAAAGAAGCCCAAGACTGAAATTTAAGCTTTAGTATTCTGTAATATGTGATGAAAAGCTTAACTAGCTGTTAATAACTATAGAGCTTGCCAACTTTTCAGAAGTAAAAACCCATCGTGATAACGTGACCCACTTCTTATTATGTAATGAGATCCCTCGCACACGAACTAACAAAAAGTTTTCCATAACTTATGTCAACCCATGTACAAGAGCCTCGATTGAATGTGACTAAATATCATAAATAAATATCAAAAAAGAAAAGAAAAGAAAAATCAGAAGCTTCCTTATTTAAAGATTGATATTTGCCGAAAATGTATGACGTCATTTATGAATACCCTAGTGAGAATGCATACGATTTTTTTTTTTTTTTTTTTTTTTTTGATGCGGACATTTCTTAAACAGTCTTCAGTTTTGATTTCTTCTATTTTCCTGATTGATAACATCTTACGGTTCATTTTTTCTTCTTCCCACAAAGCATTTTTCCATTTCTTTTTTTTTTTTTCCCCGAATTTTAAGAGGTACAGTTATAATTATCAACAGGTTTTCATTTCATTTATTTATTTTGTCCAACTGATCATAGAAATGATATGGGACACTTATAATACACCACACATAAAACAATAAAAAAATTATAAAAGTAAATTAATAATAAATATATATATATATATATATTTTTTTTTTACACTTGGCAATATGTGCTTTGGTCCTTGACCCGCCATATTGTCTTAGCTGGGGAAACCCATGGTTTGAAGCTTTTTCGATATAATAATAATAATAATAATAATAATAATAATACAATGAAATAATAAAAACGGGGGAAAAGAAAAACAAAAAACTATATATACATATATATTATGGCAATCCAAATCAACATATCAATATAAACTAAAGATAAGGTGACCAATCATCCTCCTTTAGGGAGGACAGTCCTTCTTTTGAAGTTCTGTCCTCCCTCGAAAAGTGTCCTCCTACATGACCTCCTTTTCGATATTTGAAGATATTTCCAATATATTGTTAGAAAATGATACATTGACGAAAAATATTCATTCAATGGAAAAATACTCATTTACATAATAATTAATAGGCATGTAAGCATAATTACAATATAAAATGTTACAAATGTTTTTATTATACATTTATCACATTATACTGTATTATTGTTGCAATGAATATTATAAAATGTTTCTTTTATTTACGATATTTTTTTTCTTCAATTTATTTTTGTCCTCCTTTTCATTGTAAAAAAGTTGGTTACCGTACTAAAGACCAATATTACAATTAACCTAGAGAATCTTACTTAAGTTGGTCCTGACATTTTTCAATAAACTCTTCCATATTATAAAAACAATTTTTAATTAAAATCTTATAGAAAACCTTCCTAGATTTTTTTTTAGGAATCGTTTCCTAGATTTCCAGAATTTTTAACTTTATGGATCGTTCATTGCATTCATCTCGTACAAAAACTACTACTGTACTTGTTTTCTTCACATGTCCACACAGAAAATGTTTTTTTTTGAAATTTCATTCGAATAGGCAGAAAATGGTAATTTTAATTAAGGTTCCACATTCGACTTTATCATGTTTTGCAGAGGTTCCTAAACTGTGGCGCATCGTAGTTTCTGTATTACTGTAAGCATTTTAAAAATCACTAACTAAATGTAACGCATCCAGCCTTCTTTCATTAAAAAAATTATCTTAATCCTGGGTACGCCTATACTGATGGACCAACAAAAAAATAATTGGTCATTTAAAAAATTCGGATCAACATTTGTGGGCTATTTCAATATTTATCAATTAGGCTACTAATTAAGGAAAAAGGCGAAATTGGAAAAGTTGGAAAATCTATTTTAATGTGTATTCCGGTAAGAAAAGGACATCGGCATGACTTGAAATGGCAGAGGCTTCTGTTAAAAAAACGTATTTTTATTTGTTTGTTGGTTTGTTTTTCACATTGGTTCTTCGTATCAGTACTGCGATATCTTCGAAGCTATCAGACATCTACGTAAAAACCTCAGCATGACTGTGGGAACTTCGATTCAGTGATATATTAAGAGAAAGCGTAAGCGACAGTGAAAGACAGATCCCCCACATCAAATTCAGGGCCCGGGTATCAAATGCAGTAAAACCCCCCCCCCCCCCATGATATGGTCCAAATCATAGATTCTTAGCCACAAATATCGCGAAAACACCACAGGATTTCATATTTCTACCTTTTAAACACGCCACACATAGTTATTATAGCATTGTTTTTAGTGTAAATTAATTTAACTGTTACTCAGCACAGCATCTACTTTTTTCCAGCTCTAACCTAAAGTTTAGAAATACTTCGCTCTATATAAAAATTAAAGCAGAAAAATACATTATATAAAATGTAGACTTAATTATAAAAAAAGTCTAGAAGTGATAATCGAAAAAAAATTATATGAATTAGCCAAAGACCTCAGTCCTGGCTCCTTTGACTGCCGGGGACCCGGGTTAGAGGCCCTGGTTAGAGGTTGGTTAGAGACTTACTAATCTCCCAAAAACTTTCAATTAAATCTGAGACACAAAATCATTTACAATTTGTATTAGCTGTTTTAAAATCCTGTACGTCCTTACTCTTTGTTTAATCTCTCATTCAATCTGCACAACTGACTAAAAGCTAATACCACAGACGTCAATAATTGTTCGTTATTATTGAAAGCAGCCGTAATAAAGGTCATTAATTAAAAAAAAATATATATATATATATGGTGTAATATCCAATAAATGAAATCTTGAGCTTCAGGGAGACAGATTTTAATATATATATTTTTTAACTAAGAATAAATACATAAACATGGCCTTAAAAATTGTACAAACTGTACTGATGTTAAACGTTGGTCCAGTTTTATGGGCGCTGCGCTGCTGGTTGGAGGAGCCGGGTTCAATTCCTGGTGGAGATCGAGAATTTTTCTGTATGTTTCTCCTCCAGAAGGGCTCTGGGGTCAGTGCCGTAGCTAGAGGATTGGGGGCCCCGGGGCTGAGCCGGCGCTAGGAGGGTGCGGGGCCCTTGACAATCCTATTTTAATAACCAAAAAAAAAGGACAATCTTATTTTAGCAACCAAAAAAAAACGACAATCCCATTTTATCCTCTTTCTTCTAAGTTCGCCAACCCCTAACGCCGGCTCTGCCCGGGGCAACAAGTGTTTATGGTTTCGTAAAAAAAAAATCCCCCTCCGTTCGGGGACCCCCTTTGCTCGGGGGCCCCGGGGCATTGCCCCGGCTGCCCCGGTGGTAGCTACGGCCCTGTCTGGGGTTCATCCAATCCTCTGTAAAATGAGGAGCGACTTTCTTTCCCAGGGTTAAAGGCGGGAGGACGTCTGATTGATCATCCGACCCTAACTTCATACCGCCGAACTGTTAGGGCGTATCAGCGTGTTTACGATTTATTTTAAGAGAGGTTTACTACAATTTTATTTTTTTCTGCACCAACCTCTTAACATCTAGAATTTTTCTTTGCTGTTTTTGAAAATTTCAGAAAGAGGCTCATACCTGATAACCCCTTAATATGTAACTGATGTACACTGTATGTCATACACTGCAATGGTTCTCATTTATTTTATTTTCGTAAGTAATTAATAAGTATATCTCACAGATGTTTTTCACTTGATAAATACGACTAAACTCCACTGGCCGTAATCCACCACTCAAGAAGAATGTTTAAGCAACTGATATTACTAGTACTAACTACATTCCGAATATTTTCAAAGTTATCCGGTTTTTATTTCCCCGGTTAATTTGCCTATACTTGGTTGCTTTCTTCCGATTTTCCGTGAATCGGTAATTCCTCAGAGTAATTTCAATGTGTACAGTGCATGCTGCACTAGCATCCTTTCTTCGAGATAAATTCCATCCTAAATATATACAGCCAAGAACTTTCTGCAAAAGATACAGAAAATCCTCCGTAAGAGTACATGTATAGTGAGCAAGTAGGTGAAGAGTAACACATTTTGTGAAAAGCCTATCTTCCAACACATTTCGATGGCTTAGCGCAAAAGTAGCGAATATCCAGTAAAATACAAAATTAGTTTTTTGTGGCGAATAGGTGTCTTGAAGAGCCTTCTTGTAGGGCAAAACTAGCAAATCCTTCAAAATGGCATATTTCCTGTGATTTTAGGACCTAAACTAGCGACCTTTTTTAAAAACTTAAATGGCAATAGAAGCGAATGTGCATATTCGCTACTTTGACCGTTTCATCTCTGCTGACTGAACACTTTTCTGTGATAAAACTAGCGAATGTGCCTGTATTCGCTAGTTTGTCCCTAGATGACGCCACGTGGTCATTGTCACCTTCTCACCTTGGATAAATTGTTAATTGAAAAATGTTAGCTTAAAATTACACTATCAAAAATTATCTAAGATTATTCTAATCAATTTCTAGTTTAAAATGTCACAAATTGCTTGTTTATATCTGTTTTTGTTCCAAAGTTAATGAACAATGAAGTTTCAAAGCGATTTACCGCTTTGGTTTGGCCAAAATGTAAAGAACGGTATCCGCTTCGATTTCCGATCCGATACCGTACGGATATTAGCTGATACTGATGCTAGTATTAGTCAAGCCCTAACAATGAACGTAACTAATAGTGTAGTTCGCTAGTTGGGTCAAGCATTTAAGGAGGTTGTGATGAATTTTAATAAGGATAGAAGTGGCGAATCTGCACATTCGCTACTTCTTCCTTAGTTATCTCAATGGCACAAACTTTCTGTAAGATCCAAACTATCGAATCGACCAATACTGCTTGAAAGATGCAACAATCAAATTTTTAACCCCATGCCATTGTAATATACCCCAATGACAATATCTGTACCGAATATGAGACTTCCAGGAATTGTTCCTGAGTTTTGAGGGACATTTCCCACTAAATTAGCTTTTTCTCAATACAGTAGAACCTCATTATAACGGACTAATAGGGGCTGAAGGTTGTCCGTTTTAATGAAAGTCCGGTTTATAACAAATAATTCTTACAGCGGTGTAATGCAGCAGGGTGTACATCAATGAAAGTACAATAATTAGCTATAAAAAGTGTTTATTATTTATCAAATAAAAAACAGCCTTCAACATAGTAGGTTGAATTGAACAAGATGTGTACGTAAACACTGCATTAATTTTTAGAACAAGAAGGTCCTGGTTCATGTTGATTGCTTACATTCATTGGTTTGAAAAATAATTTATTTTCTGCTGGGTTTGTTTGCTGCTTATTTCTTCAGTTAATAACTGAAGGAGGTGTCATAAGTGTTCATAATATGCAAATACATTTTCTTTGCCGATTGTTCAACATATTGAATAACAAAATTTAAATGGTCTTTCACTTCGCTCACCTTAAATGTAGGCTGCCAATTTTTTTAAAAAACTGTCCGTTATAAGCGACGTCCGTTATAATAGGGTCCGTTATAGTGAGGTTCTACTGTACTTGCATCTTGGATATTCGCTACTTTTCCGCTAAGCCATCGATTTATAGTGGGCAGATAGTAGACGAAGAAGAATACATTGATGAATGGGGGACACAATTGTTGCAACAAATTATTGACGAAAAAATGTCATGATAGGATGGGGGAATGCTGGACGTCCGACGGGAGGGAGGGCGTATTGATGGGATTGATCTTTCCCATTATATCCACAAAAATTAAAAACAAGTATGAAGTAAAGCAATTGTCAGCATATAATAAGTAGTGACGGCTTTTTTTTTTTTGGCTGAATGATGTAAGCTGCTTTTTTTTTTTTGATGGTTCAGAGTTGAAAACTATTCATCCAATTAATAAGACAAACTGTCTTATTTTAAGATTTCAGGAATATATTCATCGCTCTTCTTGCGAAGGTGAACTCTTTACTGCAAAAGCCCAACTTAATTCTATGAGTTTCCCATCGATCATCACCGATGTGTTAATCGATTCCGAATAATTTCAAAATTACCCGCGTTTCTCTATAAATGGATCCTTATATGAAATTTAAAGGGAAAATGCAACAAAATGCTGAAGTCCCACATCAGATCATGAAGCGGAAGAATTTTATGAGATGGTGCAAAAAAGTTAGAGAAAAGATAAAGAGCACTAATAATTATAGAAAACTTTAATGCAGGAATTAGCAAAGAAACAACAGAGTTCAGTTGCAAGTCCGATACACAGAAAGAAATAGTCTCATAGGATTTATTTCCTATGAGACTATTTCTTTCTGTGTATGCTAGATGGATAAATTTCTTTCTGCTAAGCTTAGATGGATTTATTAAAAGAAGAATTTTTGTATCATGAACTCTTCATTTCAGAAAAATATGACAGATATGAAGAAGCCGAGCCAGAGGTTTGGGAACTGGACCGTTTTGACGAAGGAATAGTACGAGTATCGTATAGTTTCTCGTATATTGTTGAATTCAGCGATGTGCTTAAATAGCTTTAAAATTGGAACTGATCACGATTAGTAAGATCTAAGAAACCAGACATGTAGCCGGGGGGGGGGGGGGGCCAGACCCCCCCCCCCCCTTCAGGGAAGAAAAAAGAAAAGGAAGTGTGTATGTTCAAGTGTGAGTGTAAATGATGAAATTCAAACAGTCTATATTAAGATCATTTTACTTTTAAAGTTTCATTTAACGAAAGCAAAGTCATTTATAAAAATTTAATGTAATGGACCCCCCCCCCATTAACAAAATCCTGGCTCCGTGCCTGAAGAAACCCTACAAAAATAAGTCAAATGATCAAGGAAGACCATCAGATGTTGTTGATTAAGAATAGTTCATTTGGCTTGTTAATTTACGCAGTATTACGGTAATAGGTGTGAAAGTAACCGGATTTTCGATTATGGGGAACAGCTAAAGACGGCATCTCTTTCCTCTCCCTTGCGTACGCTTATAACGGTATTATAGACATTCGTTGTCGAAGACGATTTAAATAAATTGAATACTAGATTAATCAAACATCGAAACATTTGTAAATATTAGAGCAAGCAAAAATATTAAAAAAGATCTGAACAGGTAGGTGCTGCGCTTTGTAAACAGTGCATAAATGTATTACTGAAAGTGCAAATTTGAATTGGTAAGAAAAAGAAACTAACTTTTTATTGTTGTAGTGATTACTTATGTTATGCTAGGTATTTTTCGGAGGTATGAAACTATGGAAAAAGAACTCAGAAGACGCTTCTATTAACTATTGAATAATTATAATTTTATATTTTAACTCTGAAGATATTCTCTTGTCAGGATCTCTTTTATTAACATATAGTTTATTTAAAATATTACATTTAAATCGTAAAATCTTCTATACATCAATTTCTTGAAACTATTTACAGTCTTCTTGTCATCAATTGAAAATGCTGTTTCGTATTTACGTAACTTTCCTGCAATCCTAAATATTCTCTAAATTAAATAACAGTTTACCTTTATCTTGTATACGTTCGATGAATCAAACACTGGAAAGGCATAATCTGCATCCTAGATATCACATGCTAAGAAATCCTTCCCGACATGGAACACGAAGTCTCCATCTTGTAGATTGAGTTAGGGCGATCCGATTTTTCCGACGTCAATCCGGGACAGACAATTTTCACGACCAGAAGGAACCTTTACATTTATTATTTAAGTCACAGTTAGCAGAGAGGAAACGAAAAATAATGGAGCTACAAATAATGAAGCTACCTAAAAGAATCTGAAGACGAAATTGAAGGAGTTTTGGCAGAACAAATAAATCCTTTTATTAAGTGTATTAATTTTAAGGATGTGCCAGAAGATTGGATTAATGTAATTGTTTTTTTTTGTTTCTTAAAAGGAGCGCAGGCCAGACGAGAATTAAATGCAGAAGCTCTCGCCCTCATCGACGAACTGAAGAGTTTTTAGACATTTCTCGACATGAATGAAGAAATTAAAAATAATATTTAAACATAGAAAAAACTTCTACTTAAAATACTTTATCTCAACTAAAAGTCATCACAGTGTTCTGCCGTCATTGTTGACGGGGCGTATAACGCTAGTTATTTATTAAAGTTGTTGTAAAATCTCCTAAAGAATACTTAAGATTCTGTTGAAGCAAAAGATTAATCTAGGCTTTGTAGTGGATATTGTACGAGTGATCACATCCCCTTTATACCGAGAAAAAAACTGACATCAATAAAGACACATCTATATAGGACTTTCTGAATCAAAAGACTTTTGATTAAATCATTGTGCCTGCTGTTATTATACTTTTGAAAAATCACAAAGTTGACGTTAGTTATATCCAGATAATCAAAAACGTTTACCAGAATGCGAGAGCAATAATTCTTATGCACAAATATACAGAGAAAATCAAAATAAGAAATGGAGTAAGACAAAGAGACACCGTCAGCAATTTTTGGAAGCGAAGTGATCAGTAATACAGAAATAGAGAAAGTTATCAGTAATAGAAATAAGCTGCATTATGTTAAGAAGAAAGGTAAAAGTATAATGCTTTTTCACCAGCATGTCCGCTTCAGCTGTTCAGAGATAAAGCTGTAGAATCTTGATTACCAACCCTACGACCAAAGTTTTTTTTTTTTTTTTTTTTTATCGCAGGAATTTAAAAAAAGAATACAGAAAATATGGCAGCGTAAAGCAGTCGAATAATGGGATCCATTTTTTTTTTTTTTTTAGCTGGATTGGGGGAAGGATGCCAAAACAAAAGAAATTCCAAGAATTCCCAAGAAATGCCAAGAAAAGTCCGCATGCTAGATAAATGGGTGAAATCGAAAATCTTGTTGGATTTGACTGAAAAAAGAAATCCAAAAACTTGGAGAGCCTTCTTTCTTCCGTGGATACCAAATATTGAGGATGATGACTTCAGCTACTTCTGTTTTTTAGACTTAAGTTGGATTTAAAATTTTAGTGAAAACGTGCCTTTGCTTTCTTCTTGACAGCAAAAAGTGAAAGTATTAAAAAGCAGTGGTCTCAAACTGGTGATCCGCCATGCATTTTCTAACTTACTTATTTTGCATTCCTCTCTTTGTTCTAGTTCAAAAATTCGGCTCTGAAATATAGATCATCACATGTTATGAAATTTGATTAGAAATCAAAAACAGCATTATGAGAAGGGGGAAAAGTACATTTCTTTTTTAGAGAAAAATATTAAGGATCACTAATTTTGTTTCGTCTATCTGCTGGCGGCGAAAAGTTTGCAATATGAACCTTATACTAAAACGAATCTGAGACCACGGATTTCGGAGTAAAATCAAATCAAACGATAAAGCTAACAAGTCGTCGTCTTTCTCAAAATGATTCTTAATTAAAAAAAAAAAAAAAAAAGAAGAGCGATTATGATTGTGAAATGGCATGCCTGCGCTATCGAGTGCTGCCTCTTAAATTTCATGCTACTACAATTGCTTCGTGTGAAGTTTATAACAATTTTTACTGTTCGTGTTGAAAACAGCCACTTGCCGATGCTGAACAGCTTTTATTCGTCTAAGCCATAAGTGATAGTCTACAAATTCCGACTCCAACTGAAAGATAACGGAGTTCTGATGACTGGTATAATAATGTTTTAATTTTATCATTGTTAATTGCCATCAGAGTGGCTGGAATTTGTTTCTTTTTTATTACAACTGAAAAGATTGAAATTGAAGTAAATGGGTCAAAAAAGACCGTAAACAATCATCGATTTTTGTTTAATATTGATACAAATCAAACAAAAAAGTTTATGTAATAATGATAAAGCTTATGAGCCGTTAATATTTCACACTGATAATAATCAGCTATAACAAATCAGTTTAATGTAGACTACAAGTCAAACAACTTGATGGACAGGCAGTGGCGTACCAAGGGGGGGGGCGCCCCGGGCCCCCACCTGGGGGGGGCCCCCTCGACACAAGATTTCCGTTTTTTTTGGTTGTAAAAGCCAGACTAGGAGGCCCCCCACCACAGAAGATTTCCTTTTTTTTTTTTTTTTTGGTTGTAAAAGCAAGTGTAGGGGGCCCCATCTACAACTCCCGCCCCGGGCCCCCAAAAGCATTGGTACGCCACTGGTTGGGAGTAGTTTTTTGAATGTGAACAACACTAACATGCTGAAGTTGTAGATGACCTATATTGCCATCTGGTGGTGGGAAATTGCGATGGAGATTTTTGCTTAATATCTTAAGTGTTTCGTCTCCTTTCATGAAATTTCTCTGTCTTGCTTCAACCAAATTTCACTTTTCGTAGCCTGAATGTAAAATATAAATCTTGGAAGAGACAAATTTAATTTAATCGAAGCAAGGATACATTAATCTGTCTTGAGGGAGCAAAATATGGTGAAATCTCAAACAACAAAGCATGAGCGACGAAAATTAATCGCGACGCTGCTTGTAGGATCTCAACAAAAGTTTTGTCACAAGTTACCTTTAACTTGAATGAAATTTCTATCGTAAAACAATTCTGTACTAATTGTTCTATCCTAAATTGTATACGCTGATGTAGAAACTCAAAGTGAATTGAAAATCTCAGAATCAAGAAATATTTTATTTTTGTGTCGTGTTTAAACATTTATTTATCCTGAAATATTTTACTTACGTGCCAAATTCATTTCAGTAGCTATTTCTTCCCAAAGTTTATTTCTCTCGTCGTTACTGCATGTAGATGAACCTACATCCCATAGGCTTTTTCTTAACTTAATAGCAGTAATAAGTTTATTAACGTCCATATTCAGTTCAAAGAAGCGACTGCTTGAGATACGGCTTCGTGTCGCTCTGTTACGTCACATGCGACCATTGATAGATTAAAGTGAAGTGATCAAGAACTAACCATTTTTATACGTAAAAATAATTAAAATTTATGATATAACTTAGCTTTCTATTTCCTTAAATTTCGACAACTAATTTTTTAATTTTTTTTTTAATTATAAAACGAAGAACTTTCTTTAACGTCGTTTGTCTTTTGTTGTTTAGAATTATGGGAAGTCACATGACCTTATTAGAACACTAATGTGGTAAAATTGAAGATTGTCATTTAGGGAAGACATTTAGGATGGATTGGACAAATTGCTCACAACGAAATTGTGGAAACACGGAGGAAAGATGTTATAGGTTTCAAGCTGGTTAGTTAGTTAAGCATAAAGAGCTTTTCATTGCAAATTAAGGAAAAAAAAAATTATTCATTTAACATATTAGTAGATATTTGGTATTAAAATATAAATAGCCTAATAATTTCATTAACATTTAATGTTTTTCTTTAATATTTAAATTTAAAAAAAAATACATACTGTTTCGAATTTATTTCACCAGAGTACATTTTTTGCATATGCCAAATAAATTATAGAAGTATATATATATATAATTAAAAAGTATTTCTATTATAAATTCTACATAGGTTATCAACTTGAATGCTTTCTTTATTTAGAATAAAAATATTATTCTAAATCAAGAAAGCATTCAAGTTTTTTAAAATATTTTTTTCGGGAATAATTGTTTTTCTTTAAAGTATTTAATTATAAATTACGTTGAAATATAATTCTGGAGTATCAAATAGTTGCTAATAATATATGGGTAAGATCCTAAGGTCCGGCACACCTCGTTGAAGGAACTATTTTTTTCGGAAGATGGCGGAATTTAGAAATCGTTGAAATTGCATTGTTTTGAAATATCGGGGTTATTTTTCAAAACATACATCCTGCAGCTAAGCAAACCTAATCTAATTTTTTTTTGGTTGTAAATGTGCCTTAGGGGAGTTAATTTGAACTAACCTAATCTTAATTTTTTTGGGTTGCAAATGTGCCTTAGGGGAGTTAATTTGAGCTAACCTAATCTTAATTTTTTTTTGGTTGCAAATGTGCCTTAAGGGAGTTAAATGAGAGATCCTAAAAAATCCACATGGTGTATTGTTCCGCACCGAATCACAGAGGTGTGCCGTAAACTAGGATCTACCCAATATATGTGTCTGCTTAGCAGTGCTTTATTAAATACTATAATAGTTTAGGTTCAGTTGATTAATTTAAAAAAATTTTTTTCGGGAATAATTGTTTTTCTATAAAGTATTTAATTATAAATTACATTGAAATAAAATTCCTGGAGTATGAAATAGTTGCCAGTGCAAAATAAAATTCATGGAGCCTTGTTATTAACTTTATAGTATTTCTGGAAATTATTACCACATACAACCGTTATTTTGAACACAGAAGATTGGAAAACATTCCTTTCCCATTTTATTGTTTCAAAGCAATGTCACTTTCAGATTTCCTAAATTTTAATCTTTGTACAAGGTTTAAAAAGTTTCTAGGTTGCTGCTAATTGGTACAAATTCATAGAACTATAAGTAGATAGAAATCATCTGGTGCTAATAATATATATGACTGCGTAGCAGTGCTTTATTAAATACCACAATAGATTAGGTTCAGTTGATTAATTTTTGTGAAGAAAGGTCGGTCAAATGAGTTGTTCATGGTTGTTGTTTATTATGTTACCTTCTGTTAAGGTGGCAGTGAATGTAGTGATTCAATGTACAGGATGTCCGACAAGTCCCATATCATAGGAGATATGATTTGCTTGTCTTTTATCGTAAGTAAATTATAATATTTGCTTTATATGAGTGCTCCCAAGTTCCAAACATGTCTGGAGACGAAACTTCATGTTATTCAGAACACAGTGTAACATATCAGCAGTGGTTTCACGACATTTTCCTCGATCCGTGTTCATAGATGTTGCAGATCACGAATCTTCACTTGGTACACCTTTTCTTTAAGATGGCCTCAGAAGGCAAAGTTAAGGGGGTTTAAGTCTGGCGACTGTGGAGACCATTCTCTGGCTCCTCTGCGTCCTATCCACCTACCAGGGAAGTTGTCGTCCAGCCAGTGCGAAACACTTGCAGCATAATGTGCTTGAGCACCATCCTGCTTAAACCTTTCTGGTCTTTCACCAAGCAGATCCAATTCAGGCATGAGCTTATCTTCTAGCATTTGGAGATATTTTTCTCCATCCACTGTTCCAGAAAAGAAGAATGGTCGAATTATGTGGCCTTACCAAATTCCAAACCATACCATGATGCGCTGTGCTCCTTGCTCCTTACTTCCACCGCACCAATGACAGGTACCGGAGATTCTGTTTATTTACCTCCCCATTGACGTAAAAGTTTGCCTCGTCAGAGAAGAGCACTTTCGTGAGGAGCCTGTCATCTCGGTCTATCTCATCAAGGAACTATTGACATTTCCATCCTACGGTTCGGATCATCAACAGATAGATGATGCATAACTTGAAGCTTGTATGGATGGAATTTTTCTTTTTTAAGGATATCATGGATAGTGCTCTTCGGTATGTTCAGTTCTATACTTGCCCGTATTTTTAGCGACTTTTTTGGACTGGCCATGAACTTTGCCATAGCTGCTTCCCGAACTTCAGGGTAGGTTGATGAATGGGCAAATCGTTGACAGACCCCATTCTCTTGAACTTTTCAAGAAGCCGAGATACTATACTTTGCATCAAGCGTCTGTCTGGATGCTGTCTGTTAAATTCATCCGCCACCATTCTCCGTGACCAACACACACGTCTGCAAAATGATCTCAATGCGTTCTTCCTGCATCAGCATGATTCACGTAAAAGACACAAAAACAACAATTAAAACAAAATTATGTTATAGCCTTTGATATGGGACTTGTCAGACCCCCATGTATAGTGACTTTGTTGCTTTCTGTTAATTTGAAATTGGTCTGAGATTGATGAAAACACTTTAAAAATACCTTTAAAAACAACTTCCCTTTACTCCAATTAATGTAAGTTAATTAGAAATAGAAATATGTTACCCTAATGCACATTTGTGGTCATGTTAAATTTTGAGAAAAGAAATGCTTATAATACTAAGTTTGTAAGTAGGGACCTTACAGTTGGGATGTTTCTTTGACCAGAAGCTAGGACATAGATTGCATTTTATTTATCCAAGTCTCCAAAATTGTTTTCAAATTGTTTTTGCTACACTTGTTTTACAGATAAAATAAGCTGTGAATGTAATGATAGTAACTTTGGACATACTTTAGAATAAAATTCCCAATGTTCGTATTTAACAAGATGTATTTATTTTCTACATGATAGAAGGGGGTGATTGAACTTCTAAAAGAGAATAGAGATTAAAAGTTGTAACTATTCACTTAGTAATTAAAAATGTAATAAATCACAGTATTTAATAACTAATAATTACATAAGTAGAAATGAATGCCTACTATAATTGATATTAATTCAGTTAGTACATTTGATCTTAAATATTTCCTATTTCCATTGAGCTCTTGAATTTAAGTTACGAATATAAAACCAAAATTGGCAAGGTAAGCTTGTAACTGCATTTAATGAAGGGTTGTTAAACATTTCAATGGTACCGTTTTGTCATTTTATTTATATTCAGAATGTGAAGATACACTAAATCTTCGGCAATAATACGGTAGACCTTACAAACTGAAAGATTTGGATGATATATTTATCTGAAAGGCACAATATTTTTTTTCTTTTTTCCTTTTTTTTAAATTCAGATTTTCTTGAAACAATAAATTCTTTTGTATGAAATAAGTCGTGTATGAATTTTTGCTTCCTGTTTTTTTTACATTGATATTCTGAATGGTAATGCAAGCCAGGAATGAAAATAAAGTTACAAAGCTGTAAAATTTATTACATGTACTATTGTATGTATTGACTGAGACTAAGCAACAGTCAAGAGACTGTGATATTGTTGATGACCTCTAAACTTCAATATATACGAATCAAGTGAAAACCATGAAATTACATGTATTAAATCATATATTTTACTCACAGTTGATGTTGAGAATGGATGCAAAACATACTTTCTATCTCCTCATCCCCAAGTAGAGAAGACTGAACCATTTATTCTGCATTTCAACATTTCCCCTTTGGATGTCAGAATCACACTCAAAGCTAAAAATAAATTGAAAGATTCTCATCAAACTAACCAAAGTGGTTGTCAGTCAGAAAGCTTAATTTTAAAAGTACATTTTGCTTTTACTTTTTATATATAACTAGAAGAAGTATGTTGTGCTGTGCAGAAAAATTAAGAGGTTTATCAAATGTATACCCTTCTCAATCACTCCAACTGCAACTCGGATTATCAAAAAAAGAAAATGCCTTGTGATGAGCTTTTCTGCATTGGTTAATGTCAGAAGTAATACGTAGTAAACACTAACACGAGGGAAGTAAAGTCTGAGGGGGGGGGGGGGGGGGAATATGAAGTACCCTATGAGACCTTGCAGGTTCTATACAATTGCTACATATGGTCCCCCATAGGTTAAAGGGTGTGGGAATGCATTAGCTTTATACAATTGGACATTCTTTTTCATATTAAGATCAATTGTTATTCAAAAGTGATTAACCAGTATTTGTTTTCAGTCTATCCCAAGATTCCAAGATAATACCTACATTAATATAGTATAAATTTCTATTTAAGTAATGTAAATATTTTACTATTTAAAAATATTAAGTGTTATTCAAATAATAAAATCTTGGATCAATGCATTTTTTATTTTGATAAACTGCTAGTTCGTCCGATCAACACGAGAGGGTGTCTCCAACATCATCCATTGGTTAATTTGTCCATGAATCTGATTGCAGCTTATTCTTCTACGGGATGAACAGTCCCTGCAGTCTTGAATTTTAATTGGTGAAATTTTCGTTAAAAAGGAATGATTCCATAGTTGTTAATTTTAGCATTAAGAAAGAAACGCGCATTCTGCATTTTGAAACATACATGCTCCTTTAATTTTAAATTTTAAATGCTGTTTATCCTTTTTTTTTTAATTATTTGGAAATACTTTATTAAACCTAATAAACCCAAAATTGAAAGAAAAAAGAAAAATCTAACAGTTCACAAATATTTGATATGGAGGATCCCATAATGGAATTCCATAGCAATTCCTTATTACAGAAGAAAAAGCTAAAACCTGGTGTATCATTAAATAATTTTCAACATAGCTTCTTGTGGTATTGATTAATCACTTGAAATCTATTAAAGAAATAGAAAATATTACATAAACTACATAGAAATTTTAATTTAATATAATTCAAAGTATAATAATCTAATTAGGAGGTAAGGGGAAGGAAAATCTTTATTTGGAAGTTAAATTGAGCGAATGAAGGCTTGGGCTGTATCTTGTGTGGCTGAAGCTAACTTTGAGCCCAAAGGAAGAGCATTTCTTCTCCAGCATAGCTGCAATCTGCCTTCACTGTGACCAAAGCAATGCTGGTATCTGCTTTCAATGTGCTCAGAAAGCTGAGCTGTCTTTTCCACGTTTTCCCCGGGGAGAGGGGGGTCAAAGAAGGGACTGTTTGAAATGGAGAAGACTTTGATATTTTAACTGAAAACCAATCAAGGCCAGTATTATTCACAAATTACTCCAGATTTTCTTTGCAGAGCAATTTTAGGCATGCTCTGATCCAGAAAGAATCATGGTCATGCTATCATTCCCTCTAAATCAGTTTTAAGGGATACTTTTGGTGGAAGAAGCATGATTAGTTGGAGTTGGATCTTCTTAGGTTGATGCAGAGTTCTTTTTGTGCTTCTAAGAGGAAATATGACTGCTAGACAATGTACGGATGATTACCTGGACCTGTACATTCGTCCCTACACGGGCAAAAGATAATACATTTCTTCTACAAGAAGATAATGCATGTCAGTACAGAGATTGCTGGTAGATTAATATCTTCAAGAGGAGACTTAAGTACATATTGATTAGCAAACCAGGTCTTGCAATCTCAATCTTCTCAACGTTGTCGGGAATACTCTTGGTAAATGTGTTGCTGCTCTCAACCCCCCCCCCCCCCTTGGAGATCTAGAGGAATCTAGAAGAGTTTGAAAAGAAGAATGACTGTTGATATCTCCTCACCTCCTAGACATAGTCAAGAAAAGCATTGTGAGGCCTGCATTGCTGTAAGGGGTGACCACACCCACATTAAGGCACTTTGGTTATTTAATTTGGAGATATATACATTGGTTCTGCGTATGGAAGAAATTAGTGTTTCCCTCCAAAATATTTCTGGATTATTAGCTAATATACAAAGATGTTATAGGTTTTCACCAACTTTTATTCAAATTAATTCTTTTCTTTTTCTTAACTTAATGGAAACCAGTATATTAGGCTACTTACAGTGGACCGTGATTTTCAAGTGTCTTTGACAGTAGGTATAATGTTAATAACCTCTTCACTACTTGCACTGCATTGTGTAGTTAAAAATCTTGAAGTTTTTCTCAATCAAAAAAATTGTTTTGTCTCAGATGTAGTGAATTCTGTGAAGATATTGCTTTGCCTGATGTCACTAAAGAAGTAAAGTTAACGAGAATAAGCAACCTAGAGGCCTTAAAGTGATTTTTGAATGGGGGAAAAACTACATTTAAATTTTATTGGCTTCCGAAGTGAAATAAGCAGAATGATATTGCTTCATGTTATTGTAAAAACGCAATGCTTAACAAAGAAATTTTGTCTTCAGCTATCATCAGATAACTAATCGGTCTCAAACAAGCTGACCTACTACTGTGGAGATATTTTACTTGTTTTTCTAGTGGTGGAGTGAAAATTTTTTTTAACGGTACTTAAAACATGAAATGCAAGATTAGTATTGAAATAATATATACAAGAAGGAAGGAGGAGATTACAAAATAATGAATTATTACCATTAACAATGGTTTTTGGACAAGTTTTCAGCTGAATATTGTTCAAAAATCCAGTCTATTAAACCTGTCCTCACACAGCTTAAAGTTTGGATCCTTTTTGAAAAATAATATGAAAAGGAAATTATTCACTGTAGCAATGAGATCTATGGATATAAAAGAACCCCTTTCCTTGGTTAAAAAATAATGGGAAAGCTTTTGAAAATGGCTATCTTTGTATGTGAAAGAAGAAGCTGGAAGAATGAAAAGTGAAAATCCCGTAATATTGTTACCTGGCGTTTTTTCCTTCTCTATTCCCCCCTAGAGGTGGACTCTTCCTGAACCCGTTGCCCGGTTTCTTCATCACCTCTGAGGATAGTTGACCGTTCCAGAGATGATGTCGAGGCCGGACTCAGGGATATAATGGGGAGTTCCACCGTTGTAAGACAGTTCGTTTTGGGCCACAGCCGGTGATCTCTATCTGGAGAGAGAGATTAGCAGAGTTCGTTTTTGGCCACAGGAGGAGATCTGTACCTGAAGAGAGATTAGCAGAGTGCGTTTTTGGGCAGAAGCCCAAAGAGTAAAGTTCATTCGTGGCCGAAAAGTCACATTGAAGTCTTTAATCAGAGCCAGAGAGGGCAGTTGGGTTTTAACGGCAAACCTGCCGCATGACCAAGACTCCACCCGGAGTAGGAAAGGGAAAATTACCGAAGCTATCTCCAGCGAGGACTGCCAGTCCGCTCGCCCCGCTAGGAAACGCCCGAAGCCCGGCGAACGGAAGACACGTTGCCGGCAAACGAAGGGAACTACCGAAGCTAACTTTAGCGAGGGTTGCCAGTCCGCTCTCCCCGCTAGACAACGTCTGAAGCCCGGCCAACGGAATCGACGTTCCCGGCAATCGAAGAGGATTACCGAAGCCATCTCGAGTACGGTGTTCAAGTCTGTTTCCCCGCAGTCGAGTCGATCGAAGTCCCGCCGGCTTCCCCGAGCATTACCGGTGAAGAGGCCGAAGACGTCTTGCGAAGCCTGCAGGCCCGCCCTTCTCGCCAACGAGTCTCCGAGGACCGTCAGACGCTTACAGTGAAGTCCACGTCCACCTATCACAAGATCCCCCACCCACCCGCTCCGCACGATTTTTGGCAACTAGCAAAATCGACGGGCAACAATATTACAAAATGGAGAACAGTGATATAAGTTGACTTTTTTTTCTTTTTACATGTATAAGAAACTCAATGTTATAGAATACAATAACTTCCAACTGCCAAGGTCACTAGTAATTCCAAAGTTATATTCTAGGGTTTGAAAGCTAAAATTACTTGATTATTTGTTTTAGGTTCATTGATGTGATAAAATCTCTTTTCTCCATATTAGGGTGGAGAACATTTTGTCTATTAGGTCATTAAGAAAAAGCTGGATCATAAATATCAGGACATAAGTAAGAAAAAATTTTCTACTCGTGTCGGTTGAAGTTGAGAAGAATAATCTTGCCACGAAACAAAAAAAAAAACGAAATCTCATTGGCTGCAAATTGCTTCTTTCTACTCACCCCAATGTTTTACTATCTGAAATAAATTTCTGATGCAAAACATTGAACTATTTTATTACTAGCGTTAAAGGAAAATAAATAAGTGAAATTGAATGTTAAACAGATTTGGATTTTATATTATATAGTCGTACGTCGGAATTATGTACAATTAGCATTAGAACCATATCGCAGAGTTTGGTGTCAGAATAATACATGTAGTGTACAGTGCTGCATCCACAATGCGTTAATACTACTAGTGTAAGTTTCAATAAGTTGTTTTCAAAGACAGCTTGCTGCTTGTCTTTTGTGTTTAATATCAGTTTAATACCTTAAAAGTAATAACTTGGATTATTTTCTCATGCTTAAATTTGAGTGCACACATTTAAACCTCAAGAAGGTTTTTTTTTCATTTAATTACGAAAAATTTGAATTATGAAAATTTTCCAACTATTTATTTTATTCAAAGATATTTCTAGTAATTTATTCCCAATTCTTTCTATTTGCAGATGGAGATAATATTAACTCAAAGTTAAATCGACAAGGAATTTTCCTTAACATCGATGAAATGAGGAGAAATGCAGTAATGACTGATGCTATCTTGAAATGTGAAAAAACTGAGTTTCCTGTCCATAAATCTTTTTTAGCATCAGCAAGTGAATACTTTCATGCAATGTTTACTTGTAGATTACAAGAAACAACAGACAATATCATCGAGTTTCATAATATTAATGAAAAATCAATGCGCACTGTCCTGAACTTCCTGTATTTAGATTCCCTAGAATTCGACCAGGAGTTTGAAAATGTGTGTAATCTACTGGATGCATTGCATTTTTTCCTGCTTCATAGTGCTTACAAAGACTGCAGATCATATCTTCTTTCATTGCTGTCCGAAACAACTTACAGAACCATATGGGATATAGGATTTAAATATGATGACAAAGAAATTATTAAAACTGTGGAGCTATTTATATGCAGAAAAGCAGCAGAAATCCACCAGACAAAAGATTTTGTTAATCTTAATGTTTGTCAAATCACTCGACTGATAGAATGTTTTATGAATATGATGTCATACAACAGTGTTGAACTTACAGAAATAATTTTTAAATGGATTGAAAGTGATAAGGCTAATCGAGTTATTCACCTTAAAGATGTTTTTTCTAAAATAAACTTAACAAAATTGTCATCAGAAGTTATTGAGTTGCTTATTAATCACTCACTTATTAATGAAAATAGAGAGTTGTTGGATTTGATTTCTTCAGTGTCTTTATTAACCCCTAGATCTTATAGCAACATCAATCAGACCCTCAATTTACAAGTTGTTGTTTTAGGTAAAAATGCAGGTCATAAAATATTTTTTATGTTTGTCTACTCTCTGCATTGGGATGAATGGACTAGTATTAAATTACCACATGTTGATTTTGAAGATAATATGCTCTGTCGTAGTGATTGCCACCCATTTTGTGGATTTTCAGATGCTGTTTACGATGGTCGACATAGTAGATTGGTAGTAGTCAGCAGAAACATTTCCAACTGGATTGTTGATATAAATGAATGTTTAATTTATCCTGAAGACTCACCATCCAACATAAAAATAACAAGGTTTCAACAGAATGACTACGAAGAATGTTGTATTTTGATTGACAGTGGCAAAGTTTATGTTGCTGGGATATTTGTGGTTGTTCAAGAAGACAGCCCTGCTGGGTATTATCAGCTAATTTTTAAAGAAATGGATCTCAACCATTTTTGTCCATTGTGGAAGACAATAATTGAAATTGACTTTTGGAATGGCAATCCATTTTCAAAGGTGATATCGTTTATGAAAAATGGAATGGATCTCTGGTTAACACTGATGACATGGGAGCATAGAAATCAATACTCATTACGTTGTTGTAAGTTTCAATTTGATTCTTCTGATCAATCTTGGAGCCAATGCCTGAATGATGAAGAAATGTATAACAATATCAAGGTTCCATTTGAATTCAGTGACAAAGAATTTCTAATTGAAACTGTCTCAACACAGATCGTTTTTAAGAGAAAAGAATGTGGTGGGTATATTTTTGATATATGTGAGAAGAAGTTTTTTGATATGTTGCCAATGGAAAATGAACCAAGGAACATTGTTTATTTGACAAGCTGGAAGGAAACGCTGTGGGCTTTAGATAGATCAAACCAAATCTATATTTGTGATTTTAAAATGAAGAAATGGGACAAAATTTGTCAGATTCCTGCTACTGAAACATTCGTTGCACATAAACTCTTAGTAGCAGAAACATGAATCTTAATGAATTGCAAGGAATTTTCAGAAAGAGAATGAAATGCTCCGTTGAATAATAACAAAAATTGAGTAATTTAAGATCAGCTTGAATTTTAAGATCTTCTTAAATGTAACCATAAAGTTATCGATACGTTACCTCAACACCTATTATTGAGTGGTCATAATATAAGAAAGAATATGCTTGAGAACTAAGCAATAAGGAAACAAAAATCGGAAATAATTCAATATTTTGAAGCCTAATTGACTTAAGTGAATAATTTCTATGTTTCTAATTCAATTGAATCCTCTCTAATACAAGAAGTAGAATTTTCTTGTAGCGGCGGCTTTTCTTACAATGACTGAATTTGAATTTGAGAATATTGCCCTCAATACAGATTCTTATTTCCTAAACTCACTAGATGCATTAAATAATATTTTTGAATAATTTTCATAGTAATTATTTATATTTGCTTTCTAAATATTCTTGATCTTTGATTGTATTTTATAATTTTCATAACATTTGTTAGCATTATCTGAATTAATAATTGTTAACGGTTTTTCCATCATTGAAAAGTGCCATATTTTAAAATGTAGTAGATATGAATCATTAGCTGAAATTAATGGTGCCATTGACTTGAAAGAAACTGTTCATATCCTGAATTACCTGTTTTTTAAATGATTTTGGTTACTTATGTTATCCTTTAGCTGATTGCTTTTCAAGATATTTAATAAATTAATAGGAATTTACTATTTTATGATAGATCTTATTATGAAGTTCCTTATTAGGAATTTGAACAAGAGGTAGTGATACTTAAGGTGTAGATGATAAAATGCTGAAACTTACTATCTCTGGTTCAAATTAAATGATTTTTATCTATAAGGTTAAGCAGCTTTTACATTTGAGTGGCAAAATAAAGTAATAATATAGCTGTTGCACTTCTTTTTTGAATTTAACAATGCCCATTACCATTGTATAACAAATGCCAAATTTCTTTGAATAGATTATATACGACTTTATATATTTATTTTAAATTGATTTTGGAATCTCTAATCTTGCTATTTTTTTTAATAGTGATTAATTTGAACTATAATTTGTTTTGATTTTAATAGAATAAATATAATAAATTAAAAATGGTGTTTTCTGATAGTCTAGTAATTTTTTCAAAACTGTTAAAATCAGAACTGTATTTAAGACCATTCTCAAAGCAAACTTGACTCCCGATGCATTTGGGTGTCCTTATTCCTCAATGGTGATCCCATCAAATCAAGGATTTGGATGTGACTTTTTGGTTTTAACAATATCCACGAATTTTTAAAGTGGAATTAGAGAGAAAAAAAAAACGTTGGAGGACATACCTTCATTATTTCGGGGGGGGGGGGGGGGGCTCCTCCCCTTATATACGCCCCTGCCTTGACACCTGTACAAGACTTAATGTTAACTTTCAACTCAAAATGTTTTTTATAAATTTCTCCCTGTTGAAGAAAGTTTGTAACATGCCATACAAGTTATCAAGAATTTTAAATATTCAGAAATTGATCAGTTATTTGTTGGGAATTAGTTTTGGTTAATTTGAATGAATGACTGCATTAGAGAACTTCAAGGTTCCACACTGAAAAGCATTACTTCTGCACTGTTCTCTAGATAATGATACATTTCATAAAAAATATCTACTACTGATTTTGTTTGACAATAGAAATTATCAACGGGCAATTTCTGCTATTGTTCAAAGAAGATTTGTGATGAAACAAAAACATTAATAAGAAACTTAAGAACAGATTCAGATAAATTCGTTTTAGAACTATCAGAACAAATCGAACTGAAGTACATGTTTTATAATCCATCCATCGTGATACGAGCTTAGAAATTGATAGTCTTACGACTCAGTTTCATGAGAGACGTAAATCTTCAAGAGTTGCCGTTTTATACAATATTTACTCTACACTATGAAAATTACATTAATATTATCCACCGAAAAAATTATCAAAAAGCTATTTTATGAAGGCTTAAATTTGATTTCTTTATTTCTGTTGATTGAAAACTACATCAGATAATCAACTTTACGGATTCTACTCAAGTCTTAAACCACTCAAAACAGCAACAACCAAATTTTGCCTTTTCGTTACAACTGAATAATTCAGATCTCACTTTCAAAGACTGAATAGGTTCATCTATTGCTTTTTTTAAACAATTCCGAAGAACTCTAGCACGTTGTTGATTTCACGTTTCATAGTTTTGAAATGCATTGAGGAATGACAAAATTTTCCAATATGCGCAAACTTTTACGCATCTAAACTTTTACTAAGCTGTGCATAAGAAACTTTGCTGGTTTTTTTTTTTTTTTTTTGGGGGGGGGGAAGGGTGTAGTTGTGTTAGAATTTGAACTAGTTTAAGAACTTTCCAATCCGAAAAAAATTATCATTATTAACGTTCTTTTTAACGTTACGTCACAAAAGTTGACTTAACCAATAAACTTATCTTTATTCAGTATCATTTAAAAGAGGATTTAGTTATAGAAAGGACGCCATAATTAATAGTAGCACTTCCCGGAACATAGGAAAGACATTGAGGAAGGTGAAAAGTAACTAATTAATCAGGAAAATCATCTGCTAGAAAATATAATGCTGCGAACGAGAAAAACTGCAGCTGTATGTGTGTGGTGTTGTCGGTATGACATCTGCCTCTCACCTCTGAGTACCGGGTTCGGTTTTCATGTGGGTTTCGTGATGGTGGACGATCCACGCTGGGCAGGTTTTCTCGGGGTTCTCCCGTTTCCTCTGCACTTCTTCACCATCTCCATCTCTCCATATTTCTGTGGGATAGTACAATAGACCTCCGGTCGCAGTGCTTGGCTTCTCTGCCACCCACCTTCACTACATAAATATAAAACATGGGTGTGTTATTGAACACGTGATGTTTCAGTGATGAACTTTATTGTTCCCTTAATAATAGTAATCCATCAAAGTTTAATTTATAGTTCTGTTACCACTTAACGACTGAATTTTTAATTAATTATAGATAATATAACCCATCAGGAACAGATAACAAAATTATTGTAAGTTTAAAAAAAAAAATTCTTTATACTATTTACGTCTTATAATACTGACGTAATATCCTTCATAAATCGGTTTGTGGTGCATGAAAATTTTATGTATGATATCGTTCCTTATCAAATAAGAAAAAAAGTCTCACCATGTCCTATTTTAATGAAATTTTTTAGGGTTTATTAAACTGCAGAATGTGAATTTTTTTCATTTCTTAATATCTCTGTTCAGAATTATGGCGCTTTGAAGCTGGCAATTTTTATGAACATTTGTCTATTCTTGATTTACAAAAACAATTCTCTGTCCCTAATTAACCTATAACGAATACTTTTTTATGGTACTTTCAGATGGATATGCATCAGTTAAAATTCTTTAATCACCTTTTTAATATTTTCTGTATTAACAATATAAATCTAAAAACAATTGTTAACTATTCTTTGGAAACCTCTAAACATTATAAAAATACCGAAGGAGCAATAAAATAGTTTTATATAGTCTTTAAAGGAAATGGAAATTTAGTTACCAAAAATTACCGAAATTTGTACACCCCTTGATTTAATAATCTTTTCTACAGATATAAACGTTTTTTCTTACAAAAAAACAATTGTTAACACTTCGTAGTAAACACCCACACTGTAAAAAAATACCAAAGGAGCAGTAAAACAGGTTTAATTAATCTTTAAAGAAAACGTATATTTATTGAACAAAAATTAGCGAAGTGTGTACAAATAATTATTCAAAGTTGTATTTGACTATAAAAAATGACATTGAAGTAAAACAAGAACATAATATGTTTAAACAATCGCTCATTCATTTGATTCATCAGCATATATATATCCTTCTAGCGCTCTGTGATAGCATGGAGGACACATGAAAACAGCATGTGAGACGCAGGTATCAGACAAGGTAGCGATAGCGATTAGTAAACCAATCACAATGCTTCGCAATGGCTTCTGATACGTGAATGAAGAAAATTATTCAAAAGTTATAATAAGCTAACAAGTTGTTTTTATTGAAAACTTTACAATTCAAAATCCACCAGAATAGGCTCTTGAACACTGAAGAAGGATGAGTAGAGTACAGATTGAGTCAGCTTTACGTTAGAATAGATTGCGCCGGGGTGGTCTAGAATATGCGGGCGCGAATCTGTTTGCGACCCCATGCTATCTTACCCACTCCTATTTATATGGAATAATCGTCATTCTTAACTCAAACCTTGTTAATACACTGAATTCATAATTGTTATTAAAAAAAGAGAGATGCAAATAGCTCCTATCTATATGTAAAATACAGAAAAAAAATCTCTATTTATATGGAATAATCGTCATTCTTAGCTCAAACCTTGTTAATAGACTGAATTCAATACCTTTTGAATAATTTTCTTCATTCACGTATCAGAAGCCGTTGCGAAGCATTGTGATTGGTTTACTAATCGCTATCGCTACCTTAGAGGCCGACCAGCTAGAGATACAAACTCTACGGCTCTGAACTACTCTTGGCAAGACCTTTTCAATGACTCCCTAATCAAGTCTCTAGCCCTCGTGGTTGCTGAGTTGATACTTGTCCACAGACAGACTAGTCCAACGAATAGAGGTGTTTTACCTTACAAAAGGTCCGGTAGTTCTAATTTTTTGATAGGTTATCTAGGATGGTTAGTAAGTGTTTAAAATGCAAAATGCACAATTCCTCCCCCGCCGCCATCTTAAAAAAAAAAAAAAAATAATTACTACTTTCTTTAGATTTTCGCTTATAACGTCTGTTTGGTGCATTTTAGCTACAAAAGAGTTCTACGCAATGTTGTAGAGAATACAATTTCCTACAATATGGTTTTTAAATTTTGTTTCTAGGACTGATAGTTACGGAGATATGCACTTTTTGAAAAAATAAAAAAAAACGCAATTTCCGGAAATTTGTAAAACTTCTAACTTTAGGACTCTGTAATTCAGGTATGGCCTATTCTCGGAAAATAAGTATCAGAATAAAATGTGTACGGAATTTAATTACCTACAAAACGCATATAGTTTTATGAATCAAGCCTACGGAGTTGGGGGTAAAAACAAAATCAAGAACAACGGAATATTGCGGTTTTCGCTATTGTGGCGCACTAGTCCAGCAAATGAGAGACCAAAGAGGGGGTACCTTACAAAAAGTCCGGTAGTTCTAATTTTTTGATATGTTGTCTAGGATGGTTAGTAAGTGTTTAAAATGCAAAATGCACAATTCCTTCCCCGCCGCGCCCGCCGTCATCTTAAAAAACCAAAAAAAAAATGGTACTTTCTTTAGATTTTGGCTTATAACTTCGTTTTGGTGCATTGTAGCTACAATAGAGAGTTACGCAATGTTGTAGAGAATACAATTTCCTACAATTTAGTTTTTAAATTTTGTTTCTAGGACTGATAGTTACGGAGATATGTCTGTTTTGAAGAATAAACAAAAACGCACTTTCTGGAAACTTGTCAAACTTCTAACTATAGGACGCTGTAATTCAGTTATGGCCTACTCTAGAGAAACAAGTATCAGAATAAAATGTGTAGGGAATTTAATTACCTACAAAACGCATGTAAATTTTTTGACCCTACGGGGTGTCGGGTAAAAAAAATCAAAAACAACGGAACATTGCGGTTTTTGTTATTGTGACGTACAGAGTATCTAAAAAAAATTCACCAATTACCTTCCAGTGTTGGCTTGAAATTGGAGTGTATACCAACCCTACTTGAGTTTCTGACATGAAACTGAAGATGCTGACAGGTTGATAGTTGCCACAGCTAAATGCCTCTCCCCCACGTACGACGCCGCCGTCATTGTCGGTGAAGACATTGACCTACTCTTCCTGCTGACTGGCACAACACCTGCGGTCAGCAATGTCTACCACAAAAAACCAGCGAGGGGGAACAGCCAGAAGCAATCTACTCCGCCTCCTCCTACAAGTTCAACTCCACAGGCTGTATCTTGCTCCTGCACGCAATGTCTGGCTGCGACACCACTTCAACCATTTTTGGGTTTGGAAAGAATAAATTCTGCCAACTTTTTAGGAAAGACCCATCATTGCTGGAGCAGGCGGAGAGGTTCGGGGACCTTGCTGCCACTCCCCACGAAATTTCAGCAGCAGGGGAGAAAATCTTGGTATCTCTGTATGGTGGCAGTAACGAACAGTCATTGAGTCACTTCGCCACAGCAAATTCATGACCAGTACCACCAAGCTCAATCTGGCTAAACTACCTCCGACCACTGATGCAGCACATTTCCACTTCCTGAGTTCATACCAGCCGGTCATGGAGTGGATGGGGATTGTCAAAGACCCGATCGAGTGGGGCTGGTGTAGAGGAGCTCGAGGACTGGAACCCATCAGGATGAGTAGCGACGCTGCTCCTCCAAACCTGCTTAAGACCATCTCATGCAGATGCACAACTGGCTGTATGGGGTCGTGTGGCTGTAGAAAGGCGGGCCTCAATTGTTCCGCCCTATGCAAATTCTGTACTGGCCAAGAATGTGACAACAGGAATGAGGTCCTCGTCGACGATCGAGTAACTTCGCCATTTGACGAAAATGAAGACCCCGACTTCATTAACTCACCCTCTATGAAACGAGCGAAGCGGATGTAAATTTGTTTTCTTTTCAGTTTTAGTTCAATTAATATCGATTTTGGTATGATTATTAATGCCTTTTGTTCTTACTTTGTTTACATACATGCATCTTTAAAAAATGTATCTGCTGTGTTGGTGGGATATTTTAAATTGAACATCCGCTCTCACCAGTAGGTATTCCAGTGAAACAGTATCTGCCTCATGAGCATTGCGCTGTAACATGTCAGAAACTCAAGTAGGGTTGGTATACACTCCAATTTCAAGCCAACACTGGAAGGTAATTGATGAATTTTTTTTAGATACTCTGTGCGTCACAATAACAAAAACCGCAATATTCCGTTGTTTTTGATTTTTTTTTACCCCACTCTCCGTAGGGTCAAAAAATTTACATGCGTTTTGTAGGCAATTAAATTCCCTACACATTTTATTCTGATACTTGTTTCCCTAGAATAGGCCGTAACTGAATTACAGCGTCCTAAAGTTAGACGTTTGACAAGTTTCCAGAAAGTGCGTTTTTGTTTATTTCTTCAAAACAGACATATCTCCGTAACTATCAGTCCTAGAAACAAAATTTAAAAACTAAATTGTAGGAAATTGTATTCTCTACAACATTGCGTAGAACTCTATTGTAGCTACAATGCACCAAAACGAAGTTATAAGCCAAAATCTAAAGAAAGTACCAATTTTTTTTTGGTTTTTTAAGATGGCGGCGGGAGCGGCGGGGGAGGAATTGTGCATTTTGCATTTTAAACACTTACTAACCATCCTAGACAACATATCAAAAATTAGAACTACCGGACCTTTTGTAAGGTACTCTCCTCTTTGGTCTCTCTTTGATGGACTAGTGCGTCACAATATCAAAAACCAGCAATATTCCGTTGTTCTTGATTTTTGATTTTACACAACATTCGTAGGGTTGGTTCATAAAACTATATATGCGTTTTGTACGTAATTAAATTCCCTACAAATTTTATTCTGATACTTGTTTCCCTAGAATAGGCCATAACTGAATTACAGCGTCCTGAAGTTCGAAGTTTGACAAATTTCCGAAAAGTACGTGTTTCTTTTGTTTTTCAAAAAGTGCATATCTCCGTAAATATCAGTCCTAGAAATAAAATTTAAAAAGTAAATTATAGGAAATTGTATTCTCTACAACATTTAGTAGAACTCTTGTGTCGCTAAAATGCACCAAACAGAAGATATAAGCGAAAATCTAAACAAAGTGCCGATTTTTTTTGGTTTTTTTCAAGATGGCGGCGGGCGCGGAGGTGGGGGAATTGTGCAATTTGCATTTTAAACACTTACTAACCATCCTAGAAATCATATAAAAAAATTAGAACTACCGGACCTTTTGTAAGGTAACCCCCCCCCTTTTTTGGTCTCTATTCGTTGGACTAGACAGACAAACCGGGGATATAAGGCTTCATGGTATCAGAAGCCTAAAAAGGAAGTTGTTTTAATACACCAATCATTTAAACGTAGCAATGAATTCAATGCTAATTCGTGTTTTAGAAGGAAATCTGACAATAAATAAACGAATTAAATTCATTTCAATTGTAACCAGCAATAGTTTTCAGAAATTACCACTATCAGATCTAGGCAACATCAATAGTTCATAAATTTTGATAACACAAGGGGTTAATGATGGTGACATCATTACACGCGTAGGAGAAGACTAAATTATTTGGGGGTTGGGGGTGGATTGACTTAATTTTGTCTTTCTATTTATGAAGTCGTGATAAAAGTAAGTTTAAAATATGAGGAAATTTATGTATAACTTGTCACAATGAAGATCTTTATTATAAAAATGTTGGATATTTGGATGGCCCGGCGCCATAGTTATTTTATTTATTTATTTATTTATTTATTTATTTACTTATTTCTTTATTTTTTGAAAAGGGGAATTGAAAGAATACACAATGAGTTTTGTTTCACGCCTTGGGTTATGTTCGACAGGAATCTGGGACAGTTGTTTCGTCCTTGTTAGGACTCATCAGCCAGACTTACCCTCGAATACAGACTAATTTGTTTTTATTATATTATTAGTGAACTGCGATAGAAAGCATTGACAATGACTTTCTGAAATGTTCCTATTTTTTACATTTCTCTTTCCGTTTGAAGAACAAGTTGCTGCTAAGAAAGGATATTTGTCACACTCTCCATTTGAATTTTCTAATCTTGAAAGAACATTTCTTAAAATGTTGGGAGTCGGGTTTTCTAAAGTTGTCACGCAAGCTGTAATTTCTTTGTTTTCTTAATTATATCCGGTAAATTAAATAATTGATTTTCAAAATAGGCTATTAAACCGGAAAAGAAAATGCTTACAACTTTAAAAAACAAACAAACCGGGGCTTGAATGATTTAATAAAAATTAATTTGCTTTTTGAATAATTTTCTAGCAATTAAAAAGAAAAAAAAAATCTAACAACTGCAGCAATACTATTTAATTGTTTACGTGAAAAAGCTTTAATTGATATTAAAAATAACAAAGACAAACAAATGGAACAATGACATTGATAGTGTTTTAATTATGTTAAGCAACCGACTCGGATATGTTCGAGTTGACAAAAATTCTAGGTCATCATCAGTTTATTAACGTTTGGAGGCGTTGTGTCATCTTTTGAATGACTCTCGACCAACGCTCTGTAGTCTACTGACAGAGCTTGAGGCCATTGTGTTTCGCTTCTGGGTTTCGAAAGCTGAATTCGATCTGGAAACAGCCGAGAACCACATTCAAAATAAGCAACTCTGACACATTAACCTCCGTGTTAGAAAATTTTAATAATAAATAAAATGTGGTTCGGGAATTCTAAACGTATATATCTGCCTCCTTTAGAAATCGACAATGATTTTTTTTTTTTTTTTTTTTTTTTTGTGGGAAGGGGGAGAAGATATTTAATTGGTTGAAGATTCGGACTTCAATTTTTTATAGCCTATTCCCAAGGAATCACAAAAAATCATTGTTTCTTTTTATATGTGTAAGTGACTTTCCCAATATCTTTTTAACTAGTGATCTTTTTGAAACTTGATATGCAAATTTATAGATTATGGACAAGCTTTCTGTTGTAGTCTTTTTTTTTTTTACTTTCGACAAATACAATATAACATCAAAGATGAAATCGTGAGGTCTTCAGATCTTGCCTCATACTGTAGTTAAGAATCAAATATCTGGGGGCACGGCAGTGCCCCCGCCAAGACGAGCCGAAGGCAGGAAGGGCACTACGTATTTTTTTTTCTAAAATATTTTCGTCAGATTTTAAAGGTAAATAAATGGCCGCCTTTCGATGAATGTAAGAATATGATGATTTTATTTACGGAAAGTAGGTGCAAGCATTCCAGGAACTTCTTTGCAAGATTTTTGAAAGATGAAAATACAATCATCACAATTTTTGTTTTGTTTTTCAGTTAACAATGAAAAATATATCCACATGATGTAAAACGAAGTTACAAATTACTAAAATAAAATGTAAGTTATTTGTTGTTTCAACAAGTGGCTGATAGTGTAGTTATATTAAGAGTTTTATGAATTTAAAAAAATATAGCCTCTACTTAATTTACTCGTGCAAATACCGCGTCTTATTTGTTGTTTTCAAAATAAAGAAAGTAGTAATGGGTCGATTACAGTGAGTATTACGACAAGAATTTCCTTTTGAGTTTAATGTATCGCAATTTTATCTAATTTAGTATTTATATTTAGCCGAAGCTTATTAAAGAAAAATATTATGTGAGGTGAAAATCTAGATGTTATTTCATCAAAACTGAGAAACAAAACACATCAGTTTGTTGATACTCGTTATAAAAAGGGTTTCGTAATAAAAATAATTTTATAATTAACTAACATAAATTTTTATGTTAATTTAAAATTTGATCTTTTGTAACTTTCCCTTCTTTTATTCACTCATAATATGTCTTTTACTTTCTTATTTTTTTTAATAGTAGCCATGCAATTTAAAAAAAAAAAACTTAATTCCTAATTTTTATTGAAATTGAAACCGAGAGCTAACACCAATTGACATTCGTTGTTGTGTTATCGGCGCTTCGGAAAACCTCCATGTTTGGGCTCCTCATGGAGTTCTGTTCTAACGGAAGACAGTAAATTCTTTTTAATTATTGAAAATCAGAGATTTTATGTATGTTATTGAAATGTAAACTTACCAAAAAATGAATTATTTCATTGTTTTTGAGTTAAACAATAAAAAAACAAACAAACAAAATGAAAGTGAAGGTACTTAAATAGGAGATTAACGCAAAGTTAATGAGCTAATATTATTAAAGGATTATAAATTAACTTTTAAGGGGATGGAAAAGGAACTTTGATGGCTTATAGGATGATTTATACTTTAGGTTGAAAAGCGATTTTGCAATTATATGAATGTGGTATTTTATTAAACTACCGTTACTAATTTTATTATTTATTTATTTACTTAATTACTTTGTTTGCGTTTGAACGTGCATTATAATTATTAGATTTCTTTTTATTTTAGCTTGTATGAATCAACCTCTAATAAGGTTAAGTTGTCTGTTATTTATTTGTTGTGAAGCAATGGATGGCCGTCTTCTCTTGACGCCACACTTGTGAGTAATAATTGCTCAGCTGTTTATTTCATTCTTGGATGAACGCTCATCGCGCGACAGACATCCTCTAGCTCCCGTAGCAACTGATCGCGTTTTCGTGAGGGATTTTTGTTTTGTTTAATCCTGAAGGCTTAACCGAAATGCAGTCCGCATTCATTTGAATACCGCTGCCTCGGTGCCATGGTTGCAGTTGTAAATTTATAGCGTAGTGGCCAACTTGTGTGGTCGTGATAAGATGGACAAAGTTGAACTACGGAGTTTGAAATGGGTGGAGAGCTCCGATGGACTATGATGAAATTTCCCAAAATCAGTCAGTCTAAAGATGAAATTCAAAAAATAAGTGGTTATACGTTAGGCAAAAAAATTGGAGAAGGAACTCACGCGACGGTACGGCTTGCATGGGCAAAACCACATTCTACCATCAATTCGTCGATGCCTGTAGCTGCAGTCAAGATTGTTTATCGTCCAAAGGTAAAAATTGCAATTTCGGTATTTATTATATAAAGTTACGTCAGCTAATTTAGTAACAGCAATTTTGTCAAAACCAATAATTGTTTTCAAACTTGAAATAGGATTTGTTTATCGAGGTAAATAAAACAAAAAGAAAAAGCATTAGACTCGGGATATCTAAGGCATTTTTGACGTCCGTCTGACTCGCCTCCATATCAGACAGACATTCTTTTATTTATTAAATGTTTTAAATCTTTTTTACTGATTCTTCTCTACAAATAATTTATTTGTACAACCAAATTAAATTGTTTTATTTGGTTTTATCTATTTTTTTTATTATTATTATAGTTTGTAGTACAACAATTTACTGAAAAATTGGAGGTAATTTTCATTTAATAAGCTTTTTAAAAAAAAGATTATAAGCAAATTTTTTGTCCTATTTGAATTTGATTTTGGAAAATATCTGAATTTTTAATAAAAAAAAATGGAATTAATAAGTAGAAAGATACAGAAAACATTTATCAAACAACTTTATAAAAATATTTATTTTTCATTTTATAACAGAAAAGGAATATATTTTTTTCTTTCAATATAATGCATTTTTTAAATCGAAATTATATAGAGGATTTAAATCTAGCTCTAAATTAAATAAGTCGGTAGCAAAGACATCGGTATTTATTATGTATTTATGATGAATTTTCTAGTAATATAAAGAAGAAAAAGTATCAACATTTATTTCGCAATACAAAAAATTTAACGTGCTGGAATAATAGTTGAAAATAGGAAAAGAGAAAAAGAAAGCAGCACATGAACAAAATAGGAAATTGCCTTTCTGATTTTAGATTATGGGAAGGAAACTGGGAACGGCCGTTTCGTCCTTCTGCGGATTCATCAGCCCAATTCCCGCCTTCCCTTAACCGAATCAGAAAGGCAAGACCTAGTTAGTGTAAGCCACCGCCGGCTTGGCAGTGACCCCACAAACAACAAAAAACAAGAAAACAAATTGCTGCTTCTCTCGAAGTCAGCGCAAACCTTCTCCTAAGATTGAATAGGCTGAAGGGAAATAAATGATAACTAAAGGTTCAAAGAAATAGTAGTACAAAAAATTTAACGTGCTGGAATAATAGTTGAAAATAGGAAAATTTATTTCGCAATTTGTATGCATTTTTTTTTTATTCCAAAAAAGAGCTATGAGCCTAATAGTAGCCGTAATTTAATGATTTTTTACTAATAATAATAACGTTAAATAAGAACGGTATTTCTTATAATAATTAGAATAAACCAAGTGATTTGAAACTGGGACAAACTATCAAAATTATAAGTTTTTAAGCGACCTATAAAAATGATTTGGCTGAATTGCAGAATAGGGTATCACCAATATACGTTTTCATAAGGATGCATGATGGTGCGTACTGTTATCTCAAGATCGCAGTTAGCCAGATGAGGGTTAGTTTTTCTAGGAAAGGATCGTGCAAAACCATTGTCAAATAAGCTTATGTGCAAACTTCATTCTACTTTTTACTAGTTAATTGAAAAACTTTAAAATTCATATCTTAAAAAGTAGTGCCAAGCAGCCATCTTGCCAAAACTCGGAAAAATAAGACAACATCCCTTGGTACCGTAATCTGCACTTGAATCAATGATTCTTTTAATTTAAAGGATCGGTTTAAGAATCGTAAAGTGAATGAGCAAGACGAAGCAATGTTACAAAATAAAAGGATATACAGATGTTCCTCGATTTACGATGGGATTACGTCCTGATAAACCTATCGTAAGTCGAGAATGCATTTAATGCACCTAACGTAACATCATAGCTATTTGGAAGCAAGGATATAGTGTAATAATAATCTTCCTTTCATCGTATTAATATATTCCTAAATAGGAACAACATTTCTTAGGATACTATATCATTAATATTATGCAGAGTCTTAAAAAAATTCACTGAAAAGTAGTTTGCTTAAATCAACGACAACAGTTTTGTGTTGTAGGATAATTTCGTGCATTACACATCCAAATTTATTTCCTGATGCCTATTTTTGTTTCTCAATGTAAAGATCATTAGATTTCAAAATGAAATCACAACATTTGCAAGACTGACTTATAGTTTGTACAATGATCACTAGGTAGCGTAGGTTTCGCGCTGAAATAATCAGTAGATTCAGTAACTTAAGTAACGTTTATCAACATTTTCCTGTTTCAACCAAGGGAAATACTTTTAAATCAAATACGATACCAGTTTCAAACATCTCATTCCTATAGAAGAAATATGATAAGAGAAGAGTCAGGTATAGAGAACGGCGTGGGGCCAATTGTCCAGAACCCCAATGATTACGACTTGTCAGATCAATTTGGATTTGCAACCATATCTTTATTATTTTCAGGTTTTAGTCTTCAGGTATTAAAACTTGTATTTGTAAATCTTCAAATCAATTCTAAAATGAAAGCCTCAGTATTTCTAAAGGATTAGTGGTGGGGAACCTGCGGCCTTTTGTGATACTCGGCTTCCGCATGCAATTTCAAATTCGTATGTAGTTTTAGTAGGAAAAGAACAGTAAATGAGTGTATTACAAATAAATTGAATGCGGTAATAGTCAGAGCTGAAAATTGAAAAGCTTTTTGAGGTGAATATTTACAAAATCGATTGAAATAAAGTCGCTCTAATATTTTTATTCCATGCAGTCATACCTCCCTTAACGATAGGTCTCTCGAAACATGTCTTGAAAACTTATTTTTCGCTAAACGAACAGCAGTTTTTCATAAACCCCAACATTATCATTCTAGATACGTTCTTAGAAATTGATTTCTACTTTATAATTAAATACATGTCTTTCATGATCTATAGGAAATATTCTAGTAGCAGACATAAATGCAACGCTGTAATGATTGCGGCCTGAAGAAGTCTCCGCTGTGTAATGTGTGCCCTTCCAATGACAAGAGGTTCCCTACACATGTTTTAGGCTTTGCTTGTGATGCACAAGTGTTTGGTCAGTTGCTGTATACGATTAGGGACAAAATCTGTTTACAATTTAAATAAGATGCCTTTACGGGTTTTAAGATCTTTAGTTGTTATCTTTGATTTTACTTAAATAAGTCAAATGACATTTATTTAGTTACTTATTTATTTATTTATTTTATTTTTAGGTATCACCCGACTTCCGAGAAAACTTCTTTCACCGAGAACTTGAAATACTGCGGAAGTTGAAACATGAGAACGTGATCCGTGTCTTCAGCATCTTCGATCTTAAAGAGCACGTTTATATTTTCATGCGGTACGCCGAAAAGGGCGATCTGTGCGAACACTTGCTTCACAACGGTTCTCTGTTAGAGCCACAGGCGCGCGACTGGTTTCGACAGATCGTCGCCGGCCTATCGTACTGCCACAGCAAGAGCATCGCTCATAGGGATCTCAAGTGCGACAACGTGCTTATTACTCGTGATAACCGCGTGCTCCTCAGTGATTTCGGACTGGTGCAATTCTGGAAGAAGCATGAAGTCAACGGCCACCAGCTCAGCCGGACGTTCTGCGGTAGCCCAGCATACGCCGCCCCCGAGATCATCGCCTGCAAGCCTTATGACCCGATGATGGCGGACGTCTGGAGCCTAGGCGTGATCCTGTACTTCATGTTGAGCCTTGAAATGCCTTTCGATACGAGCAGTCTCTCGAAAATGCTGCAACAGCAGCAGAAGAAGACGTGGAAGTTCCATCCGAAAGGCAGATGGAACTATGAAGTGAAGCAGTGCATCCGAGCCATTCTCGAACCGCAAGTCGAAAGGAGATACGGACTTAAGGATATTGGAAACACTGCATGGCTATCCCACTCCCGCAAACTGAAATGAACTGCTAAATAAGACATCGGCAGTAGATGGTTTGCAAATGCAGTTTCAAAATTTTGCAAATGAAAAAAAACAAAAAATGTTGTAGGTTATACTTTACTCTTCAACTTAACACAGTTTTAGGTAATTCGAAAGTCAGTTTAAGTGTAATGGTCAGTAATTTGTGTAATCATACCATCATTTTATAAACGTTATTGTTTGTATTTTTTGTATTAAAAATATAAAATGTGGCAAATATGATTAATATGTTTCTCTTGTAAAAAGAATAAGTCTTTAGAAAACTTTTAGGATCAAAACGGTTGCACGGGTATTTCAGAGGATTAAATAAAATTATTATTTTTTTAATAACAATTGTTTGTTTTATTTTGAAAAAAAGTTTAAAAAAATCGATATTGTTTCATAACTTTAATTTCAAAAATACAGAAATCTCCTGCTATTCGAGGTTTTTACTGTTGGATGATAGTACAGGTATTTGTTGAATGGAGGCTTAATTTTAAGAGAGTATGTTTTTATTTATTTATTTACTTATTAACCATTCAGAATGAATCAAATAGTAAGCGATCTACCTGAAGATTAAGTAAGACGAATGTGATTTTTTTTGTTTGTTTGTTTGATAAGTGAAAATTTCTTCAAGTTTGAACATTGAAGCAAGAGCTTATTTGTAATTTTTGAGACCGTAGACTATTTTTGGTGTTGGTAGATGCTACATCGGGAGGCAAATATAGTTTAATTTGGTTAAATTTAAAAAAAAGGGAAAATAGAAGCTTTCCTCTCCGCATCTGAAACATTCAAACACCATTCTAGAACCGTCACGGAGCAGCAACTTGCTGTATATAAGCTTGCGACGTATCTAAGCATTTCAGTTACTCCTAACTCTCTTGATGTGATCCAGATGAAAGAGTCGTAAAATCTGCATCGTTTGTCCTTGAGTGGAAACTAGGAAGCACTCGAATGATGTTAAAACAAATCAACACAGCTTTTGGAAATGGAACTATATCCAAAAGTAACCTTTACCAACGTTTACTTTCTTTTCTAAAGGAAAATCATATAAAGTCCTTTTTTTGCTGAAGGACCACAGTGTTTCCACTGCATCTTTCTTTAAAAACGGTCTTTTATACTGCTCAGATTTGGAATATACAAGAAGTTGCAGAAGAGCATCGGTTGAATAATGAAGGAGTAAGAATTGTGGAAAAAAATCCCTACCACTGCCGGTGGGAAGTGAACCTGACTCCACCAGACCTCGGTCCAGCGCCTTACAATCAGTAGCATACCAACGGTCAGCCCCGGGCCCCCACCTGGGAGGGGCCCCCATCAGCCAGCCTATGGGGCCCCACCAAGCAGCTTATTTCCTTTTTTTTTTTGGTTGGTAAAGCCAGACTAGGGAGCCCCATCCACACAAGATTTCCTTTTTTTTTTTGGTTGTAAAAGCAAGACTAGGGAGCCCCATCTACAACTCCCGCCCCGGGCCCCCAAAGGCGTTGGTACGCCACTGAGGGCAGGTCATTATGTTTAAAGTTATTAAAAGATCGTCTCCCCTTGGCTAGCTAAGCGCTCAGCCTTTAAGCAAATTAATATGCGCAAAAATAAAAAAAGAAATAGATTTACTAATGATAAAAACCAACGAATCTACAGTCTAAGCCAGTGCTTCTCAACCTTTTCTGCTTCATGACGCACTTTGATATGTGAAGAAATCCTGCGGAACATTAAACTTTTTCATTGCTTTTATTACTAAAACAGAATCTAGAAAAATATATGTGATTTAGTACTGAAAACATGAATATTTATTGTCAAGACATCTGACATATTTTTTAAGCCGCTTTGCAAGTGATTTAATATTTTATTAATCTTAATTGTTAGAACGGAACCTTATATAGTTGATATTTCTGTTTGCCCAGACGTTAAAGATTGTATTCTAGATACGAGCATTTGACTAAAAGTCCCCGCGCTGAATAAAGATCCTCCCAGAAGGCAAAGCAGGTTATAGATTGTCCTTTCCTGGGCGACCGCTAACATTGAAACAGAAGAGAAGCGACCTCTTCTCTTTCAATGTTAGCGGTCGGCCAGGAAAGCTCAATCTATAAGCTGCGTTGCATTCTGGGAGGATCTTTATTCAGCGCGGGGATTTTAGTGTGAAACTAAATGTTGATTACAGTTGAACTCGCAGCATACCAAAGATAATCTCCAGGGGCGTATGTAGGATTTTATTTTAGGTGATGGTGGTGGACAAGTTAAAGAACTTAACAGCTACAACCAAAAAAAAAACGTCGTTTTCAAAATTTTGGGGCAGGGGCCAAGATCCCTTCAACTTGCTATCGAACCAAAAAATAAAATAAAAAAAAAAAAAACCCAAAAGAAAATAGGGCTAATCCATTTATTTTGAGATTTG
>JAFIDM010009631.1:76049171-76093161 GCA_023159025.1 Thereuonema tuberculata | reverse complement strand
CTTAATCTCTTATTTTGCTTAGATCTCACAGTAAAAGATGAACTTCTTTATTCAAATAAAAAGGAAGAAAATTTGTAAAAATTACATTGTTTTCTGTCTGTCTCTTACTATTATTTTTTTTTTGCACTATAAATTGTGTACATTTATAAATGGATTATCTTTTAAATAGCAAAATTCATATGTATTACAATATACATATGCTAGTCATTATATGCAAAAATAATAGGCAAAAGCTGGATATGCATCTTAAGCATTGAATGTATTTAATAAAGTACTGTGACCATAGCTACGAGACCCCTCAACACTTCTGCACATGGCAGAAGGTGATGAATCCATTCCCATAATAAGATAGTCAATCTGTCTAGTAGAGGATGTTAGATCCATCTTGTTTGTGTATCATTAAATATAGGAAATTTTGGTTTTTTTGTGAGTGTGATTGAACATTTTAGTTTTTAAAATGGTAACTATTTTGCTTAACAATAAAATAAAAAATGTACAAATACATATCTCCCACCATATGAAATTGTAATCCCTCTTTCAACGAATCATGGGGGGTTGGGAGTATAGTAGAAGTTTTAGCATATTGCATTGTATTTGTTATCTTAAGTGCTAATGAATTTATATTTTTTTTAATGAAAATTTAAATAGAAGAATCATAAAAAAATATAAAGGAATGTAAAACCTCAAAAATTGCAAGTGGGAAATAATTCATACAAGCAAGGAAACAAAAAAACAATGGATATATATAATTCCCCTTTTTGGGGGGGGGGGGATTTCGTAGCTTAAAATACACATTAATGTTTTTGTGTAGTTGCTACAGTACTGTAGTAAGTTCATCTTTTACTTCACATAAAGACTGGATTTTTTTTTTTTTTTCTATTTCAAAATTCTGTAATTTTAAAAAGGTTATGCAAAAGTTTCTCATTACTGAAGGTGTTTCTCAGAAAAAACACAGAAGCAGCAATGTTCTATCCTTAACTGCAGAAAAAGAAAACTATTTAAATATTTGTGCTGTAATTAATGTTTTTTTTTTTTTTTTCTGAAGACATTTTTATAATTTGTTGGGATAATTTTGGGCAGACAAAGATCTTTTTTTATAATTTCACATTAAATGAAAAAGGAAATACTACAAACACACCGAAGTTTAAAAAAATTATTGTATTTTAAAAACATTTTAAGAGATGCAATAATTTTTTAAACTTTGGGTGTGTTTGTAGTATTTCTTTTTTATTTAATAATTTTATTACTCCTTAAATAAATTAAATTAAGTAATTTCACATTATTAATTTTTACATTGTTATCCAGCTAATTTTAAAAAGATAAAAAATTAATCACAATCATACAACTTGAGTCTTTTAGTTTTATTTTTACTCTTGTTGGTCTTTAAATTAACAATTTAAGAAAACTAATGCCCACAAAATTATTCTCAATATATTTACTTTAAAAAAACCATGCTTGCTGTATGTTTTTGCAAAATTTGTTTCTATAAGTTCCAGAAATAATTCTGTTTTGGCAGTTTATTTTTTGAAAAAGTTCTAATTTGTATGATTATTTGTTAAATTCCTTTTTTTGATATTCAATTTAAGTTTGCCAAAAAATATTTTATCATTTTTCTGTATCCTAGAATGTATTACTTATAGCAAAATTGCATTTCTAAGAAAACAAACTTTCTACTAATTCCATTTACAGTCCTTTAAAATAGTTTAATGCAGAAAAGAATGTTGTCATTAGTGTGTACTCTTAACCTAAGTAGCTGTATCACCTCTATCAATTGTAAACTTTTTGTTATTTTTTATTTAAAATATGTAAGTGAATTAAAGTGTTAGTATTTTGTCCTATTGCATCTTTGATTTTTATATCCCCCCCCCCCCATTATTGTAGTGTGCTGATCCCATTGCTTGAGAGCCTGCCACTTTACCAACCAACAAAGTGCTGATTGACTGTTCAGGTTAATTCTTTTAAATTTCCTTGGTTGGTTTTTGTATCTTAGGAAGAGAGCTGTTAACTTGGGACCTTTCGAAACATGTCATTTTATTAAGTTTTTTAAATGTATTGATGCGGTATTGGTCATATTTTATAGTTACTTCTTGCACATTGATAACCATGATTTTAAAAGCTAATAGTTATGATTTTGTGTATACATGCCAAAATTGAACCTAGACCTTCCATTTTGAAATTATTTACATTACAACTTGGTAATAGTGAATCTAAAACTGTTACTTTTGTTATACTATTATTGATTGAATCAAAATTAAATAACCCATTTTTCTCCTTTGAAAACTGATTTCAGCCAAATGAAGAAATCCTCAATTAATGTGCCCCCCCTCTTTTTTTTTGAGTGATAATTGGGCAAGCAAGTGTTACTACACATCTGCTGGTTTGAAGATACCCATTTCTACAACAATAACAATTAAAAAGTGATTTTAACTGTTCTGAATTGTTCATTGAATGATAATGACAAATAAGTTACTAAATTATTGATCATCAATTCATTTATTTGTTATAATTGATGCTTTAAGTTAACATTAATTTTTGATTTTAAATGCATGATTGAAGAATGGCTCTTTAAGTGGGGGTGATTCATTGACAGATTTTCTTAATTTGTTTACTGAAGAAAACTTCTGCCTTCAATGAAATGAAACCCATAATTTGAATTTCAAACATCACATCAAGAAGGATGCATTACTAAGCTGTTGACATCCTAATGTGTTACATTCCTGCAAAAACTAGCGTATTTTATCTCGGAATGACTTCCTAATGTAAAATTTAAGTTTGAAGAATTGAGAAAAAGGATTTATGAAAGACTAATTGGAATGTCTTTGAAGATTTTTTTTTTCAGCTTTCTGCAACTAGCTACATTAAAAGCCTAAGGCTTTTTTGTGCTGAATGAAATGTAACTTTATGATACTGATCTTCCTTTCAGTGAGAATTCTTAAGTTCAGTTTTATCATTGATCTTTATTATGTTAATCACATCATTTTAAGTTCATATTTTAAAATATATCTTTTTATACATAGTTTTATATATTCATTGGTGTTTGAAATTAAAGACTATATGAAGGCAGAATTAGCATTGAAATTTAAGAGAACTAAATTTTACTTGAAAATGTTTTTAAGGTATTTACTTTCACAATTATCATTTTTATTAATCTCTACTTTTTATTTTATCAAATTCACTTATAATCTCATCTCAAAACTTGTAGTATACACTTGGAAACTTGTAATTCAGTGAAGTCTCACTTATACGAAACATTCAATTATACGAAGAATTTCTCATTGCCCGGCGAAACCCCCATAAGCCTATATGCAATTCACTTACACGAAATCTTCACTTATTATTCGTATAAGTGAGACTTCACTGTATACACTTACATGTTCAATATATAACCTGTGACAATTGCAGTATATAAAATTTCTACAATAAATTTAAAATAAAGTTCTTGTAACTAATTCCTTAGAAAATATTTTGATCTGTTATTGGAGCAGTGCATTATTTTGCTTTTAAAATTTTACGTTTCTGAAGAAATCCGATTAAAAATAGAATGCTGATAAAGAGTAAAATGTTTGCTCAACTTGTCATATTGTACAAATAACATTATGCATTAAAATTTGATATTTAGGCTATGGTGCATGCATTTATTGCAGCGTCATCACTCTCCTAACTTGATGCAGTTTGTTGAAAGCTACTCCTACAATGTACAGTAGACTGCTGATTATCCGTGGAGTTGGGTGGCGTGGCAATTGCGGATAAACAAATTCCGCAGATAATCTGAAATAGGCTGAAAAAGGATGAAAATCTACACAAAAATGCTTTTAACATGTTTAATTTACATTAAAATGGCAGTACATTCATTATAAACAATTACTTCATTTTAATTTACTTTAATTTCTTACTTTTTAACAAAAAAAAAATCGGTTAATTGTCTGTTTTTTCGGGTCAAAACACGAAAACCCTTACTTGGACGTCGCTAAATCTGCCTCTTTTATTGTTTAAGAAAAAAATGGAAACCTGAGAGGTCCGCGGATAATCCGCAAAGCCGATAATCGGGAGTCTACTGTATTTGGTGCTATGTTGACACGAAACTGTCTTGACATTGCTAAATCAAGAATGTAGTCATGTTTGCTGAAAATAAAGGGCACTTACATTTTTCTTGTTGATATAAAATACAGTACAATTGATAATGTTTGTTAGAATGGGGATTCACATTTCTTTTTTAAAGGCCAGATTTATAATGTACTATTTTTGGTACATGTTTATAGTCTGAACTGAATTTACTTACATTATGAAGATAAAAATTGAATTTTAATGAGAAATTCAAATTTAGAAATTTGAAATATGTAGTTCATCAAACTTCGGATAGGAATAATGTGTAAATTCCAAGTTAAGATAATAGAAGGGAGATTTATCATAAATAGTGTACTTTATTGTAAGATAAATCCAAGGTATAAGAATTGAAATCCCCCTCCCCTCCCCTTCCCTCGCCATTATGGATTCTTAATTTTGCCAATGAGCGGATGCTTGATCTACTGTAATGTGTTGTCTGTAAATATGGCTCTGCCCCAATAAAGCTTGTGTGTATGTGGTTTTGTAAATTTCAGGTAATGCTGAATTATCATGTCTCCAAGTAGATATTACAGTAGGTCAGTAAAGAATATCTTAATATGGCTAATTATGCTTATTAGGAAATTCAAAAGCTTTGGATTTACAAGTGAATTTTTTTTCATTCCTTCTATGGCAAGTAGCATGTTATTTATCTTGCATATTACAGATGTATGTTTATTTGTGATATGACTCCAGATTGTAATGAGGATTATTACTGGCTTTGTAATGGGTCGCTTTCCCTCAGTTTCAGAATTGGAAGTTATTTCTCTATGAAATTGGTTAATATTTGAGTTTTTGTGAATGATTAATGTCCTTTGTGAGTTATAAATTCCGGAGTTAGAAAGTCAAACCTGAGTTCTGAGTCGGTTTAAAAGGATAAGAGCAAGACAAACCATGAGATATTCTCCCAGGATTGTTCCTTTTTTAATATGTAAAATTTAATAAATACATAAACTTTTGTTTATCCTAACATTGAATGCTGTTGATTTATCAATGTAATATAATTGTAGAATATGGATAAGTCATGAAAAAATGATGGAATCAAATGCAAATGCCTTTCTATAATCTGTGCATCCTAGAGGTTTTTTTTGTTTTTGTTTTTTTGTCTGTAGTTTATGAAGAATTACCTTTAAAACCCTGTGAATGAATATCTTTTTGTTGGTCTCACAGAATAGTTTTTTTTTTCCAACCTCATGTGGAAAGAAAATAGAGGGTGAAAACAAATAATGGTTCTTTATTATATTTTCCTTTTATCTAATTTTGAATGACATTGATTTATTTCAGATTAAACCATTTTTAGAAGAATGTGAATTTTATTTTAGTCCTGAATGACACCTTTTTTAAAGTTCCATCTTATTCATCTGAGACAGGTGATGGATAATTCAGATGGGGTAGTAAGACTTGGTTCAAAAAGAATAAATTGTATATAAACAGATTTTTTTTCTTTTAAAAAAAGGCTTTTATTTAAAATGCACTAAAAAGGAAGGAATAATTTTGTCTCCACAATCACAGGATTGTACGATTTAATATCACTAAAATAAAAGCGTGGGGTGCCCCTAATAATGCAATACCTGACTGAAAATTAACTATAACATATTATACAGTACCCCGAATATAGGTAACTTTACATCAGCATGAAGTTGCAAACTTACCATTATGGAAATATCTCATTTTAGGTTTCATTGGCATAATTGTGAATGAACTACGATAGGATTATTAAGCCTACTTTTTAGTCGATTTTGTAATCTTAATAAATTCATGAGACTAAAAATCTTTCATTTTCAAAACATACTTATTCACTTATTGAACTACATTTTCTCATAATTTTCAGATTCACATACAAATATATGAAATGTGTATCATTCCAATTTTAGAATATGTACTTCTGAAGCAATACATTATTAATACCAACTCTTGTTTATATACCACGTAAGCAACGTCACCGACGACGCAGTGGTAGATAATTTGAACACTATCACTACATTTTACATACAAATTCGTACTAGAAATATAATTAAACATATTATTGCTTGGGAAATTAAAAGTCCTACATGATTCATCCAAATCTGTGCTGGGTTTTATTCCAAAACGGAAAACTAACAATCAAATCTTAGAAAGTCTCCTGCAAAACTATCTGAAAATTTAAATAATTCCTGCTTAACAAAGCAACGTAACTTAATACTTTTGCATCCCAGTGCATTGTCATCCAAAATGAGTGCTTGCCACTTTGCAGCACTGTAGCTCATTGCAACGTGGGTGAAATATTGATTACAAACTTTTGACTAATAGTGATCCCTAGAGAGAGCAAGTTAAATAAAAGCCTTAATAATAATAATAAAAAAAACAAACTAAAAGGAACCATCTGTGTATTATGAGTAATTTTCTGAAGGACTTCCGGAACATAAAAGATGGTTAATTAGAATTAGGAAACTAATGAGACCCATTGTTCAATAAAGGGTGATCAGTGAAGTGTTTTTTAAGGTTTATATAATAATTTTTGATAAGGGAAAAAATTAAATATGACTTTAAAATTGTTTGAAGTGAAGAGATTATTTTAAGTTGCCTCCCCTTCAAACCCTCGTGGAAATGGATAATTACTTTCTTTTCATTGACAAGATGTAACAAGTTGAACCTTGTGAATTATAAACATTTGATGTAGGATTTCTATATTTTAGTACTTTAGCAATTTTACAATTTATCATCTTTTGACATTTTCTGTTAATTGGAAATTTGGGTGTAAAATTTCCTGTTTCTTTTAATTCTATTTATTGTGGTTTGAAAAAGTAACATATACAGTTCTTTGATTAGTTTACATGAAATGTATTTCTAAAAAAAAAGAGAATAAGTGTCTTTCCATTCTCTTGTTATATTTGGTCATTCTTCTCTTTGATCATCTGTCCTCAAATTTGATATGATCCCTGTTAAAATTTTACAAATCTTGTCCTAGAATTAAATGAATCCCCAGTAATAATAAATCGTGACTTTTAAATTCATAGTATTTTACTTATTGATAACATATTGATTAATAATTTCTTGTGTGAAGTAAATAAATTTTCTGTAAATTTCTTAGTTTTCTGAAACATTTTAGAATCTAAATTGTATGCTGTCATGTCATAATATAAAGGACTTCAAAGCCATTTAAAATTCTGAACTTGATGTTTGTTAAATTTTAACAAACAATATGAAACATTGACGAATTTTATTATTGTGGATAGTAGGAAGTTAATGTTAGAACAATGCTCATGGTAGTTATTTGTATACAAAAATTTACAAAAAGAAAGTTGGTTATTTGGCAACTTAATCAAATTAAGGCATTAAAATGTTTTTGAAAGAATATTTTGTTACAGGAATGGTAAGATTTCTTTATATATCAGTAGTTCCTGTTCCCTTCTAGGACCTAACCACTTGTTTATTTTTAATAATCGAAAATCCTTGACAGTTGCAATATATAGTTTTTTTTAAATCTCATTCATCGCCAATTGCCAATCCATCCAAATATTTACTTAAGAGTAATTTATAAAATGAAGAGTGTAGTGTTCTTATAGTTCTACAGTGAAATGGAGCATTAAAAGCATTTTGAATGGATATCGTAGTTTTAGAATGTTTTGATCTTCATCATTTTTCATAATTTTAAAGACAAATATATTTTTTTAATATTTTAAACTAAAAATTCTTTGCCAGTAAAACAATTGTCATATAATCTACAATTAAGAGTAAAACTGAACACTTGAAAACAAAAACAGAAAAAAACAAAACAAAACAAGATCTGATCGATTCACATAATAATTAAGTTAAAATGGATTTCTCAATTTTTATTAATTTTTATTTTTGTGGTTAATAACTTTTGCAAACGAAACACAGCATTTTAATAATAAAATGTGAAAACGTGATTATTTTATTTTTTTGCACCAAAACATACTAAATGTCATGTCATTAAGTCAATAATATCTAAGAAAAGGAAAAAAAAAATATTAGATATCACTCTGTAAGAAGGTTTAACGTGCATCAAATGTAACATGAAAAACGGAAAAAATAGAAATGCACGAATTCGTTTGCTTTTCATGCCTTTGAGCCATCATCGACAATCTGGGACATCTGTTTCGTCATTATTAGGACTTATCAGCCAGATTTAGCCTCGATGATCAAGCTCAATGCGTGAAAGCCTATGGATCCTTCTCCCGCTCTCAGAAGTGGGACCCCCACAAATTATGCTGTACTAGTTATAGCGTTTTTTTCTATAATTTGCTTTTGTGGGGGTCCCACTTCTGAGAGCGGGAGAAGAATCCATAGGCTTTCATGTGTTCTGAGCTTGATCATCAAGGCTAAATCTGGCTGATGAGTCCTAATAAGGACGAAACAGCTGTCCCAGATTGCAGTCGATGATGGCTCAAAGGTGTGAAAGCAGGATTTGTGCATTTCTATATATTTTTCCGTTTTTCAGTTATCACTTAAGAAAACTTTAGTTTGATACTGGAAAATGAAATTTTCGAAAACTGTTTATTAAAAATTATTTATAATTGAGGGTTGTTATTGAATATAAAATTTGACGTTGTTGAGATAATCATTGAAGAGTATAAAGAAAATTATTACTTACATCATTTAATCATTGTTTAGAATAGAATAATTTTGCTAATATTTGAGGTAGGTGATTATATAATTTTTCAAAGATGAGATTCTGAATCCGATTTCTTTTTAAGATTCTTAAATTAGAAAAGATGATACCCAGAGGAATATGAATTTGGTATCCTTTATTTTCGAAGTTTAAGAAAACATTTTATTTCAGAAATCCAGTAATACAAAAAGAAAGACATAAACAACTTATTCATTTATAAATTTTATACTTTATTCAAGATGAGGAACAGTTGGCAGAAGAATTGAAAGATTTAATTGATGATAATGAAGAAGAAGAAGTTGAAGAAAGTGATTCCGATGATTCAGAAATAGGCAGAAAGAGAAAAAAAGATGATGATGACGATTTCGATGATAGGCTGGAAGATGATGATTATGATTTGATTGAAGAAAATTTGGGTGTTAAAGTGGAAAGGGTTTGTATTTTTTTGTTCCTCCAACAACTATTCAGTACTTTATCATGACATATAGGAATTTTACATAATGAAGCTGACAAAAACAAAAGAAAAATAACTTTTGCACTCTTGTCTTTTCTTTAAATAGAGAACTTTCAAGAGAGTGAGACGAATTAAGGATGACGAAAGTGATGAAGAAGAACGTAATGAGGCTAATGAGGCACCAGAAGATGAAAGAGAAGCCATTGCCAATGAACTATTTGAGGGACCTGACGATGTAAGAGCAGGAGTATTATGGAAATATTAATGAAATTAACTGTTTTACTTTTCACATCAATTTAAAAGAGATGAATAACTGAAATTCTTAAAAATGTTTTTAAGATTATATCCACTTTTCAGATAGTTAAAATCCAATACTTTTTTAGAAGTGCTCATAAATATATGTTGCTTTTAGGAAGGTGCACAACAAGGTGAAGGAGAAACTACTCAACAGGAAGAATATGGAATCTTGTCTGAATCTGAAGGCGAATATTCAGGTAAATATCTTAATTAAGTTATATATGTAAATGTTACAAAGAATTGGTTTAATTGAAATTTTCATGTCAGTACAATGATTTTAATTCATCTGGAATAATCTTGGCTTTTTTTTCTTTACTCAGGAGTGTTTGTCTATATTAAAAAAAAAAAAAAAAAAATGCTTTTGCATACTAGTGAAATTAATGAAATTTAACTTTGGAATTTACAGTGCAAATGGTTTGTAATACCTTTGCACCAGAGCATTAAAATAACTATTAGACAAATTTATAAGTACATTTCAAAAGGATTATTAAAGACAGATGTTTTGAGAAGAGAAAAAGTGCGAGCAAGCTGTGTTTGGCAATTTCAATAAAACATAATGAATAAATTTGTTTTAGAAATTTCCTGTTTTAAGTTTTTAGAAGGTTGTTCTATCGAACAGTCCATTTCTTGTGACAAATAGTTTACTGTAGAATTGCAAAAAAAAAAAATGTCCTTATAATTGTTTTTCACAATCGTCACGTTGTTCAGATACAGTAAAATTTCAACCTTAAAATTGTGAGTAACAAAGACAAAACTCCTAGCATGGCTCTGTACTTCTGCAAAGCAAGCTCAGTATTACAAAAAATCTTGAACAAGAAAATCATGTTTCATTTCTATTAAATTTACCTCCTGAAAAATCTATTTAACTTTTATAACAGTATTTTTTTTTCCACTCAGAAGATTGAAAACTCTTCAAACTGTAAAGATCCAGTCTGTGAAACTGAGTATCTTTGACGAAGCCAATTACAGGCTACCTTTATACAAGTCGAGCATGACTTTTTTTGGAAAAATCTTTTTTTCCCAGTTATTTCAATATGAGAAGCCACATTTATTTATTTATATTATTTAGTAGGGATTGATAATACTTTGTCTTCCACAAGCCATGCTTTCACAAAATAGAAAATTTGTTCCATTGCTTACATAAGTTTGTGACAATCCCATGTAGATTTGTATTTTTTGGCATCAAGAACTATCTAGCAAAAAATGTATTCAAACAAAATGCGCTTGTTATTGAGAAGAGAGAAAATTGATTTCAGCACTAATATTTCTGTAATGAGTACAAATCTACATAGATAAAATGTGTTTTTGTAGGGATAAAATCTTAACAATTTAACCATTTTAAACAAAGATAATTTAAAATCTCTTAACAGTTTATGGGATCCATAATCTATTTTTCTTCCAAAAATTTACTACTCCCCTTCTTCCCCATCAATGACAATATGAAAAGCATTGCTTTTATTGTTTAAAAAAAAGGCTGAAATATTCCAAACATACCAGATTTAATTTGAATAAGAAGAGCAGTGGAACCTCCATGACATTGGTCTCAAATTTTAATACTTAGATTTAATCTTTGCATTAATTCAGTGTAAGTTTTGAGTTATGCAAATCTCCTCCAAATAATGAACTTTTGAAGAATGAAATAGCAAAAGATTACATTCCTTGATTTTAATTAAAGAAGTATAATAAAAAAAAAATCTTCCTTCCCCTCCTTGAATTAAGTTTCTCAATTCTTTCTGATAATTGATTCAGAAAGGTAATTTATTTATCCATGTGCTGTTCTTTTTTCCTTTCTTGTTTTGATTTTATTGATATATTCACAGCATGTTAAAATGTTTTATTTGGGTTAATACTATAGTGACTTTGATAATTTTTTGCAGAAGAAGGGATAGTGGGAGCAACTTTTTTTTTTCTAAATGTTACCCTAAGAATAATAGTATTTCATAAAAAATTTCATGCTGCTACCACCTATTCCTTTTGAGCTATGCACCTTTGTCTTACACCTATTTTCCCATTGACACTAATGTTAAATGGGCGTAAATTAGGCTTAAGAGCATGTTCTAGAAAAAATTATAACTTCTTTAATTTTTTTACATTTGCAAAAAAAAAAAAAAAAATATGGGTCTCCTAAATTTGTTTCTAGAACTTGGAAAAAAATCAATCTCAAATTCTGAGATATGATAAAAAATGGACTGGTTGATTTGACATGGAATGACCCATATATATATATATATATATTTTCTGTATGGAACTTTCCTTAGCATGCAATATTTCAGTTATGCTTTGGCAAGTGATCTGTATAATTAGACTTCTGTTGATATGTGCATTTGTTAACATCAGGACTTGCTGAACGTGTTTGTGAACTCTTTATTTACTAATGCTTTATATTCATTTGTGAACTCTTTATTTACTAAATGCTTTATATTCATTAGATACGGATGATTTTATTGTTGATGATGATGGTCAGCCAATTACAAAGACAAAGAAAAAGAAACCCAGATTTACAGATGCGTAAGTAATTTTAACTAACCAAAAAAGGGGGGGGGTAATAATGGTATTTATCACTTGATAATATGCTGAAGACAAGTTGTTTCATTAGTTTAGTAACAATTAAAAATTTAACCCCATTTAGCTACATTTGTATACTGTTAATCTATTTATGAGATGGTCTTGTCTAATCTAAGGATATGTACAGTTGTATTGGGTTCCAGTACTATACATTAGTTGAGGCATTTCAATAGTTAGTTTTTTTCCTTTATTTCACCAAACTTAATTGCAAAGGTGGTTTTTCATTTAAAACAAACTTTTATCATTTACATGAAAACCTAAATTAAATCCAGTTGTGTAGATATTACACAACAATGATATGCTGATATCAAAAAGGGTTTGGTTGAGGTAGCTAGATATTTTATTAATTTAATCTTATTTTTTATACACTGATAAGTCGAACTTTACAGTGCCCCAAACAATTTATTTGCTTGCTAATTGCTAGTACAATAAGGAATTAACCACTTTTTTTTTTTTAAATATAATTCATCGGAAGAACTTGTTTGAAATAAAGATTAGCTGTTAAGCAAAAAATTTTAGCATATAAAATATTTTTAAATAAATGAAAAAAAAAAATCCCCTGTAGAATGAAAACTTAGCAAATTTTGGATTTCAGTTGCACCTTTTTAATTCTAACATTTAATTTTAAATATATTTCCAAGAAACATAATGGTACTAGCTTTGTTTCAGTCTTTAACCAAATGTTGTCATGCTATCATTTCTTCTGTTCAGCTTGAAATATTTTAATTTGCATGAAGTGTAGTGTAATGTTTCTTATTAAGTGATACTTATTCTTTAGTATAAATTTCAGAAATGTTGATAGTTTTTGAAAGTATGAAAAAATAATAACATTGCTAGATATTTTCCCATTTATGATTTAGGTTTTTTTGTAGGTATATGTAGTTTTATTAAAATTGTTAGTGGCCCCAAGGTTACAGCTTGCCTGTAAAACTGCTAGGGGACTGCTCTTGCTTTTATCCTGTCTGTCACACACTGTAGCGGCCAAACGGTTAGATATATTCGAATGTAACCTTCACCATTGTGTTCAGCATCAAAAAGTAGATGACCATGTGTAAAAAAAATCAGACCTGTAGGAAAGGAAAGACATGTCTTGGGGGGGGGGGGGGGGCAGGGAGTGGTCATAGATGTCTTATGTCTTGATTTTTTACACTTGGTCACCTACTTTTTGATGCTGAACACAATGGTGAAAGTTTCATTTAAATATCTCTAACTGTTTACAGAGTGTGACATCCAGACAGTAGGTCCCCTAGCGGTTTTACAGGCAAGCTGTAATAAGTGTTTGCTTAAAAGCCAAAAAACCTGGTATTGTTTTAATTTCCTTATTATGAATATTAATGTTGCTAATGCAAAAGGCACAATTGTTGCATGTAGTGTTATTGTTGTGATGGTTGTAGAGCTGCATTATAAATGTGATTGTGGCGAGATGCGGAAAAACGAAATGCTGATGCAAAGCGAGAAGCTTCATGCTTGCATAAAGAACAGTCTTGCTCAAAACTGTGTTTATAAAATTGTGCATATTATGGGGCCGCTTTGCTTTTGACACTGTCTAAAAGCATTAATTACCTTGTTTTTATTTTATTTTTTACTTTTTTCATTTTATTTTTTTCTATTTTGTAGAGCATTGCAAGAAGCTCAAGATATTTTTGGTGTCGACTTTGACTACAATGAATTTGAGCATTATGGGGAAGATTATGACGAAGAGATGGAAGATGAGATGGTGAGAACTTTATTAACTTGTTAATTATTCTGAAAGCTTATTGAATTAAAATTAAAAAATTTTTTTGATATGAGGAAGGACTATATATATAATCAATTGAAGTATTCATTCAAGTTTATTTGGATATTGGATCTATTGGGCATTGATGCTAAATTTGTTTTTTAGTGATTTTATTTAATTTATTAAAAATTATCAAAATTCTTTGAAGATTGTCATTCATGTTTTTCATTACAGTGTTAATTTATAAATTTCTATTCACTAGAAACTTAAATGTATTCAATAATTTTTTTTCTAACAGTATATGGAAGATGAAGCAGATGGAGAAGGAACAAGGCCTAGACCAAAGAAGACTGTCAGAAAGAAAACTACAAAGAAAACTATTTTTGAGGTAAGATCATCTTTTTTTTTTTTTTTTTTTTTTTCTTAAATACTTGTGATGATAAAATGAGTATCTTCATTGGTGTGGAATCAAAGAATGAATAGTCCATAATTTTCTTTAACTTTTCTAATTTTAGGTATATGAACCCAGTGAATTGGAAAGGGGACATTTCACAGACAGAGATAATGAAATCAGGATGGCTGATGTTCCTGAAAGATTTCAGGTAAAAAAAAAATCATTTGTAGTGTCTTTTTAATGAGTAATCTGGGGAAGAGGGAATCCTGAAGAAAAAATAGCTTATAAAAAAACACACATATGTAATTAAATTTTATTTATAAATATTATAAAAAAAAAAAGATGAAGGCTTTGCTCCATGTAAGTTAAAAAGGATAATTCTCTGTTATTCTTAATTACAACATATTTCCTTAAAATTGTTGTTTTGATTGATTGAATTTCTGAGCTTTATTTCATATTATAGCTTTGTTTTAATTCATTTGATGGATGCTGGTAATAGTAATATTTTAGTTAAATTAATATCAGAGTCAGCAAGTTTTGAAAGGGTAAAGTTTTAGCTTTCTAAAATTTAAATTCTATTCGTTTCTTGAACAAGGAAATTTAAAATTTTTTCTTAGCTGCATTTACTAGAACTAGCTAAATCTGCTGCATATAATGTAGTTATAATGTAAGAACTAAAATGATATTGTAGTTCATAAGTTTTCATTCTTAATGTGTATTTATATTTTGTTAACAGATTCTTGATCAAAAACACTTAACCATACCTTCGTAATTGAAAATGTCAAAGAGCTTTACATTAAGTTTAAAATTATTAAATTAGTGCAATAAATGAAGCATACACAATATTTCATTAGTTCTGAAGATCATCCTCAGTACAGAATATATGTACTTCTTTGTTAACATTTTTAGACATATAAATCTAAATTAGTCTTTTTTATCTTTCATATATACAATAAATTGTTTGTAGTCTCAAAATTACTTTCATTAAAATGCAGTTTGCTTTGTAGTTAGTCATTTGCAGTCTCAAAATTACTTTCATTAAAATGCAGTTTTTGCAATTTTCAAATTAGATTTACTAAGAATTGTTTTTATCATTCAGCTTCGAACTGTTCCTGTCACTGCATCTGAAGAGGGAGAACTTGAAGAAGAAGCTGAATGGATTTACAAACAAGCATTCTGCACACCCACAATTTCCATACAGGTTAGTATATTCTATGAAGAATGTGTAAAATAGCTTAAATTTAAATGTTAGGATGAAATCTTCCACTTTTAATTTTTTTTTGTTTTTTTGTTTTTGTTTTATGAAATGCATATTATCTTTGAATAAAAATGGAATAGGTTTTCTAATATGTAGTTTGATAAAATTATTTTTTTATAACTATTTTAGTTTTTTAAAATGAAAGGAAACTTAAATTTTTGTTTGTAAATCAGATGTTAAATTCCTCTCATAATATTATAGAAATATTATAGAAAAATATTCATTGCCTTATCTGTTTTTGGTGGAAAGTCCTTTAACCTGCACAACTAATAATAACACTGAGAAACAGTTTTTTGGCACAAGAAAATTTTATTGTGTTCCTATTGTAACTTTTTACGCTGAATTCAAAAATGTAATCAGAATTTGTCTATCACCCACAGTCTTTTTGTGATAACATTTTTTACGTACTGCTTGCGAATATTTTAGGTATTTTTTTAGGGATAATAAAAATGTAAAATGTATCAAAGTAATTAAATATCGTTTACATTGTTGTACTAACATAGGGTAATTTAGATTTTGATCAGTGGCGTCCTTGTTATTCAAACACAGGTACTTATCATACTAAACTCCTAAGTCGCGGTTAACGTGAGTCACACATCAGTATTGTTTGTTTTCGCTGTGTATGCACGTTCTATAGTGTCATTCGGTTTGGTGATAAGTGTTAGTGTCAAGTGTGATTGTAGTAGTGTATAAATATGCCTAGGAAGTGCGTAAATGAGCCGGATAAAGAACAAAGGTGACGTTTGACTCCACATGTTAAAAAATGTTATGAACTTTACTTTGGCTGTAAAGTTGGGGATCAAGATAAGAACTGGGCTCCTCATATCTGCAGTTCAACCTGTGTTAAACGTCTTGACAGTCTGGGCAAGGGGTAATCGGCACATGAATTTTGCCAATGGTGTGGCGTGAACCAAAAACCATTCGTCGGACTGTTAATTCTACATTACTAAGATAAACGGAATTAGTAGTAAATCCAAACACAATTCAGTACCCGAATTTATAGTTACTATGAGGCCAGTGCCTCATGGTGAGGACATGCCTAAACCACAGCCGCCAGCACATGTAACTTTCGATGATGAATCGGAATGTGAAATAGCAACTGATGTACGAAATGCCAAGCAAGATGATCCTCCTTTCAAAGCAGAATCACGTGAAACTCATCTGATACATAAAGATGAATTAAACGACCCTTGTTCAGGATTTGAAGTTGTCAAAAAAAAAACAAAAAAACAAGCTGAGCTTCTGGGCTCTAGGCTGAAAGGGTGGAATCTTTTCCATACATACACTAAAGTATGTTTCTTTCGAAATTGTCAGGAAGAGTTTCAAGATTTCTATTCTGAAGAAAATAGTTAAGTGTACTGTAGCAATATCTGTTCTGTCATCAATGCACTTCATCATGAACATAACTACGGATTGGAGGCTATTCATTGATTCTTCCAAAACTAGTTTCAAGGCTGTCCTTTTGCACAATGGCAACAAATTTCCCTCTGTGCCAATAGCATGTACAACTAACATGAAAGAATCATACGACAAACATGAAATTCTTGTTGGAAAAAGTTGAATATGATAAGTACCGTTGGGCTACATGCTGTGATTTGAAAGTTGTTGCGTTATTAACAGGTTTACAACTAGGTTACACTAAGTTTTGCTGTTTTTTGAAAAACGGAGGGTGTTGGATAAAATATATTTTAATATTTTAATTCAGCGTGAAAAGTTCTATTAGGATCACATAGTTTGCTCCTTGTGCCCAAAAAGTTGAATTTTGTTCCTTAGTGTAATTAGTGTGATATGTACATTTAACATGAATTCATTTGTTACTGATATTGTACAATTTGCTAAAAATTTCCAAGTTTTTATTTTTCCCCTAAGACATTTATCAGTGGCTATTCATATAATGAGCTGTTACTATATTTCCTTGACTTTAATTCTATAATGTAATGTAAATTTAAAACCCCAATTTAAGTAGTAGATGTTATAAATGTTAGGGTCTTAAATGAGTGTGTTTTCCTGTTTGTTTGATTTTGCCTCATTTTATGCTCCAAAACCAGTGCTAGAACAGACCATGTTATTTAGTTATTTCATTAAGTAGATCATCTCTTTAAAAAATACACATTTTCTGTCCTAGTTATATTTTTTACTAAAAGGATAAGCATAATCTTACAATTGCATGGCGCTTATTATTTTTTATATGTATATTTAATAAACTTTAAAAATTCTAGGATAAAAGTAACCAACAAGATGAACCAGGTAACCAGTTTCATTCTCACAAGAAAGGGCCTGGTACTGTTCGAAAAATCCGTGAAGCACTGAACTTCATGAGGAATCAACAGTTTGAGGTAGTTATAAAAAAAAAAAAATGGTCTTGATAAATATTTTTTTTTTTTTTTTTTTTTTTTTTGAGGTATCTAAAATAATTCAGTTGTATTTGAAGAATTCAATATATTTGATATAATGTATAATTTCAGGTTCCTTTTATTGCATTTTACCGCAAAGAATATGTAGAACCTGATCTAAATATTAATGATCTGTGGAAAGTATATAGATGGGATGAAAAGGTAAGTACTAAAAATAAGTACAATCTTTTACTGTAGTGATAATACAAAATCTTAAGATGTTAGCATTCAGACAAATAAAACATTTATAATTTGACTTTACTGAAAACTCAATCTTCAATTTAGAACAATTAATCAATTGAATCTTGTTTCCTTCAGTGGTGCCAACTGAGTAGCCGCAAAAAGAACCTTAACCGTCTTTTCACTAATATGCAGCAATATCAAGGTGATGAAATTATGAAAGATCCAGATAAGCCTCTAGCTGATGATATGAGAGTGCTGTCAGATGAAGATATTGAAAGGTATTAAAAAAAATCTTTTATTAGGAAGTTATTTCAATGTATTTAAGGTTACAAAAAAATAAAATAATGTGATTTTACTTTGCTTTCATTCCAAATAAATTTGAGAGCAAAAACAAATGTATCTTTTGAAAAAAATTTGGTAACCAATTTTATATACCAGTAGTCACTTTAAATATATTTCAAGAATGTAAAATCTAAATGTATTAACTGTCAAAATGGTCCTTCTTTTGAAAGTTATATTTTCATCAAATTATTATTTATTAAATAAGTTACTTAATATATTCCTGAAGAAAATTTGTTGCAGATTTCTTAAGATATCTAAGAGTAATATTTCAAATATTATATGAACTATTTTCACATTCTGTTTACTTCTGTGCTTTACAAGACAGTAGCTGAAACATTGGTAGGCTTATTTTTTTAACAAATATAGTTAGTAAGTCGTACTTTTTTTTTTAGACGTTGCATTTTAATTTTGGAACTTCTAATAGTAAATTTTGAGGCTTATCATTTAACTGCTATGTAGAATTTGATTAGCTCTTAAAGAGAAATCTCTGTTTTGAATTCATCAGTATAAGTGGCACTTTCTCATCACTGCATTAAGAGGAAGTGGAATAAATTCCTTGACTCTCGTTGATGAAACCTAGGTTATTTGGTTTTCAAACTATAAAAATATTACTAGCATTTGTTTTTAGCTTTTTATAAGAAAATTTCCTCTTCACTTCTACTGGGTTCTGTCTAGTGATGGTTACTTCAAAAATCCTTTTAATTTCAGACATTGTTTTTTTTCTGATTATTAATATTAATTTTCTAAATTCTGAACAGGCTTAAAAGTGTACAAACGATTGAGGAACTTAGAGATGTTTACGTCCATTTTATGTTATATTATGGAAGAGATATTCCTAAAATGCAAGAAGCACTTCAGAGGAAAAGGAGAGAAGAAAGTAAAGAAAAGAAGAAAAAGAAAAAGACTAAACTCGTAATGGATGACGAAACAGGAGAAGAGAAAGAAGTTGAAGATGATGAAGCTCCAGAAGAAGAGGAAGAAGAGGAAGCAGAAGAACAACCAGAAAATGAGAAGTTAAAGAAGGCTGTTAGTTTAGATGGCTATTCATTATGTCAGCGAGCAGGCATTGGTAAGTTTTAATAAGTTCACATTGTATTTGATTTACCATTTGAGTTTCTTAAACTTAAAAATTTGTTGCAACTTGAACTTAAGACCAACAGTCATAATTTCAATATCTGATCTGGTCGATTGACAAGCACAAAGATTATTAACTGAAAATCATGTATCGCCATCTTAATCTTGTGGTTATTGCTGAGAATGGTCTGACTTATTTTGCTGGAACCTCTTTAAAATGTCTCCCTTTTTTTTTTTTTTTTTTAACCAATATTTCCTTGAATTTCTTATTATTGAATGACAGGCAGTTTAACATTGCGTTCTGCAATAGATTTTTCAATATAAAACTTTCGTCTTAATTTACATAAAGAAAAAGTAATTGCTTAATGAAAATCAATTCTAGTCTTAATGAGTGCTGTTTTTATGCTCAAATTAGATCTTTTGCTTTGTAATATGATCCTAGTTCTTATCATTGTTTTCATTTACTGAAATAGTCATAGCTGTTGTTCATGTTTCGTGTGATTGGCACTGCTTTTTAAAGCTAAGAAGCAATCGGCTATAAGAGATCTAAAATTTTGACTTTCAGTTTTCATTACAGGTTAAAGTTGCATTTAGGCAATGCAGTTTCCGTAGAATATTATCTGACTTAACAAGTTGTCAAGTCTGTTCGAAACTACTTGTATATTTTAGTATTTCTCTTTATTTTAAGCAGAAGCATAGTGCATTTTGACTGCAAAGTCTTTGAGTTTTCGAAGAGTGATAAATACTTCCACAGTCCTTGCAAATGCAGTGTCCCTTCAACAAGAAATAAAAAATCTCATAAGTAATAGATATCTGCACTTTCTGATGGATAGAAAGAATTTATTTCAGTAAAAATAGTATATTTCGAAGATGATCTCCTGACTTGGCACTAAATTCATAATCTTGGATTCAATCAAAACAGGCAAAAATCACACCAACTGGTTCATGGCCATGGAATATGGGGGGGGGGGGCTTTCCTTTTGTGTTTACTGATACATCACAGCTTCACAGATAGAGATTAGTGTTTACTAATGACCTTTGTCTAAAATTTGCTAAATTTTGAAGCAAGTTGCAAAGCTATTTCAGTCATGAAACACTGGTGATGTAAATGCTGACATTCTGCAAATCGCACAATCAAAAAACTTCAATGATAGTATCAATGATAAAAACCTATAATGAAAACTACTATTAAATAACAAAACACAAAGCCTATGCACATGGCTACTATGATCATGCGATTTGGACTTTAGTAATTTGAAATGAAAATGCTTGGAAAAATGGACTTGTTCAGGGATAAAGTCAACATATGATAGTAATCACTAACTTTTGTATAAAATTGGCTTTTTCTTTTTTTAATTGTAGAAGGTTTTGCCAAAAAGTTCGGTCTTACACCTCAACAATTTGGAGAGAATATGAGAGACAACTATCAGCGGCATGAAGTTGAACAGTATCCTGTAGAACCTTTGGAGGTAGCCCAAGATTATGTTTGCAGGTAAGAATAAAAGTGTTATTTATATATATTATTGCATTTAAACACACATTGCAATTTCAGACTAGCCTGGTGAAAGCAGAACTAAAATTGATTTTGAAATTTTTCAGTAAATTTCCCAAAGCTGAAGATGTTTTGAAGGCTGCACGTTTTATGGTTTCTGTACAGCTATCAAGAGAACCTTTGGTTCGACAGTGTATAAGAGAAACATACTATGAGCGTGCAAGAATTTCGATTACGCCAACTAAGAAAGGGATAAAGGTAAGTTTGCCTTTTTTTTTTTTAAGTTGGTTTTACACAAACACACAATGTGATTAGAAATTATCTTTTATGAATTCTCTTATATACTGGATTTTTTTTTCTGAATTTTTAAGCTACAATTGAAAGTCAAGCTTATGCTTATAATTACTTATTAGCCCTACCTCTTATATTCTCGAATGTTTTATACTAATTTGCAAATCTGTTTTTTTTGTTTTTTGTGATGACATTTATTTAAAATATTCTTATTGTTTGCAAGATTTATAAACATGCAGCAGTGAAAATCATTAGTCAAGCTGTTTTATTGGTTTAGAATAAAATGTTTAATGTGTGGTCCTCCAAGTCATTAACATTTGATAGAAACCTTAAAATCAACTTTATTTAAAAATTTCAAAAGGTCTCTAAAAACTTTGGTAAAGACTGTCACATTTACATATGGATTTAAAGACTTCAATTTAATTAAGCATTTGGAAAAGTTAGATTAGTATTCTTTTAGTCAAATGTTTCTTTACAGTAAAAGTTTCTTAAGCATTTGTTCAAAGTGAATTTTCTTTATATATTCATTTTTTTTCCTGTCCTTTTAAGATGTAATTAGTCATAATATTTTCATAGGAAATTGATGAGAATCATGGTTGCTATAGTGTGAAGTATTTGAAAAATAAGCCAGTGAGGGATTTAATAGGTGATCAGTTTCTCAAGATTACAATGGTAAGTCTTTTTGTAGATTGCAGCATTTATTTCCAAACTCGACCTTCTGTTTTTGTTAGTTAGCAAATAACATTTGTTTTTCCCTCCTTTAATTGTTCTAAGTTTTCGTTCATCAGTAATGACAAACAAGATTGTTTATTTATTTAAAATTTGTTTTTTAAAAAAAAAGTCTTGAAGTGTAAATCAAAATAAATAAAATCTCATTAATGGCCTATTTTTTGGCTTTTAATTAGGCTGAAGAAGAAGGGCTTCTCAGCGTAACTATTAATATGGAAGGAGAAACCACTCCTTCAAGTGGTACAAATCGGCATAACAGTAATAATAGTAATTATATAGATGAAATTAAACAGCTGTATTATCGGGTAAGTATAAACTTTCAAATCTTATTCATCAATTAAGTAATTCTTCATTTAATTAACCATATTCCAAAATTTAATCACTGTTTATTTTGTGCATAGGATGAATTTAGTAAAAATGTCCAAGAGTGGAATAACCAACGAGCACTTACTTTAGAGGAAGCTCTAGCTAGATTTCTTTATCCCGTGTTTCAGCGTGAACTAAGAACAAAACTTTTGCAAGAAGCCAAGGAATGTGTAATCAAGGTTTGTTTTATTTTTCCTTTATCATAGTATTTAAATGGCACTTCATTGTACAACCAAAAATGGAATGCAAATATTTTTGTGTGTTTATGCAAGGATTTGTTATGAACATTTATGGCAACAAAATGCTACTGTTTTTTTGTTTTGGGGGAGTCTAATTCAATATCTCCATATATCCACTATATCAGCAGTTTGCCTTGACTACATTGCTTTTTACGTAAGATTGCAGATTTTGAAGTGTTTGCATTCTTACAACTAATGGGCTTCAAAGCAGTTTTGGAGCTTTCACCTGAGCGAAATCAGTCTTTTTTTTTTTTTTCAGATATAGGCACAGTTGATATGAGTTTTGTAAAGAGATTTAAGAGTTTTCATGTGATGGACTAGAATTTTGAGTGCTTGCCAACAATACTGTGCAGATTACATCTACCAGTTAGGGAAGCTACATGTCATTCTCCTCAACTTTTCACTTTCAGGCAATATAACAATCTGTCCCTTTAAGTCCTTGCTCTTGACACAGCATAGCCATCATTGCTCTTTGCACAAAAAAACCACAACTAACACATCAATACTACTCAAGTCAAGCAGTTCCACTTCAATTAAGTAGTTACTTCTAATCATCCAAGCTGCAAAGCTGTTTTCCAAGAGATATTGTGTATCTTCACCAGCACTATTTCCCACTCCATTACAAAAATCACATTTTTGTTTTAACAAGCATGTCTTGCTCTACTTCATATCTGTATCAATCAGTTTAGGTATCAGTGATTGCCCTTTTTTCTAGGTGATCAGTTTTCTTATTCTATTTAGGCATTTTTTTTAACCTCTTGAGAGCATTTTTTCCTAGCACATTCATATTTACAGAGATCACAAAACGGTCTTTATTAAAGTATATTCCTCACAATGTTGCCCTCTTTGAGTTTTTAGGATTGTTGAACTTATTGCTTCCACTCAAGTTTGTGGTAATTACTTCTGTCTGTAAACTGTCTTAGGTGAATAATGATATTTTCTGGGTTTATATCCTTGTTAATCTCATTCCTTCCATATATCTTTTCTGTGGAAAATTCTTGGTTTTCCAATATGAAATTAACATTAGTATATTATTCCAAAAGAAAGTTCAATAGTAATTTGTAAAACCTTCTTTTTAAAGAAAAGTTGTACAGCTTTTGTTAAGGTTTTTCTATCCTTTCATTGATCCAACACGCAAGTATATTAAAAATGAATAAAAAGCTCTTTAAAAAGTGCACTTAAATTAATATAACAGTCACCTGACTAGTTTCGGAAGCCCTTTTGGCTTCCTTTGTCAAACCAAAGAAATGAGGGTGATATGAGGCTTTTAAAGGTGCAAAAATTAATCCACTTTTCTTTTTATTTCCTGCTGTTATGATAAACATTAGTTAACTAGATGTTACTCTATTTTTTAGCCTTTAGTTTAATAGCTTATACAGTGTTTATGAGATATAAAAGAGAAAAATGTCACAATTATTTTTGTTTTTATTTAAATTCAATAAGGCAGCAAATTTAAATCTGTTTTGTTTACTCCTCATATGCAGAAAAGTCAAACATGCACACTCTGGCTTTTATTTACAATACAGGTATCTGTCCTCTTTGAGATAAAATGTGAACTAAAAGTGCACTTGTATAACTTTTTCATCTTGTAATTATTTCTTATTGTAGTAATTTATATTTCTTTAATTTTAAATTACAGGCATGCAGTAGAAAACTGTACAATTGGTTAAAAGTAGCTCCATATCAAGTTGATCAGCAAATGGAAGAAGATGAAGATTATGATACTAGTAATGGCCTCAGGATCATGGCCATTGCATATGTTCCAGATTGGTAAGATCCTGTAATCAATAATTTAGTAGTTAGTGTGTGTGTGTCCGTTTGGCTAGGTAGATGAGGCTAGAAGCTTGAAAACCTCTTTCCCTTCTAGGAAATTTTGGTAGCATGAAAAGAAAAAGATTGTATCAGTCCCTAGTTTAATAAAGGGAAATTGTATAAATGATATTTTATTTGTGAGATTTGGAGTGATTGATTAAAGTAAATCTGACTTAAGCAATTGCTCTTAGTAAATGTATTTTATCATCTTTGTTTACTATTGATGTGTCCATTTGCAAAGGAAAGACAGATAAAGAATTAAAGTTTTAAATTTTAAATAGGTCAGTTGCTGCATTTTGTGCCCTGGTTGCTGGTGATGGAGAAGTTACAGATTATTTACGCCTTGGTCATATTTTAAAACGTAAAAATGCTTACCGAGAAGCTGACCGTGAGGCAAAGGTATTTAAATTAATTTAAAATACTTAAAAAATTCTAAATTCATTTTAAGTAATTAGTTTATATATTTCTGTTACTTTCATAAATTAAAATTAAATTTAGATAATTAATAGTAATAATAGATATTAAGTCTCTTAATACTTTCTTATTGTATTTCCTTAGCAAGCTGATCTGGAAGCCATTAAGAAGTTTATAGGAGCAAAGAAGCCTCATGCTGTTGTGGTGGGAGCAGAATCTCGTGAAGGAATAATGATTATTGAAGATATTAAAGCTATTGTTGCAGAATTAGCAGAATCTGAACAGATGCCTACAATTAGTGTTGAATTGTTAGATAATGAACTGGCTACAATCTACATGAATTCTAAAAAATCAGAGGTATGATTTGATGTTTCCTCTTATTTTATGAGTAGACTGTTTGATAAATATTGATATCAACTTTAAATCTCTTTCTTGGCTTATCTTATATTTGTGTTGCTTTTATGCTTTATTCTCTGCATTCTTCAAATTCAGTTTTGTAAATGCAAAGTTTCTTGCTAATATTAAATTCTACTTACTGTTTTTTTTTGCTTTCTTATTAATCTTAGGCTGACTTCCGAGATTATCCTCCACTTCTTCGCCAGGCCATATCATTGGCTCGCCGAATGCAAGATCCTTTAATTGAATTTTCTCAACTTTGTGGACCAGATGAAGAAATTCTTTGCTTGAAATATCATCCACTTCAGGTTGCATTAAAATTTATTTTGCATTATATAAATTAAAGTTTTGGTTGGTTTTGAGAATATTTTTTGCTGTAGTCCAGTCTCAAATCGACTTCATTAATATAATTGTGTATTTTATGCAATTTAGGATAGAGTGTCTAAAGATGATTTGATGGAAGCACTGCATTTGGAATTTGTCAATAGAACGAATGAAGTTGGCGTAGATATTAATCGTGCCACTGCTCATCCTCATACTTCTCATTTAGTTCAATTTATTTGTGGATTGGGACCAAGAAAAGCTGCTGCTTTAATTAAAGTATGTAATATTTGCCCTATTATTTTAACCCTTTACGAGCAAGTATCTACAAGTGACACTACAAAATTAACTTACAATGAAGTGAAATAATAAGTAGTTCATTTCTATTTTATTTTTATACAAATTTTGTGGGGGGAAAAATTCTGCTCTTAAAGGGTTAAATATTAAATTATTTGCAATTTAAAAAAAAAAAAAAAAAAAAAAAACTGTAAATCTTGAATCTTATGAAAGATTGTGAATTTTTAGTATAGATGCTTTGTGATACATTAAAATATAATTGATAATCTGATAATTCCATTTTATATATTTTTAGATCCTGAAACAATCCAATAGCCGATTGGAAAATAGAACCCAATTAGTCACTGTTTGTCATATGGGACCTAAAGTTTTCATAAACTGTGCTGGATTTATAAAAATTGATACAAATTCCCTGGGTGATAGGTAAGCCTTATACTTAAATGCTTCATTACGTTAAAATGCTTAAGAGATTTCTTTTAACAAACAAAATGTATTTTTTTTTATTTTGTTAAAACATTTTTATTGATTTTTCTGAATTGTAATTTTTAAAATTTTTATTTCAGTACTGAAGCTTATGTAGAAGTTTTGGATGGATCAAGAGTACATCCTGAAACTTATGAATGGGCGAGAAAAATGGCTGTTGATGCTCTGGAATATGATGACATGGCAGAAGATGCCAATCCTGCTGGAGCTTTAGAAGAAATTTTAGAAAACCCTGAAAAACTAAAGGATTTAGATCTAGATGCATTCGCAGAAGAACTGGAAAGACAAGTGAGAATTTTTTTTTTTTTTTTTTTTTTACAAATTGTTTGAAATATACATTATCTTTTAATGATTTTACTTAAATCAATTCATTTCATATAATTTTATTTGGATTGACATAAGTTCTACAATTAATTTTGAGAAATGCAAGCAATATAAAAAAAATGGTGAATAACTATAATTCAGAAAAGCTCTACTGAAAAGAAATATAGATAGAAATCAATGAATTGTTTATTTAAATGTATTTTATGCCGTTTTTCATTTAGAGAAAATTAATTGCCATTTAGATCACCTATCTATATTTTGTTATCTATTTTATGATAAAAGAAAATAACTACATATATATAAACTAAAGTTGGGTAATGTCACTTTTAAAATGTAATTTAGAATTCTAACTAAGAGCAACGTAACAAAATACTCCCTCTGTTCCAAAATACTGCTCCGATTTCATGTTTTTTGTTCCAAAATACTATTCCGATTTCATGTTATTACTGTTTTTGACTAGAAAAAATCAAATATCTTTAAAAAAATACTTTTTTAGAAAATAAAAATTTAAGAGAAAACTTGTATAGTTACATATATGTATATGTGTATATATACAAGTACACGTGCGTATATATGAAAAAAGTGTTTTAAATCAAAAATCCAAATTATTGTTGTAAAAATTCAAGGGGCTTTTCCAGTACACTTTGTTCAACAAAAAGAGAAATTGGCAAGATTCCTTGGTTTATTAGTAGATGTTGACTTTCAATATTGCTGACATACAATCTTAAAGCGATAAAAAGACTTTATTCAGTGTACCAACTTCCATTTCGACTAATGTTTGATGTACGAAGTGGATTATTTCGTCAACATTAGAGGGGTTGTTACTGTATATTTACTCTGAATTGCTCTAAAACATCCTAAATCTAGGATATTCATATCTGGACTGTTTGGTGGCTGACAAATTAGACGAATGTCAAACTCGTCCTGAGAAGCGTTGGCTATAAATTCTGGATTATCAATGGCTCGGTTTTGCATTATCCTGTTGTATAAAAATAGTTTGACTCCTTTCAATACGTTTTCCTGGTCAATTTCCTGGCCATTTTGAACGTATGGCTGGTAAAACCTTATTTAAAAGCATGTTGCGATATTCAACTTTATCTGCAACAATTGGAGTTGTAACTAAGTGTTCCCTTAGCTGGATTCTTACTGTTTCTCTTAGCAGGCTCTTGCTTCACGAATGGCCAGATGCCAATCTTTCCATCAAACCATTCATTTGTATGTTGGTCAAATCTTGGTCTCGAAACAGCAGCCAGGAACATAGTTTTGGTAATGAAACTTTGATTTCACCTGTCGATGGGGTTCAGGTTCATCAGGCTCCAAGTAGTACCGTCCTGATTCTTCTATCAAATAGAACCATTTTTCATCTACATGAACCGTGTTGAACATTTACAAACTGAATTGTACCATTTTCGAAGAATTGTAACTGAGATAGAATGAATTCAATACGCTGCTTTCTATTTTGATCTGTTAAGAAAGGCTTTACAGCTGACGTGCATACTCTTAGATCTCCAGCCTTAAATCGACAAAGGGTTGTTGTTGGAATATATTTACATATCCTGCCAATGCGCAAATGGTTTTACATTGGTTCAGAGATTTTACTGATGCTTCCTTGGTTTTTTTTTGGAGCGCACGTTGGAGCGCAAATTTTCTTGTCCGTGACGCCAAAGGTTACTGATTTGTTTTAGTGCAAACGCTGAATTTTTCAGCAACCAATATCTACAAACATTAAAGCCATCTATTGAGCAGTGAAGTACCTAATGTTGGTTTAGAATTTTTAAAATGCTGTTACTATTTATCACTGTAAACGAGAAAATTGTATTAAATTTTCAAGTTTATAATTCATTTTTAACAAATCGGAACAGTATTTCAAACAAAATTTCATTAAAAAAAAACTTTTTTTTTTAATTAATTACATGATGTAGTAGACTATATTATCAAATGTTCATTGAATTACAGAAAAACATCTAAATTTTATATAAAAAATGTGTTTAACAACATAATTTATTTTCAATAATTCTTTATGGTGAATGCAAATTGGAACAGTATTTCGGAACAGAGGGAGTAGTATATTATTTTTTGAAGACCTTCTTTTATTGTTTTCTTAATTCATACAACACAAATGGCAGTTAATATTAGAATCTTATCTAATAAAATTATTTTTTCTGAACTTTACATTGTGTGAATTGTTTCAGTTGACATTATACAGTTATAATCATTTTTTTTCCTTAATGTAATTATATTAAACTTAATCATTTCAATTATTTTAGGGATTTGGCAATAAAAGCATCACCTTATATGACATAAGAGCTGAATTGAATCACAGGTATAAGGATTTGCGAACCCCTTACAGACCTCCCAATCCAGAAGAGAGATTTAACATGCTTACGAAGGAAACTCCAGAAACATTTTATATTGGTTGGTTACTACTATGAATTTTTTGTCACCGCTAATATTTTATCTTATATATTTTTTTCTAACTTCATATCAGTTTCTAGTGCACAGTTTATAATTTTATCTTGAAATATCTTAATATTAGGTAAATTAGTTCAAGGACGAGTAATAGGAATTGCTCATAAAAAGCCTCAAGGTGAACAATTAGATCAGGCTAACCCTGTAAGAAATGACGAAACTGGACTTTGGCAATGCCCATTTTGTCTTAAGAATGACTTTTTGGAAGTCAGTGAAGTAAGTTTCTTATTTTTTTTTTTTTTGGTGTTTTATAGAATATTTGGATCTATTAGTTATTTTCATATCTAAAGAAATTGCTCCCTTCATAATAATTAATCTTAAAATTTCTATTTGAACTCATTTCTTTTTAGCTTTCTAAAAACATTAGATAAAAGGATTTTGCTTCTGGTAACTGGTTAATTTATCTGAAGTAAATTACATTTTGTTTAATTACAGGTTTGGAACCATTTTGATGCTGGAAGCTGTCCTGGTCAAGCCATGGGTGTTCGTGTGAGATTAGATAACAGTGTATCTGGGTTTATTCTAACAAAAAATATCAGTGACAAACATGTCACAAATCCTGAAGAAAGAGTTCAGGTAAATCAGTCAATTTTTTTAGTTTGGATTTTTTTTTCTGTCCATCAAAAAACAAACAAACAAACAAACAAAAAATACATATATACATTTTATTTAACAGGTTGGAATGTCCCTGCACTGCAGAATTACAAAAATTGATATTGAGAGATTTCAAGTGGATCTAACTAGTCGATCATCTGATTTAGCTGATAAAAATAATGAATGGAGGTAATATTAAACGTTGCTAATTTTGTTTTAAGCTTTATTAATATTAAGCTGTATCATTAAATCGTGTGTAACTGAATATATGACAATTTTTTATTTCTTTGTAATTTAATTAATCAGGCCTCCAAAAGATCCATATTATGATGAAGAATCTGAAGATAAGGATAGGAAGGTTGAAGAAGAAATGAAGAAACGGCAAGCTAGGCAAACTTACATCAAGCGAGTTATAGTCCATCCATCTTTCCACAACATTGATTATAAAGAAACTGAAAAACTGATGGCAAATATGGATCAAGGAGAAGTCATTGTTCGTCCTAGCAGCAAGGTAAGATTTCTATATTTAACAAGAGTGAACTCTTATTAAAAAAGATATCATGGTTGGTACAGCTGAATGTTATTTCAATCTCACTGTGAAAACTTAATTTTTGTTTTTCATATGCATTACTTATAGTAATTATGTCGTTTTAAAATTAGAAAAAAAAATAATCCCTATTAATGTATTTTCCTTAATTTTGTGATTTTTGATCCTTCATTTGTAAATTAACTGCATTCTTGCTACTGTAAATTGCTAATTTCAAGCAGCTGTATAGCCATGGCTAATTTCACTTATTTTGATCTGATTTCATGAGGAATGTTCCTGATGTGTCTGTAACATTTAATAGCTGTAATTGAGAGTAGATGTAAAGAAACATGGCAGGCTATCCAAATATATCATCTTTTTTAATATAAAATTAATTACTAAGCTTAAATTGACTTGAAGCTCTGTTTTAATTCTTCCCCTGAAATTTTTGTTTTTGAAAGGAAAAATGAATGGATGTTATTAATGACTTCTTAGAATTCTTTAATCTGAAACTGTTTTGTTTTAAATTTCTTTGTAACTGCATCATATTTTTTAATCAATTACAGGGCTCAGATCACTTAACTGTAACATGGAAAGTTGCAGACAATATATGTCAGCATATTGACGTTAGAGAAGAAGGAAAAGAAAATGCCTTCAGTTTAGGTCAATCTCTCTGGATAAGTAATGAGGTGAGTTTTTTAATTTCTTAAACAAAAATACATTTAAAATTAAAAAAAATATTGAAGTCTTAAAAATTCACTATATTTAAATTTCAGTTATTTTAATTTGCATCCTTGTTTCTAAGATTAAGATCTTTCCAATAAGAATTAAATGAACACTTGCTTTTATGATGTTTACAATCTTTCCAAATTCAGTTTATTCCTTTCGAAAATGGTTAATTACCACTTTATATGTTTTATTGACCCATCTTTTATGTACAACTGTTTCCAGAGAGAATTCCAAGTAAATTCAGAGTGAGCATATATCGCTCATTTGCTGCAACAGCGGCATAACTCAAAAAACATCGTTTTCCAGAAAATAGTGCATGATTTATATAATCTTCAGTCATTAAAAATGTTAAAAAAGTAGAATATTTTATGCTATTTCTGGAAATATTTTGTATATGCTTTGATCCAGCTGAGTTACTGTCATATAATTCCTAAAAAAATAAATATCCATGTAACTTTCAACTTTCAGAAAGAAACGAAGGGAAACTCTGATCTTGGCGTAAGTATAAAAGAATGTGCCACTGCAGTTTCGTGTTTTCTTTTTGTATTTTCCACCCATTTTTCATAATGATGGGGAAAAAAAAGGCATGATTATTGGAAATATAGCTATTAAAAAGCTCTTACTTGCAACATAAATTACTTAATGGCAAAACTAAACTTTAAAACATTCAGACTACAAAGAACTAAATTTTTTGGGAATCATTTTTTTGATGACTCCTATAGGAGGTAAACGAATTTTTATTTTTTACCCAGAGACTTGAAAAAGGTCCCCAAATAAAGGCGGGGGACCGAATACGTACGTCTAGGTTTTAAATGTAAATAATATTTTTAATGTGTGCTATATTGGTGGCAATATTTTATTAGAATTTTTTAGCACGTAAAAATTTTTAACCAATAACAATAAATTTTTTCATGCTTGTTAAAAATGTGTTAGTTGAACTTGTTTACACTTTTTTACAATTAAAAAAAAAAAATTATTAACCCTTTAGGCAGAGTTTCTTCCCTGCATATCTCTCCGGTGGTAATTTTTTTTCTTGAGAGAAGAATGGCTAAAAGAAAATGTTTTCTGGCTAAACTACAGAATGGAAATTTAAATTTGACCACTAAATTATAAGCTTATTTCATTGTCTCTAGGTCAGTGGAAAATTAGAGAATTAAGTAGAAAATTAATAGCGGGCAACAGCCGATTTTCTACCCCTACAGCCATGTGAATGTACACATATACAACTTACCGGCTTAAATATATCTTCCAGAAGGTCAGGCCTTGACTATGTTTTCACAATAGATTCCTTTAACTTTTATCATTTGTCCTGGTTCATAAAACTGTTATTATATTTAAAAAATACATAATTTGTGAGATGATTGACTCAGTTTTAGATCTGCAAATCACTTATTGCTTACACATCAGTAAGTATGAGTAAGTAAGTATCAGTAAGTATTTTTTATAACAGAATGGTATGTTATAAAAAATTGATATTTGAACTTCATCTAGTTTTCTTGATTGGTTACAGCTAGTGACTGAAAAAAATGTGTGCTTTACTAAGTGTATTATAACTAGCTTACAATATTAAAATTGTTGCTCACATTAGCCTAAAGGTTTAGCATCATTGGTTTTAGTTAATCCATTGTTCTTGGCTCTCTTACCTTCCTCTTTCTACACCTTAGTAGAAAGAGATACAGTAGCTGTATGGAGATGGAGTGGCTTCATTTGATATTTAGATCTTTGAGTTGCAGATAAGCTAATAGTTACATACACCTAAAGTATTCTCCAAAAGTTGTATCTAAAGTTCTTATTTGTTTGATCAATGAACCTAGTTTTAAGAAAATGGATTAATTTAATGCTTTTGAGTAAGCAGCATTAGTCCATAAAACCATTTTTAAATTTAATAAATTTTTAAGCATAAAAACCTACTAAGAAAATGGAAAGATATTATAAATAAAATATCAAACCATGTGGCACCTACAGCAAATACATGGAATCCTATGGCACCTACAGCAGTGTATTGGCTGCGAGGTAAACCTGCACCCCAATCGCCAGCTAAGGACTGATTATGATTTTCACCCATTAAAAAGATGTTTATTATTAAAGATTTGATACTTATTTTGAATTTTTTGATACTTTTTTTGAAGAACTTCATGACCTCTAATAATTCAATCTTTCATTTCCTATCCGCACATCACTATTTATCTTGAAATTTAGCAAAGCTTTTGCCATCATTCTGTCTTGCTTCCTTTTTCTCTCAACAAAATCCATTGTTATTGATAATGTATCTGTAAAAATTTACTGACCTGTGAAAGGGGTAGAACAAAAAAATTCAAAATTTCATTATGTAATTAAAATAAAGAAAAAAAAATAAGATTAGTAATGTTTTAATGAAAGTGAAACATTTACATGATGGCAAACTTAAATTAAACAGATCTTTAGCTTTGAAATTGTGACTATTATTTCAGGTGTTATTTAAGTAAATTCCTTTAATTCAACTGTGTAAAGATTGATTTCAGGTAGACTTAAGCTATTTTCCCTTTTGCAAAGTATTTTAGTAAGGTTCAGAGTCTTCACTTACACTCACTGTTGAATGATCACTAAAGAACTGTAAAAACCAATATACAATATATGCCTGGGAGTTCAACATAATGTTGATTTTGATAATCTTAGCTATTGAAAACAATGAAACCCAAAAGACTGGCTATAGAATAGTATTTTATTTCCACCAACAAACTGCTATAATGATACCCTATCCAACAAGAAGATGCCCTCTTACCTTAATAATTAACCCCAAAAAATCCATTCCTTTTTTTTATCCCATTTTTATCCAGAAAAACCCTGTTTTTTCTTAAATCCCATTTTTATGTGTTTTTGTTTTATAATTTTTTTTACTTCCATTTGAGCACTATCAATGTACTATGTTTTTAAATCACAATGAATTCTCCTACCTGGTTTTTTCAGTCTATTACTTATTAATCCTATCCTAAATTACATAAAAATTATAATTGAATTTTTTAATGGTTATTTTTTGTCTTAATTTCATTAATTCAATTTATATTGTTTTTTGACTTGTGTTCTCCCCCCCCCCTCATTAATAATGTATTTGAGTTCTTTTTGAATCTCAGGTTGTTCATTTATTTCTGTTCTGTTATTTGTAAATTGAAAATTGCAATTGGAACTATAAATGTCGAAATGTTTTAAATATATTTCTTAATAAAAATCACACTAACCTGGGTTTAATATCTGAATGGATTTTTACCTCTCACCTGTTAAGTTTATTAGATTAATGCTTACTAATTTACAGTTGGAAACTATTCCCAGTTCAGACTTGGCAATTAATTCTATCATTAGAAATAGTTCAGTCCCTGCTACATAATCTCCCAAATGATGACATTTTCTGTAGAATGAATTCCAGACACCACTCTTTAATTGTAAATTGTAATATATCTTCTATATTCCAAATGGTGTCTGGAATTCTGTATTCCAAATGGCGTCTGGAATTCTGTATTCCAAATGGCGTCTGGAATTCTGTATTCCAAATCTGTATTCCAAATGGTGTCTGGAATTCTGTATTCCAAATCTGTATTCCAAATGGTGTCTGGAATTCTGTATTCCAAATGGTGTCTGGAATTCTGTATTCCAAATGGTGTCTGGAATTCTGTATTCCAAATCTGTATTCCAAATGGTGTCTGGAATTCTGTATTCCAAATCTGTATTCCAAATGGTGTCTGGAATTCCGTATTACAAATGGTGTCTGGAATTCATTCTACAGTTTGCATAACTTGTGCATTTTCTGTATTTTGGTAGCCTTTATTTCTAATTCTGTAGTTTTAACAATTAGTTAAGTTTTGCCAAAGCTTGTCCTTTGTGCTTTGCTGTGTATCTGATCTATCTTAGGGTTTTAGAAGCTATAGTGTCTGTAGAATTTGAATCTCTCGTAATACACATGGCTGTAATTATTTCACTATGAATGTAAAAGTTTAGCATCTTTGAACAAATTACAAAATCTTACTAAGAAATATTTTGACAAATTTGTAAATTATAGACTAGATTTATTCTGTCTCATCATTGAATCCATCCATCCTTACTATGGATTTTTTTTCCCTTGTATTCCCAGAGATAACATGGTTTATACTGATGGTGATTGTGATTTCTGACTCCTTGTATTTGCCTTCTCTTCAATTATTTCGTGTAATGACAGAAAATCAAACGAAAGACATGTATTGAGAAAATAAGGTGCATGTAAAAACTTATTAAAAAATTACGTCTATTATTTCAATCTAGATACAGAAATTTGATTCAATTTAGAAGCAGAAGCCTTTCTCTTAAGTTTCATGCCTGACAGTTTAATTCAATATCATTTATTGATTGTAATAATATAATTTTCAAAATCAAAATATTTTTTTCCCAATTTAAGTAAAGTTTACTATTTAACATTTGTAGGAGTTTGAAGACTTAGATGAAATCATTGCTCGTCATGTTCAACCTATGGCTTCATTTGCCAGAGATTTACTTAATTTTAAATATTTTCGAGATACTGATGGTGGTAAAAAGGAAATTTCTGAAAAACTACTAACAGAAGAAAAGAAGAAAGCTCCGTCCAGGATTCCTTATGTAGTTTCATCATCGAAGGTAAACTAAGAATTAATAAAACAACATGAATTTGATCATTAAAAATTTGTTAATAAGTATATATTTTTTTGTACTTTGAATTTAAAGAATTCACTATTTCATTTTTAGGACTATCCAGGAAAGTTTATGTTATCATATTTGCCACGCACAAAATGTCGTCACGAATATATTACCATTACTCCCGATGGCTTCCGTTATCGTCAACAAGTTTTCCATTCTTTAAACTCTCTATTTAGATGGTTCAAAGAACATTTCCGGGATCCAGTTCCAGGTGCATATTTCTTATTAATTAAAAGTAATATTTAATATTGAACACCCATTTAGTTTAGAGGAGGGGAATTGAAACATCACACACATCTTTAATTAGACTGCTACAATTCTTAAATATTGTCTTTAATAACAGTAATGACTTTTTAATTCTGTTGTTGTTGTTGTTTTTTTTTGGGGGGGGGAGGTTTAGAATCAGTTAAAAATCACATACTGAAAACTGGCATAATGTAGCATTAGAATTGATATTTGTGATTACAAAATATTTTAGTTTAATAATTCTTAATAGCAATGAATAATTGGTGACAGTTAAATCCAACTGAAAATCTAAAGTTTTAAGCTAAATGTTTTATTACATATTTCCTTTTTATCACAAGAATTGAAAGAGGTCATCCTTTGATCTTTTTTATTGTAGTAAGATTCTTATATAGGGAATTTTTGTCTGTTGCGTAACAGATCATTACTTATATGCACATAAAATTTTGAATTGTTTTTTAACTATTATCTGTCTTAATAAAAAGAAAAACAAAAACAGCTAGGTTCTTTTTTTTGATAAGTTTAAATACAAAACAAAGTACCCTCCCTCCAAACTTTTTAACTCTTTAAGATTTTCCTTTTTTTTTTTTAACATATGAAAAAATGTATCTTTGTATCTTAAAGGCACTCCTGGTAGTCTAACTGGAAGAACTCCAATGGTTCAGTCTGCCTATACAACACCAAGTATTAACTTAGCAAGTAAGTGTTTTTTGAAAAATAATTGTCATTACTTCTCAACTGTAGTCAACCGTTTCGTTTTCAGTCTTCACAAGGTATAATTATTAAGACTGTATAATTCAAACTCATTTTATCTAAATGAACTGATTTCATTGTTTGCAATGTTTGCTTGATAGTAATTCTTGTGAAGAATTGGCATTCTCAATTAGAAATGAAATTTTTATTTCATAAGAGCATTCTATTTGCCTAATTATCAGAATTAAATATCAAAAATTCTTTGAGTACTTAAAGAAATAATTAGATAGGCTTTAAAACTAGACACAATCTGGAAAGAACGATAATTTCCAGCTCTGTTGTGCATTCTGAACAATGCAATTTACAAATAGGCTGGCATTGTGAGTTCTGCTTTGTTAACAATACTGTGAGTAATGATATAGATAAAACAGATTTCAAATTTGCCAGCAGAAAAAGCTTAAATGTTTGACTAAGCTTTGACTAAGCTTTCACGTACGTCTTCTTGTAATAAAAATATTTTCCAAAAGCTTTTATCATCCTATTCCTGTTTCAGATTAATTTCTATTAAAAGCTGCAGCTGGTGCAAGTTTCAATGACATTAGAGAGGAAAAATCAGAATAAGCATATATTTTATAAAAGCAGTTTATAAGCATTGCAGTCCTGCATAAAGATATTTAAAATGGATATCAGTAAATGGTTTGAATCCAAGAGCATATCTAATGTTCAGATAAATTTGTAGTTTTTTTCGTATCAGATATATACAATGCAGGTCTTATGGGATGAGACATTATCATGCAAGAACAAAAAATTGGCAAGCATCAATTCTGTTTTCTTACTGAGAAGACAAACTTCAAAAGATGATAATGTACAACCTTAAATTCTGAAATTCTTTTAGAAAATTGGGTGATATTGGTGATATTGTGGTTAAAACTTTTAGTTATTCTATTTATTTGAGAACATAGGTCACACACAGAAAAAGGTTCTTCCATAATTTCACTAAAATTTCAAAATTTAATTTAAAAATTGAGCATAATTTTTAAGTTTTTTTGTAGATTCATAATGAACTTAATGAACTTATTTGTAATGGCTATTATTTTTTTCTAGATTTGGATCCTCAGGCCATTCAAAGGGCAGCTGCCAATCTGCCAAATCATTTATACAACACACTGTCACAAGTTGCCAGCCAAACACCCTCAGTGCATGGCGGTCATTATTCTAATTATGGTGGCTACAGTTATCATGCACAGACTGTAAGTATTCATTAATTTTTTAATGGAAAATAATTTATATTGTTTCTCAAGATATTCCTACTTTATTAGTTTTGATAGAACTGGAAAGAATGTTAATTTTAAATATTTGTTTAATTTTTCATTCCAGCCTTACACTCCTTCTCAACCTGTTGCTACTCCAATGATGACACCATCCTATCACACAATTGCAACACCATCTCACTCCATAGCAACTCCGAGATACCAGCCAACTCCTCAGACAACATGGGGTCATCCAAATCAGACGCCTAGAACACCACAACATCAGCGACCACACGCAATTGTCCAGTAAGTTATTTATTTGCTTTTTGGCACTTCACTCTTACAGCACTTCCATTAGACCCATGTGGATGTATTTTTTGGCATGAAGCAGTGATGCACTAATCAGCTAATACTTAGAATTCACTTGCCACCATTTTCGTTTCGATTCTTTCATCATGTGCAGGCAGCTTTGAATTCGTAATTTTCAAAGCTTTCAAATTATTTATTAAATTTTTTTATAGTGTACTGTATATATTACTTTAGTTTTTATTGTTTTTATAGGCTTAGTGCTATTGAGCACTTAATAAATGATAGTGTAAACAAACTTTTTGGGCTTTTATATGCACTGGAAAGCAAAGAAAAGGGTTTGTTTCGTTTTTCAGCGGGTGTCTGACCCCTAACCCACCATATGAGCAAGATCCTATTTGTAGCCTCATCTGTACATTAATCCACAGCAATTTGAGATCCTTAAGTTGAAGTTTAGTAAAAAATGGCATTTTTTAAGGGCCGTTTTCCATTTGCTAAGACCTGATGTTTGCTGAGTTTCACGATTCAGACTACTTAAGGTTGTTTGTATGTGTTGCTGTAAAAATGTATCAATCTGAAACTGTGATGCCTATAGAAAAATGAAAATTCATCCTATTTTTCTTTCCATTTTATAGAGTGAAGGTCTTGACACCAGTATGATTGTCAAAAAATTACCTAAAAAAAAAAAAAAATGCATAATTTGAAATTACAAAATTACGGCCGTATCAGCAGGAATGTCATTTAGTTGGTAATGGATAGGAGTATTTTTACATTTAAAGCATAATTATGTTTCAAGGTTTTGTCATTTCCCATCATAATTTTTTAAGCTTCAACCTTATTTCATATTTAATTTCATCTAACAAAGTCCTGATTGGGATAGAGCTATTTTCAAATATAATTAATTGATATTTTGGAGGTTAGTCTTTGACAATTACGAACTCCCACTTAACAAATAAAATAAGAGGTTGATTTGTGCTTAGCCAATCAAAATTTCTGCTGTTTCTAATGTTTATCTTTTTTAATAACCAGTATTTGCTGTCCATTGAATTGTGCAAGCATGCATTGAGATATTTGAGAATGAATATGGTGAGGAACTCAAAAACATTAAATAGTTCTAAATATTTACTTAGTAAACTACCTTTTTTTTTTTTTTCTAGTCCTCTAAATAATAGCGAAGTTGATTGGCGTAAGGCTGCTGAGATGTGGGCAAAGAGAAGACAAATGCAGCAACAAATGCAGACAGGTGGTGTAACTCCAAAGGGTGGAGGTTCTACACCAAGAAGTACACCCAGAGCAAGTCCAGCTATCCGCAGCAGTCCAATGATGGATAGCACACCAGCTGGTGATGCCACTCCTCTTATTGATGAGCATTAATAGCAATAGAACAATAATAATTTGTCAAAAATAATTGCATTTGAATCCAGTATTTTGATATACTTGTTCATTATAAGTATTTACATTCAAGGAACAGGATTTTTTAACTAAGTAAAATGACTAAATTGATAAAATATTTTTTCAAAGAAATAAAATATCAGAACCAAAGTTGTCAGTTAGGTGTTATTGGTAATAGTTCAGAACATCATTTTTTGTATGGCAAGTTGCTTCAGAGTATTCCATTTGCTTTGTCTTGAAAAGCCAGTTCTTTGTCTTTTAACTTACTACTGAAAAATTAGGACTGAAAAATTAGGAATAATTATTCATTGAAACATTTATTTGCAAAACGTTCATCAGTAATATATTAAACTTTTATAAATTGCATTCTTAAGAATTTATGTAATTCAATTATATTTGAACTAATTTAGGGCTCTGTTGCAAAAATCTTCCTAAGCAGAAAGCCTAATGATATTAAACAAATTACTATTTTCAAAGTATTTTCAAAGCAGTCAGTAGTCAAATGATGGTTTACAGATTTCCTGAATACTCCAGTTAAACACTGAAGAGAGTCTGATATGGCTATGGCTTCATTTGAATGCTGTTAATAATTCTTATTAATTGTTCATTTTATCTGTTTACTATAATTGTTTTTAATAAATAAAAATCAACCAAATAAAAATAATAAAAAAAAATGCTTAAGTATTTATTACTTTTTTAAGAATGTTACTTTGATCTTCTGTTTTTTAAAATATAGTAATGTCAGTTATTGGCAGTTAAAGTTCATTTGTTTACATGTATGGTAATTACTTAATGAAATTAAAAGTTCAAATAGTTCTTCTTGATAAAATATTTACTCAAGAAAAATATCTTGAATCCTTAAATTTACTTTTAACTTTAATTTAGTCATTTGTATAACTTGATATTCTTTCATATAAGATTTCTGAATGTTTTTGTAGTTATATTGACATTGGTTGCATGCTTCATAAATTATTTGAATTACAAATGAAAAGTTCATTCCAAATATCAGATTAATGCAATCAGCTGTGTTTAAAACATTAAGCTACAACCATTTTCCTTCTCTCAAAGTGGTAGAATTTAAATAATTTTTAATGTTGATAATATCAGGATCAGCATTTTTATTTGCATCTTGTTGTAACTACTGATATTTATACCTCTAGATTTTAGAAACAAAAATAAATGAGGGTATTACTGTCACAGGAAATAATTCTTGTTGCACAGATGTTTTTTTTTTTTTTTTTGTTTTTAATTCTAGGCAATAATTTTAGTTTCCTAATCTTGATAATTATATTGGTGCTGTTAACATTGATTTGATTTTTATCCTGCCATTAACTGAATTCGTATTTAACTGAAGATAATGATTGTCACTGCCTAAGAAGGCCAACAGAATTGATTTTTTTTTATTTGAAATGGCAGAATAATGTATTTGCTTTGTTTTTAACTTAATGCTTTGTAAATGACAAGAGTGCTTATCTTTTTATCCAGTAGACAATCTTGAGCTGCATGTTGCAATAACCCAAAAAATTTGTTTAAAATTACAATTCCAGTTTGGAATTACTGCTTACAAAAATGTTCTTTGTTATAAATTGTTAAATTTGCTAATTTCCAGTTTCTACAGACAAAAATTTACCAAAAATTGGCGTTAAATGTTAGATTTTTCTTAATATTTTTACAAAGATCATAATTACAAAAATGGAATTAATGTAGGCCCTATCTTCTTTAAAATTGAGTCTTGATTTTGTGGCAAATCTTTGTTATACAAGTTTCAGATATAAAGGAGTTCAGTAAATCTGATACTGTTGTTTAATCTCCGTACAGTTGTATGGAATTTTAATGGAGGAATTTATTTTATTCTGAATTGAAGCTATTTTGGAAATTTTCTACTTTATCCTCCTTTTTTTTTTCTTTCATAATAGAGCAGATTATATGGATTGGTGGACAGTAGAATCTGTCTCCAGCTCTTTTCTCGATTTTTGCAAATCTTTTTCCTGCACAGATTGTCATGTGTTTAATGACTGGAAGCATTCATTCATTACATTACAAAGTTTTGTATTAAATTTGCCAGCTTATCTGTCTGTTTTATCTTCATTCTTTTTTTTTTTTTTAGAATCATTTCCATCCTTTTTGCTAAGTGAAGTACTCACAACAGAATCTTAAGTGTTTTCTATAAATGTATTTTTATTTTAGCTAATGTTAATAAAATTAGTTTTTTTTTTTTTTAATCTCAGTATGTTAATAAATGTTCTGTCAATTTCCTAATACTTTTTTTTTTTCAGTGATGTTCAAACTTTTATAATAAATTTTTCAAAATACAGTTGGAAAAATTTTCCATGAGTTTCTCTGATTGCTGTGTTCTTGAAACACTTTGAAGTTTGTAATTGGAAATACTGAATTCCATTCTTCTTGACTGCACTTTGGTTTTATCCTGCTGTGTTCCAAATTTTCAAGTTTGTTTTTTAAAATTGATCTAATTCTTGAAAAACCAGAATCTTGTGTTTTTTTTTTACCTTTTTTTTTTATTATTTTTCTCTGCCAGTGTGTAACAGTGGTAACTGTATTTTGCTATTTATTTTAAATTAGTGAATTACCAATTTTTTTTATTACACTTTAATTTATAGCTGTTCACATTTGTATATAAATATTATTTGAAATTGTTAATTTATATTTAGATTTCGGTGAAAATAACTAGCAATATGTTGATTTCTTTTTATTTTTATATTAAAAAAAAAATGTTACTAGTTAGTGTATTATGTATTTGTACATAAACTTTTGATTACAGCCTATGGTGTAAAAATGTGTTTTGAGTTTATAATATTGCTATTGTGTGTATAAATTTAGCTTAAAGGTAATACCATAATTAGAAATTTTCAGGATTGTTATAAAAAAGTAACTTCTCATTTTTTTTTTTTTTTTTTTTTTTTTAAATCCTGAGAACTTTCCATTTCCTTCATATTGTCCTTGTAGTTACAGCAATATTGTAATGTTTAATATCTTAAAATTATTGATAAAAATATAGCATTTCTTTCTATAATATACACATTCCTAATTTGGTATTTCATTCTGAACAAAAATAGTTTTATTTTAGTAAGAGAATGTTTAATAAGCAAAATTGATAAGTTTATACCATGTAACTTTTGTATTTATGAAATAAAAAAAAAGAAAAACAATAAAAAAAGTACAAATTTTTGAAATAAGTCTTATAAAAGTTTATTGGATTGAAAGTAATGAATGTTTGAAATCTGTTAGAAGCAAAATAATATTTGCAGATCATTAAAATTAAATATAAAAATGAATTGGCCATTCCATAATAAATGCCAATCAAAGTAACACAAACGTAATACAACAAAATAAATTAAAATTTTCAAACTGGGGAGATTTTAAGTAAACTGCAATAACTTAAAACCAAAGAGCGAAGTTGGCCTGTTTAGGGAAATCGGAAGTTTTTATTAATAATTGAATTTCACGATCTTTTAGTGGAGATGGGATGAAAAAAAAAATGCCTTGGTTTTCAGTTAGTGAAAACTGAAACTGCTGAAGGAGCATCATTAAATAATGAAAGTATCTCAAATAAGATTACACTTTTATCCCTACAGTATTTTAAACAATCAAAAATTAAAAAACTGATTAGTTTTTAACACCCCAGCACTGGAAAATTAATGTTTATCTAAAATAAATCTAATTTCTCAAAGCAAAATTTAAGTTACATCACCTTAAAATACTGAAATCTTTTGCAGCTGGATCTTAATCAGACATGAAAATAACAAATGAGCAATTAAACTTAGTTCTTTAGAAACTTTTTTGGAGGGTACAACATATTTATCTGCATACATCAGATCACATCTTTGTTATTACTATTGCATTTGTCCCTGCCCCTGAATCAAGAGTTGCCATCAATGATGGTATCCAGAATGGTGATGGATTGGTTCTTCAATTATCCGACATCCAGTAATTTTTAAAACTTAACCATAAACCAGCTTGGAATAATAGCCTCTGACAAATGGTCTTGTTGAAGTATGAATGCACCAGTCTATATGACACTCACCGGCAAAAAGTTTTATTGAGTAGGCCCTCCATTATGAATGACAGGACCTATTGTTTCTGAGAGATTCTTAAGTTCAAAAATAGCCATTCTTGTAGCATACTATTGTACAGCTTTGTTTTCGTTGATGGAAGAGGACTTCCAGTATCTCCCATACATGCTTCATGAGATTGTGATCTGGAGACGACTCGTGCTCCTCAAACCATTCTTGCACAACTGGCAATGGAAAGTTTTGATTGATATCCATATTCATTCCCATAACATTTGGGAAAATGTTTTCAACAATAAAGGGTGCACTTGGTCTCCTAATATTCAGATATTACTTAGTATATTTTGCCTCACACCCAGATCATAGATTATATTTTGCCCCCCACTTACATTAGTAGACCCAGATCATATAGATTATATTTTGCCCCCCACTTACATTAGTAGACCCAGATCATATAGATTATATTTTGCCCCCCACTTACATTAGTAGACCCAGATCATATAGATTATATTTTGCCCCCCACTTACAT
>JAFIDM010009631.1:76034954-76049071 GCA_023159025.1 Thereuonema tuberculata | reverse complement strand
CCCCCCCCCCCCCCTTACATTAGTAAACCCAGATCATACCAACTGAGCATCTCTAGTACTACAGTGGTACTTCCAGATCTTTGAATACTGTTCACAATGCAGGCTTTATATCTTAAAGGTTCATAATTTTTTTAATAATGCAAATTTCTGGATGAAGATTTCAAAGGACTGTCAAACAAAAAAACGCTATTCTGTCTGTCATTCTGTCATAAGACTTTCAGTTTTTCCAATTTTGTGACCAAACTATAAGAGATAGGTTGGTCAAGCAAATGAATAAAATGTAGACTTTTTAAGATAAACAAAATGCTACAAAAATCTTTCAAAAAAAGTTTTTGGTTTCTATGATGTCGCCTTTGAAAGGGTCAAACTTTGACTTTTTCTCAATTTAAACGAAAATTATAAAAGTTGGAAGAGAACATTATATTGAGAAAATGTTGGTGTTTGAAACTTCTATCGAACGATACAGCAGTCATTCACAAACGTTTCTGCGTTTGCAAGATACACTGAAGCTCGGTTATAACGCGGTTGTTTATATCGCGAATTCGGATATAACGCGATTTGGTCTTGGACCCCTTCTATTTTAGAAAAGGTGTAAAATTGCAAAATTTACCGTATTTTCGCCCAAAAAGTACGAAAAATCAATTGATTTTAGAGAACTGCTCGCGATTTGCTACTTATTAATACTTACTGGGTAATACTGCTAATCCTTTTATATTTTTCAATTGGAGGAAGCGATTGCCGACTGATTACAATTTTAAACTTGCGTTCATACATATTCCTTTTATATAGACCGCCATGTTGCCGACTCAAGCAACAACCAGTAAAGAGGCCCATGTAATCTACTAGGCGTATGAATACCTAGTTTCGATCCACGTGACTCGTCGTTTGTACAAGATGCCAAGATGGCGGCGCCAAACCCAAAGAACACATAAATTAGAAGATTTTGGCTAATACAACCCATCAAAGAAAAGGTAATGATTTCTGTATTTATAAATATAAAATTCTCTCACATAGCTCTGAATGATGTAGGTAATCACGAAATGACCATTTTAAATCGATTTGGAATCGTGTGGGCGATAATAGGATGCGATATACGACATTTGATATCGCGAAGTAAAAAAAGTTCGGTTATATCGCGATCTTCGAGATCTTGGATCCGAAAGATCGCGTTGTAACCGAGCTTCAGTGTACATGCAAAAATGTGATTTTTCGCTTTAAATTTCTGGTGTGGCGCCAACCCGCAATACATCGGAGTTATCCGGAGAAGCCACAACGGGCTGGGAAGTCGTATATTCTCCGACGATCTCAATATTAATTTGCTAAATAAATAAAATTTATTTGTTTAGTGCTATACATGCAAGGGTTCCGGAGCGAAGCGAGGTACCCAGCTAGTAAAACGTAACTTAAGAAATAAAACTCTTACGAAACTATAACATTTTCTACATTATTACAGTATAATATTAAAGCTCTTCTTGCTTTAATGGCGAATAAAGAAGTGATTGTTTCGTCATTTTCTCACCAACTCAATCAATCGACAACAAAGCAAGTGAACTAAGATGTTTTTGATACAGATTTGACCTGCGACAATTCTTTACTCCTTTTAGGACAGAGAATGATTTTTTCTCCGCTGCAGTTAGACACTAACAAGCATAAATAAAGGCGCAACAATCTTTCAATGTTAGGAAAGCTTTCAGTTGCTTTGCTGTCGATAAACAAGCGATACATCCGTAATGCATTGCTTTCTTCTGTCCGTTTCTCGATACTTAATTTATTTACAAATGAAACAAATTGTTCCAATTCCAATGCAAAATCTTCTGGTTAGTCATCTTTATACTTTTCGCATATAATTTTTTACACCTTTTTGTATATTCTTTTTAGTGTAACTTCCATAAGGAGACACAAGTGTGAATGTTTCATTAACTTTAGAATATGCTTCTTTAGAAGCGCCATATTAACCATAAAGTTATCGATTATAAACAAAAAACTGAACTTCTTGACGTGGAGTTAATTTTTACTTGCCCTTTCTTTTTATTTTACGCCTGTCAACAGTCCGATATTCATCATTTTTGCTTTTTTCATAATCATCAAATTTATCTCGAATATTTTGCAGCAATAAGTTTTAAGAGACTAATAAAGTAATTTCAGTACATAGATCCATTCTTTCTCGTTGCAAATCGTCATTGCACTTGTTGAAATGTTGAAGCCTGTCGTTCCAAAATTCACATAAAATTCCTGTCTCCAATTTGAGCAAGCAGCGTATGATGGCTTTTGCATCGTTTATTATTGCTGACTTAATACATTCATCATTTACAATTTTTGTTAAAACGTCATATATCTCTCAGTAATCCTTCAACAAGGCTTTCACTGCATTAGCATTAGCATTCCAACGATTTGGGCAATGAGCAATCCTTTGACAAATATTCTGAGCATTTTCCATCGACCAAAACCAAGAAATGAGACTTCAACGCAGCAGTCAACTGCACATTGGCCGATTAGATTAAAAGAATGTGCAATGCACGGAATATAATCTGCTAAAGGATTCTTCTCCTTATTAATGGCTAGCATTCCCATATATATGCCACTCATATTACTGGAATTGTCGTAACTTTGGTCAAGCCAAAGCTGCAAATAGCCTATATATTGTTCAGCCAAAAAGTCCAGTAAGTATTTTGCAAGTCCTACATCTGTATAAGTCAGTGTATTGATAAACGTCAGAAAACTTCTACAGGACCACTGGGTAATACTTAATGAATAATTATTGTTAGTTGATCGACATGAGAAATGTCTGGCGTGGAATCAACAGAGACTGAATAATATTTGGCTTGTTTGATTTCGGAAACAATTTGCAGCAATATTTTCTCAGACAGCAAAGTAATTACAGTAAAACCTCGTTAAGTCGTCACCCGGATAAGTCGTCACTCCGTTTAAGTCGTCGTTTTCCTTTGGTCCCGACAAGGTCTCATACACAATAATGTAAAATAATCCTCCTTTACTCGTCACCAAATTTAATTCTACTCCGGATAACTCGTCACCCTCAAAAATGACCAAAAGCATCTTTCTTCTCCATTTTCCATGCCATCGTGTTGTCTTTTTAGCCCCGCCCCTTCACTTTAAGAAAGCCAAGCCTTTACGGGGAATTTTAGACCACGCCTGTCACTTTATTCCTTTCCTACCCCTTCGGAGGATTTGGGTTCTTGGAATCTCGCTGCTAATCATTCAAAGCACACTTCTCGCTGCGACTCTGTCGAGTGTAATCTACGTTTTTCTTGACCGCTACTGAGTGTGACTTCATTTCATAGTGAGAAAGCCCCGCTATAAGGGCTATTTTTTTCTCTTGCAATTTCGTGGTTCGATTACGTTTTTAACAAGCCAGGGAAACGAAAACTTACCTCGTTATCTTTTAAAGAAAAAAAAAGACTTAATTGCACTTTTTGAAAAATAAAATGTTTCGAAAACAGCTTTTGCTAAAGAACACCGTATTCCCAGGACTATATTAAACGATATTCTTTCATCGAAACAAGTAATTGAAGAAGCTGAATGCAAAGACAAAAAGAGAATGAGGAAATCGAAGTTTCACGAGATCGAGGAGGTTTTAGTTCGATGGCTAAAACATGCCAGATCGCAAAAATGTGCAGATTTCCGCCGTGATTCTCAAAGAAAAAGCCATGGAAATTGCTAAGGAGTTGAACATTGAAGATTTCGGTGGCAGCAATGGTTGGCTGGAACGATTCAAAGACAGACATTGCCTTTCTTTTAAAACGATTAAAATGTGGTAACTACAAAATGTGTGTGTTTTTTTTTTTATTTTCCACTCATTCATTTGCATGTATTGATTTCTGAAAATCTTGTTTTTCTCACCGAATCCTACAGCAATTCATGAAAATACTGTATTTCAGTGTTTTTTTTGTTTGTTTGTTTTTTTTCAAAAATTCCCACTCCGCCTAAGTCGTCACTCCGCTTAAGTCGTCAAAATGTTTGGTCCCTTGAGTGACGAATTAACGAGGTTTTACTGTATTTCAATATATATAATTTTCGAAAAATATGATGTACGTCCTCGTCCACGGTTTCCATGTTCGTTTATGTGTTGAGCTAAGAATGGATCAAATTTAGCTATCAGCTCCAGTATTCCAAGATAATTAGATTTTGATCCGATTATTTCACCAGTACCTCGAAATGCAAGCCCCCGCTCAGAAATAAATATAATTGTTTCAACGACTCTTTTCAGTACATTTTTCCCATAATCTCTATTTACTAGAAAAACTTTCTCCATTTCATATTGAATTGTATTTAGTGAGACATGAAATATGCTACGTTGATTTAGCATGTTTCGCAATTTTGATACTATTCTTATAATCATTAAATCCTTTGCAGAAAACATCTTCTTTACTCCAATTTAAAAGTATGCAGTAAAAGCAAAATAATTTTTCTTTTGAGGGAACGTATAGCAATTATTTGCGGATTGCTGTTTTCTTATCTGGCAGAGTGTATTCAAACACTGACTTATTTAAAAATCTGTTTTGATGTTTAAATTCCCGTTTTGTTGATGTGAAATCGGAATCAATGTTTTGGCATTCTTGCGGTCCTTTACTAATCCAATACTCCACAAGATCTCTGCATGTTGTATCCCGCGCACCTGGATCGGTAGAGTACTTCACAGTAACTTTGGCTCTATTTTCGGTTTCATTTGCTTTAGTTGAGGCAGATACAGACAAATCTGCAATAAAGCATAAAAGGCTTGTTTTATTTTTATTTTATTGAAGAACTTGCAATATCTAAAACGTAAAACCTAATTACTATTACTAACAAACCCGTGCGAAATTTCGCCCTAATATATGTAAGTTTATTTTTTAGATTTGTATTCTTTTTTTTTAATAAAAGTCCAAAAAATTATTCGACACCATTAGTGGGATTCGAGCCATGACATGTAGGAATGATATACTGGGGCGCTATGAATAATACGCTAAGGGACACTTAAAGATATTGGGGGTGCATGAGGGTGCTGGAACATTACTACAAACGAAGCTCCTATACAACCGAAGTTTTGGAATTATTTGGAAATGACAAACCAAAATCCAATTATATTTCATACAATTGGATCGGATAGGATATATCTAGGCTTAATATGTATTATTTTCTTATTGTTTTACTTTCGTTTTTCGATAAAACAATACATACCAAACATGTATATATATATCTAATCCGATCGTATGTATGAAATTATTTTATTTTAAATTTCAGCCAAAAAATAAGGCATTTATTGGGATAACAAACTCGAGGCTTTACATATTAAATATATAGATATACAAACATATGTTAGAAATAAACTAAATCAGTTACCTATTAAAAAACTAAATTATGAAGAAAACACGTTACAGAAAAAAATTATGTACTTATATCTTCTTTTGTGCTTAAGGAGAGGCATGTCGATTCACGTTCTTGAGGAGGGCCTGGCACTTCGTTTTTATTTTGTGTAGCTGAACCAAAGTACACTGCTTACAAAATTTAGAGGATATTGCGGAATGAATATAATACACCCAAAAAACAAAGGCATTTGATTTTATTTATTAAAGAACATCTTCAGAGAAGCAAATGACACGAAAATGGAAGTTGTCTGAAAATGCAAATGAGATGCAGAATCCATTTATCGGGATTGAGCAGGATGTGACACAACGACGGGGCTAACATTCGCATGTCAAACGTGAAAAATGTGTCGCACCTTAACTGTTCAGTAGGGTGTATGTTCGCCTGAGACTGCTACAACACACTGACAACGATGAGGCATGGAGAGGATCAAATTGTCCCACAGTTCCAGTGGGATTCGCGGCCACTCGCACACGAGGGCAACTTCCAGCTGAGGAAGTGTTATGGGAGGTGATTGGCGACTGGCAACACATCTTCCTAGTGCATCCCAAGCGTGATCGATGGGATTCAGGTCTGGAGAACGTGAAGGCCAGTCCATGCGCCCGATTCCAGAATCTTGCAGCATTATCGTCCATAAAAAGAAAGTTGGCCCCCACTACTCCAGCGAAGGGTACCACTACAGGCTATAGAATTTCATCCCGAAAGCTTATAGCATTCACCGTTCCATTTCTAACAATATGGAGGTCACTACGACAACCAATACTGATGCCTGCCCACACCATGATTCCACCTCCACCAAAGGAAAATCTTTCTTGCACGAAACTTGGATTCTCCAGTGTTCCACGTTCACGCCAGATCCTGGCACAACGATTGTCAGGCTGCAGGCTGAATCTTGACTCGTCACTGAAGAGAACCATGGACCACTCTTCACGGGTCCAAGGAAGATGCATTACAGCACACCTTCTGCGGGTTCTGCGATGTTCAGCAATTAACGGAATGCATGTAGTCCACCGTGACGGAGTCGATTTCTCACGGTCTGAGTACACACCCATCGTCTAGTAGCAGCGAGAAACTGTCCCCGCAGCTCAGTCGCATTGTTTCGCCGGTTCCTTCGTGCTATTAGCGTCAAGTAGCGATCATCTCTTGCAGTGGTGGCACGTGGGCGGCCCTGCCTTCGTCTTTTTCGTACTGTGCCAGTCTCTCTGAAGCGATTCTAAAGTCTTCTAATTACGCTTTGGGAAGTTCCAACCTCTGCTGCCACTGTCATCTGTGTTTGGCCAGCTTCAAGACGCCCTATGACTCTCCATGCTTCAGTTTCGGGTAAATCACGTTGCAGGGGCATTTTCAGGTGACACTCAACTATTCTGCCACTAGTTGTTGATCCATTAAAGAGGAGATAACCCAGCAGCGCCAGCCTCTTTATACAGGGTTGTGGCCAAACATGCAAATTAACGTTTTGCATCACATTTGCATATTCAGACAACTTCCATTTTCGTGCCATTTGCTTCTCTGGTGATGTTCTAAAGAACATCAAATAAACTCAAATGCCTCAGTTTTGTATTATATTCATTTCGCAATTACCCTAAATTTTGTGAGCAGTGTAATAAGTGGTCAAATTTTCTTAAACTATTTCTTCCGTACGCTGTCGTCTTTTTTTCGGCTTCCTTTAGTTTCTCCCATCCTCCTTTTTTACTAATGATGAATTAAATGTAAATATGGAAACATTTTCCGCTTTGCTTTTCTTCCTATATATAGGATCTGTGATAGAGCAGTTAGAATGTAGAACTGTCAGTACAGAACGCCGTCATTTCAAATCACAGAGTCACCTGCAGCTTTTAAACCGCGATCCAACATTCTCTCTCTTGGGCGGGAGGGGGGGGGAACTTGCCAATTTTGGGGATTTTACGCCCCCTTCTGTAAACCTATCCATTGAGAAACAAAAGAAGACAACAGTATTCGCCTTTTTTCCATTGTCTGTACAGTTCGAAATTATTATTATGTTTGTATGTTTCAAACCTTGGGTTTACCCAGCAAAAACAGTATGGCGGGTCAAGGACCAAAGCACATATTGCCAAGTGTAAAGACGTCAGCAAGAATGATTAGGGATGTGTGGTTGTGTCCATAAATTTCCTAACTATACGTGTGGTGTTGAGTATCACAGCCTTCTGCAGTTGTGCAAAAGTGTTTTTATGAAGTCCTAGTGTGCTGAGGCTTTGGTGCAATGTATGAGGCATCAGACCAGTGGCGGATAGGACGACAACACGTACTCGGTCCTGCCTCCACTGCTTCTGGAGCTCATGTGCTAGATCGGTGTATTTACTGATCTTGTCTGCATGAATTTTCTGCATGTTCTTGCTGATAGGCACTGCAATATCAATGAGATAGGTCTGTTTGTTGACCTTATCAACAAGTGTGATGTCAGGTCTGTTGTGATGTATGGTTTTGTCCGTGTGAATGGGGTGATCCCACTACAGCATATGTGGGGATGACTCTAATACGCTTTGTGGTATGTACTTGTAGTACGGGACCGTGTTCTTAATAAGTGAGTGTTTGTGTGCTAACTGTTGATGAACAATAGACGCTACCTGATGTGTCGGTGGAGGTAATCTGTTTGGGAGAGAAGGGGGCAGCCTGATATTATGTGGTCGATCGTCTCATGCGCTAGTGTGGCATTTCCTGCATCTGTCGTCATTTGTGTTTGCGTAGGATGTGTTTCTTGTAGTTGCGTGTGGGGATGACTTGGTCCTGTATCGCGATCATGAATCCCCAAACAGCTCGCCACTTGTCAGCCATCTGTTCGACGCTTCCATGTCGACATGAGGCTGGCTGAGTTCGTGGTGATGTCTGCCATGGAGTTCCTTACGAGCCCATGATTCACGCAGCTGCTGAGTGTGGGTGTTAGGGGTGGTGAGTGTTGGAGAAGGGTTTTCGAGGTCCGGGGGTGTGAAGTGTGTGCCAGCCTTGACAATGGCTGAGTGGAGTGAGGAGTGTTGTGCTCTTTGGTGAAAGTGTTCCTAAGTGTGTGTACTTGTTTTGCATGTAGGGTGATGAGGTTGACGAGTCCTCGGCCTCCCTCCTTGCGGGGAAGAGTCATCCTTTCCATAGCGGACTTGGGGTGGAGCATGTTGTGTTTCGTGAATGTAGTGCGTGTTGTACGTTGTAGTGCTTCGAGTTTAGTGTTTGTCCATGGAATTATACCGAACGAATATGTTAGTGTGGGGACGGCAAGAGTGTTGATGGCTTTAATTTTATTTCTGGCGTTGAGTTGTGTTTTGAAGATGTTTTGAACACGAGCACGGTATGTGTTCTTGAGTGCATTTTTGATGTTTGTGTTGTCAATGACGCGCGCTTGCTGGAAGCCCAGATACTTGTAGGTCTCTCCCTCTTCCGTGGATTGGATGGCAAACCCATGGTCCAGTTCAAAACCCTCCAAATTCGTAGTCTTCCCGCATGTTACATGTAGCTTGCGACATTTGTCGATTCCAAATTCCATCCCAATGTCTTCGGTGAACTGTGTTGTGACTTGTAGTAAATTAGTAAGTTGTGCGTTGTTTGTGGCGTAGAGTTTAATATCATCCATGTAGAGTAAGTGTGTGATTTTGTATGGTGTCAGAGTGCCTGAGGTAAGCCTACAACCGTGTTTTGTGTTATCTAGTATATGGCTCAGTGGATTCCAGGTGAGGCAGAACCAAAGAGGACTCAAGGAGTCTCCCTGGAAAATACCTCTCCTTATGGGAATGGGGACTGTAGTGATGGAGGTGTTGGAGGTGCATAGGTGTAATGTTGTGTTCCAACTCTTCATCGTGGCATCTAAGAATGCCATGATCTTGGGATGTATTTTGTAGATATGAAGAGTGTATTGGAGCCAGGAATGAGGGACAGAATCAAATTCCTTCTTGTAGTCGATGTACGCAATATGTAAGTTCCTATTCTTCGCGCGCGCCTGCCGCAGGATTACAGAGTCAATAAGGAGTTGCTCCTTACAACCCTGGGAATTCCTGCGACAGCCCTTCTGCTGTTTGGAAAGAATGTTATGTGTCTCGATGTGTGTGTAGATCTTGTCTGCGAGGCAGGAGGTGAGGAGTTTGTAAAGTGTGGGGAGGCAAGTGATTGGACGGTAGTTAGCAGGGTGTGCTATTTCAGTGTTCTTGCTCTGTAGGTATGTGATACCCTGTGGGAGGAAACGAGGCATATGTTCTGGGTGTTGGATTATGTCAGTGAGTGTAAGCGCTAGCTTCCCACGCAGGGACGTGAACCTCTTGACCCAGAAGTTCTGGACGCCGTCTGCACCAGGAGCCTTCCAGTTGTGTGCATGTTTTAGTGCTGTCTGCATGTCTGCGAGAGTAATCTCATGGAAGGACGTGAAGGGTAAGTGTTCAGTGAGTTGTTGTTCCTCTGTGATCCATGGTGCTTTATCATTGTGGGGGAGAGGATTAGACCACAGAGATGACCAGTATTCATGTAATGCCTCGCTAGTGGGAGTGTTTGTGTTAATTGTAGTAGAGGAAGATGTAAGTCGATCTGTAGAATTTTTTCTCATTGTATTGGAAAGTGTTGTTCTGTTTGTTTGCGCAGAGTGCGCTGTTTGTATCTTTGTAATCTTTTTGCAAGTGCACTGAGTTTTTGTTTTAGTGTGTCGAGATGTTCCTGAACCTGGTTATGATGGTTTGAATGTGAAGGGCGAGTATTTATGTGCTTGAATATCTTTCTAACCTGGGACATAAGTTTCTTTGTTTTGTTTCCTGCACAGTATTGTGTGAGCCTGGATATGTCTCCTCTAAAGTCGCTGATGCGGCCCTCAAGGCGACGTATCCAAGGGGGGGATATATTCTTGTGACCGTGCAATGGGAGGTATATGGTGTTGTTTGATTCCAAGTGCCCAAATGGTTCCCTGTGCGGCGCAATAGAGTGTTGTGTGTATGGCTTCTAATGTTTGGATATTGTCAAGGCATTGTGGGATAGTGTGTGTGTTGAGATGGTATATGACTGTGGCGAGTTGTTTTGATGTGTGTACTTTGGGGAGTGAAGGTCTGAGTGTCGGGTCTGTGCCTGTGTATTGTGCCAGCGCAGTGTAAAAATGATCACGTGCTACATGTAATATGTCCTTAGTTGTATTGTTGGGGCATGTGTACTGAGGGGTAGAGATTGCTTCTGTGTTTGCCATAAAGGTAGTGTCTTCTGGTGGGGTGGGGTGTGGTGTCCTGTGGCTGGATTCAGCGACCTCTTTCCTAATTTGTGCAAGTATGCATGGGAGGATAAGATTGTTTACTACTATGGAACGTCGCTGATCCGCTACCCGCTGTTCGCTAAGCCCTAACGAAGGATAACGTGTGGTGAATGCGTGGTGTAGTGCCTGTCTATATCCTGTGAGTTGAGTTCCTAACTGTGTGACAGTGTAGTGTCGTACATAAGATCCTGGTTCATCTGCGATGACCATTTGATGCGTTGGCGTGGTTTCCCAGTCTTGGTGGTCGCCTGCTCTGACACGGACGAAACACTTCCGACTGTTCGGGCTGAATGGTGCTGCCCAGGCATTGTGGTAGCCATACTACAGGATGGGGTGCCACTTTCTCTCCCACCACCAGCGGGAGATTATAGTATATTTTTCGAACGGAGGCCTCTAACTAACACCCTAACACGGGTGACTCTATCCTGCGCCACACCCGATGCAGCATGATCTATATTAGAACGAGTTCTCATCATGAATGGTTGGACCCTTTAGCCTATCCTAAAACTAGTGTAGTTCCCGCCCCCACCGCGAGGAGTTAGGGTCCATGGGGGCTTATTATTATTAAAATGAAAGTTTCAAATCATGGGTTTTCCCAGCAAAGACAATATGGCTGGTCAAGGACCAAAGCACATATTGTCAAGTGTAAAAAAAAAAAGTGGAAGTGTGGAAGAATGGTTAGGGATGTGTAGTTGTGTCCATAAATTTCCTAACTATGTGTGTTGTGTTCAGTATCACAGCCTTCTGGAGTTGTGCATAAGTGTTTTGTGAAGTCCTAGTGTGTGGTGCAATGTGTGAGGCACCAGACCAGTGGCGGACAGGACGATGGGTACAACACGTACTCGGTCCTGCCTCCACTGCTTCTGGAGCTCGTGTGCTAGATCGGTGTATTTACTGATCTTGCCTGCGTGGGTTTTCTGCATGTTCTTGCTGATAGGCACTGCAATATCAATGAGGTAGGTCTATTTGTTGACCTTATCAACAAGTGTGATGTCAGGTCTGTTGTGATGTATGTTTTTGTCTGTGTGAATGGGACGGTCCCAATACAACTTATTGAATGAATGTAGAAAAAATAAAATGAATGTAGAAAAAAATTATTTAGTTCATTGATTTAGTTAAGATTCATCTAAAATTCATTTTATCATACACATATGTTTTTATCATACACATATGTTTTCTACTAAGTTTTGTTAAAAATTAAATAAAATAATTTAATAAAAGATAATGTAAAACAAAGTATTATAAATAATATTGTAAGTACCAATCCAACAAAAAAATTAATAAATATCAACATTCTGATTAAAAAACAAAAATGAGATCAATTATGAAAAAGGTCGTCTGATATTGTTAGCCCAGGGCACTGAAATGTATTAGGAAGGCCCTGGATACAGGTCAACATAAATTTATTTTAAATACTTTTAATTAAACTATATAAATTGGGGTTTTAAATTATCGGGTTCTAACTAGGATCAAATAAGCACCATTTTAGTGTACATTTTTTAATAACAATTAAAAATAAAAGGATTTATTCATGCAAAAGGTAAAAAAGATATTTACTACACATTTAGGTAAGGTTTGTAAACGAAAATGTTTTGATATAACATCAAGGTTAGTTTCCAGAAATAATAAACTCACAATAGAAATTAACTATTAACTTTCAAGGAAAAAAAAAAGGATCTATAATTACATCTTATATTTTCCTATAAATGTTTTCTTATGAAGAAATCAAAACAGCACTTCCCAAAAATAATCAACTCTTTCTAAGTTAAATTTAAACACTGGGATCGATCAGTTGATCTTAAACAACAAAAAACGCCATTATAAGGTGGCGGAACTACTCCAGTCGAATCATACTGCAACAAAAAAATATTTTTATCAAATAAAAAAAAAAAAAAACACACATACACACACAAAAATAATGTTTCCCTCTCCAGAATCTTGCTTCATCTTCCTACTTCAGCATTATCTTTAGAAATAATTAAGATATTAAAAATTGACTGAGAATAATTAAAAAAAAATTTCTTATTTTAACTGATAAACTAATTATCATAATACCTGAGACAAGGCAGTGAAACAGATTTATAGTCGGAGCTCGAAACATTGCCAAAAGCTCACTCCTATCATTTTTAGGCAACTTATGACTCTTGTGACTAGGGACCACATTTCCTTTTTATCTACTTCTCCGGAGGTCACCAGTATATATATTCTGAAAAAAAAAATTCTCCAAAAAATCACAATCCCCCCAAAAATAATCTCCGCCAACATCCCCTAACAAAAAAAAATGCCATCTGCCGTTGGTGACCGAAACTAGAGAATAAAGGTAGGAGTCAGAGGTCGAGACCTTAGCCAGAATGTCACAACCATTTTCCCTACCTAAATCTCTTTACAAGTGTAATTAAAAAATACCAGTTGTCACCGGTGACAGCTCGAGGTTCGAAATCTTTTTGGTTCCTTTGTTCCTTCCGTAATTACAATTTTGTTGAATTATTAGGCACGAAAAATTCGTTATAACTGAAAAATATTTTAAGTAATAAATTAAACAAAAGTGAGAGAAGGTATGATATGGATATTGTTTATAAAATAGTCTTCCGTAGCCATTTCTCTGGAATCCGGGACTGCTCCGTTGTTTTCTTCTGAATCCGACATGACTGGGAATTTACTAGTTTATAGGAAAGGAACAACTGCTCCGAAATTAATTAGGTACTGGATGAAATGGATTTAAGGTTTTCCAGCTTAGATCTGTGTTGGGATATGAGCTTATCCACACTAATCTACTGCCGTTTTTGTCATTCGTCTATCTGGGGGCACGGCAGTGCCCCCGCCAAGACGAGCCGAAGGCAGGAAGGGCACTACGTATACCTTTTCTCGAAGCGTTTCGTCGTATTTTCGAACCCTCATAGCTTCGGCCTGGATAATACTAGAGCGCTCAAATTTTCAGGATAAGATGCAGTAAGCAGACTAATGAAATACGCTAAGTTTCATTTATCTAGCTTTTATACTTTGGATTTTATTAAGATCTGAAATGCGTCGTACCCTCAATGCTTCGGCCTAAATAATACTGTGTAATAATGTGATTTCTTACAAGTGCAAACAGCTTGTATATACAAGTTGACCAATAGAAAAACAGAAAAGTAGGGTATTGAAAAAAAATCCATTTTTTAAATAATCTTAAAACTAAATTTAGTTGTAATAGATAATCCCACCCAAAACATTTCATGTAAAATAAGTTGCCAAGACTCACATGCTCATAACGCTTTCACTGTTAAAAAGTTATCAGATCTCATCTTACAAAAAGAAATGAAATCCCACCCAAAACATTTCATGTAAAATAAGCGGTTGCCAAGACTCGCATGCTCATAACGCTTTCACTGTTAAAAAGTTATCAGATCTCAACCTACAAAAAGAAATGAAATCCCACCCAAAACACTTCGTGTAAAATAAGTTGCCAAGACTCACATGCTCATAATGCTTTCACTGTTAAAAAGATATGAGATCTCATGTAGAGCCAAGCCCCTAACTCTACGAGGCC
>JAFIDM010009631.1:76006098-76017789 GCA_023159025.1 Thereuonema tuberculata | reverse complement strand
TTTTTATAAATGTATTATAAAATTTAAGGTTTATTTTACTTAATTTTAAAGTTTATCTATTCATTAAGGCACCACAATCAAAAGGTAAATTTATCCCCTTCCTCCCTATAGTCAATTTCTTTGAGAGTGACTACTTCTCTATGTGGAATGTTTTCTTTCATCTTTTATTTATGCTTACTTTTCATTTTTTTTCTCTTTTAAAAGAGAATGATGAAATCTTATCTATTCCTATTTCATGGAAATATTTATGATATTTATTCTTAAAAATATTATAAAGATATTATACTGATGATGCTAGTGCTCTTGAAGTATGTACTTTAAAAAGGAGATTTATGAAGCACAAAACTATAAGAGGAAATAATAGTTTACACTTCAACATTGAATGAATTTGTGATATCCAATCTTAAAGTTATCTTCTGGTTTTTTAGTATTAGGAAAAAGTATAAGTTAAAAAGCATAAGTCATTAAGTCATTGGTAAAACTGACTTAATTCAATAAATATTGACTCCTTATAAAATTTTCAAAAGTAATTTTTAATTTTTTAAATTTTAATTGTAATTCTTAATTTTTTAAATTTTAATTGTAATTCTTAATTTTTTAAGTATTTTTCTTCAAAACTTCTAAGCTAAATAAGCAATTAAGGTCAATTTAAAGTTTACATTAAAAATAAAAGCTTAGGTGAAAGTAATTTTAATTAACTCATATTTTTACTTAAATTTAATTTTATTATTAATGGTATCCTAATTAATCCAGTTCAAAGTGTGAAGCAGTACTTTAAACTATCTCAACCTGCCATAAAAATATTGTAATATTACTGCCCTAATCATTCAATAAAGAAGCAAAAAACAAAATTGAATAAGACAATTTGAAGCCTTAAAAAGAAAAGTATAATGTTAGGTAGCAAAAAGAGAATTCAAGAAGGAAGGAAGTATATGTTGGCTCTTTTGGAAATTAAAATAAGGCAAAACACTACATAAATACAATCAGAAAATTCTGAATTCCAGTAGCGAACATAAGTTTTCTGCAATTGCTACATACAACTTAATGGGTGGTTATGAAAAATTACTGTGTTAATTTAATCACATTAACTTACTGGAAACTCTAATTGTTATTTTCTTTAACTCTATGAAGAAATTGACCTTCTCCCTTTGAATACAACTACAAAACGAAAGTTATGAAATTTGATGAATACAAATAAATTAAAATAAATAAATTAAAAAGCAACATCAATTTGATACTAAAACTGAATAACATGAAGATCTAAAAATGATTATGTTATTACATCTTTATACAGACTAACAAAAACCAGTGAATAATACATGTAAATTCTATTTTGCAATTCAAAGCTTTTCGCTTTCAAAGCAAAATCCGATTAAAAGCTTCAAGATTGATTTGTTTTTTTTATAATGATAATAGCTTTGAGAATCATTCATACAATGACAATAAAAACATTTATCCATATTTAATATTGGATTTTATAGAATACTTTCACTAAAATTAAGAAGAATTAATTTGTTTCCAGAAATTAATTAAACATATAAAATGACTTAATGCTTATTGAAACTTTGCCATATGGACTATTTCACAATTTTCTTAATATTTTATCATTGAATATTTATTTTTAATTATCAACATTTTATAGCTTAATAACAGAACAATAGATAGATACTGGTTGAAAAGCAATATTTATAAAACACAAGTAGAAAGATTAAGATCATTCATTACCAGCACTTCACTTGATTGTAATTATAAGGATTCACAGCATATCACTGTTATGTTATCTCAATATATCTAATAACTTCATTTTACTTATTTGATAAGATTTTCGTTTCTTGGGCAAAATAAATTATTTAAAATTACAAATCTTTCTGTTTCTTAGCAAACTGCAAAAACACCTGTTAAAAAAAATAATCAGTAATTACATATTTATTAATAAATATTTTATCAAAGATAAAACTAAATTACAAAATTATTTCATTGTAAAAATAAAAATAAAATAAAGTAAAATACGAGGGGTGATCAGAAACTAAGGTTACAAAGCCTGCAGTGAAACGTGTACATTTTATTTCATAATAATAAATTTAACGTGCTGTGAATAGTATAAACAAAGCAATAAAAATCAAAAACAGCACAAGACTAAACAAATTGTCATTCTGAATCAATTATCGAGGGGAATTGGGGACGGCCAATTCAGGAAGGACGAAACGGGCCGTCCCCAATTCCCCCCGATAATTGATTCAGAATGGCAATTTGTTTAGTCTTGTGCTGTTTTTGATTTTTATTGCTTTGTTCATTTTATTTCATACAACCAATATAGCCGACTAATAGTACATACAGTAGGTTATTTTTCGACATGGGTCTCCATATCGGTTTAGGCACTTGTCGCTTTGTGGGATGAGTTTGAATATTCTCTCCTGGTAAAAATCCTGTCCTTGCGTGTTCAGCCACATTGTCGCAAAGTGTTTCCCTCCTCGTCTGAAGCGAATCGTCGGCCTCCTAGATGCTCCTTTAAGTGAGGAAACAGGTGAAAGTCGCTGGGAGCGAGTTCGGGCTGCACGGGTGGTGGTCGATGATATCCTAGCGAAACTGCTTCAACAGCGTGGTGGTCTTCTGGATTGTATGAGGTTGCACATTGTTGTGAAGGAAGATGACGCCCTCGGTGAGAAGTCCTGGCTGTTTCCTCCTGATTGCTTCGCGCAATCGTCTCAAAGTCTCACAGTATCGGTCAGTGGTCACTGTGTGCTCTCTTTCCAAAAACTCCACGAGTACGACTTCCAAGCTGTCCCAAAACACAGTGGCCATCACCTTCCCAGCAGATGGCGTCACCTTAAACTTCTTTGTCTTTGGAGAGGAGGGGTGTTTCCACTACATTGATAACCGCTTACTGCTGGGGGGGTAGTGGTGGATCCATGTTTCGTCACCCATGACAATGTGGTGAAGAAAACTGTTCCCTTCTGTAGAGAACCTTTCCAAAAGTTGCAGACTTGCCCCCATGTGCTTCTCCTTGTGTTGGTTGGAGAGATTTCGTGGAACCCATCTGGAACAAACTTTCCAGTACTGCAGAATATCTGAACAATGTGACGAATGCTTCCAAACGACATTCCCAATTTTACTGTCATATGCCATAACGTGATCCTCCTGTTGTCCTGAATCAGCTCCTCCATGCGAGCTGTGTTCAAATCTGTTGTTGCCATGCTGGGTAGGCCACTGCAATCCTCGTCGATGATGTTTTCTATACCGGCCACAGACTTTCGACACCATTCTGCGACATGCTGACAAGATATTACAATCTCTCCGTAAACCTCTATCAGCTGCCGGTGAATTTCAGCCGCGGTTACATGTTTCACCCACAGAAATCGAATAACGGTGCGGATTTCTTCGCGAGACCAGTTTTCCAAACGAGTCGACATTTGTGTTTACCTATCACTAGCGCTGTAGGTGACGGGTGTGACTGAACTCTGCACAGTTGCCATCCGCATATATTAGAATTACAGCACACTACTAATTTCTCTATAAACTCCAGGAATATTGGCCTTGTAACCTCAGTTTCTGATCACCCCTCGTAAAATAGAATAAAACAAAAAAAACAAAAAAACAATATTAATAAAGAAAGTTTTATGAATATTACCTGTTCAAGAGTTGTTTGGCCAAAACTGTATTCTTGGATTAACTGCTGAGTTTTCACTGCAACAAAGAAAACTACATTAAAACACATTTCCTTATGTATTGCGCAGTAAAAGCCAAAATGAGAAAGAACACAATTTTAAACAAATTAAATTTAGAAAGTTAGCTTCATTGCATGGCATTTTTTGGAGGTTGGAGAATATGACATACATAAAAGCCAACTCCATGTCATCTTAAAGTAAAAATACAAATTTAATTAATAAAAAAATCATTTTTTCACATGATTTATGTATCGAAGAGTACGAATTCACAATCATTGACTACATAAAGTTCAAACTTTCATCCCTGGGATGCCTTCTCTAAAAGCCTGGGTTTTATCCTGTCAATGCAACGTATTTTGTAACAGACATGTTCAGAAGTGATTTGAAAAGGTCATATTTGAGAGGTGCAAGGGTTCTGAAATAAAGGAGATGTCAGAATCTTACAGAAACATCTACACTCTATGACAAAAAAACAAAACAATGCACCGCAGAATGTTGTCGAACAACTGCGAAACTTAATATACAAATACCTCATGAGTAGACCAGCAAACTGTAAAAAAATTGCAATGAATGCAGAGGGTGGTATCATGGTGCATTTGAACCATGCATTCTGGTTCAAATTAAATATGACAGTATTTTTTTTAGATGAAATGGAATGGAACTTCTATTCAACTTTTAATGGCAAAAAAAATAAAAATATTCATATATTAAATTCCTTTGCAAGCCCTTTAATGGTCTGTTGGTGATAACTTTAAATTTGGGAGTACTATATCTTATTTCTTTATAAATGTTCTCCACTTCTGAAAAATCAATTTCATTTTTATATGTTAATAGCCAATTTCTTCGATAAATCGAAGTTAATCTACTGATGCACATATCAATTTTGGTCTTGTCATAGTGACTGTGATAGATAATTTTGATAAGCTTCGATCATAGACATACACAGGATTTTGAAATGGGAATTTTCCTGGATTGAGGGAGAGGATTACAGAGAAGTCCTTTCCAACCAAAAAACCAGGTAAAAAAACGATGTCATGCCACTCGTCCCTTCATGTACGATATTCTAAGCACCACTGCAGCTTCAGATACCTGTGATGTGCAGTCAAAGGTAGCCAAAGCAATGGGTACCATACCATACCATGGTAGATCAATCCGTAAATTGGTTCAAGCCTACGGAACCGTAGTGACCCCCGAAGGGCGATCCCTAGGAGAAGCCGTAGCTATACAAGGGAACAGATACTGGAGTGGATTCGCATTGCCTTCTCCAGGACACCATTACGGAATGACATCAGACCAAAGAGAAAGTGAAGAAGAGGCTGACAACACAGGAAAGGAAATTGAAACATCCATGCTCTCGACCGGGATTTGAACCCGGGTACTGGCACACTGGCCTCACAGCAGACCGACACCTGAGACCACACGACCATGCCAGCACGGCAAGCAGTGGGTGCCTTGCAAAAATTACCTGATGCTGCAGACGACATTGAACCATACGTGCAGAGACTGGTTGCTGTGCAACACATCCTAATTCTTGAGCTAGGACTTGTGATGTGGCTGTACAATCTGTAATAACCATGCCCACAAGATGTCTGTCCTCTCATTCAGTGGTGGGACAGGGCTGTTGGGATCCTTCAGATCGGTCAGTTCATCCCTCCTCAACCCACCAATTCCATATTTGCATCACTGTGACTGCATTCGTCCAACATCAGCACCCATTTCTTGGAAGGATAATCTGCAGTCTCGATATGTCACAATTCTCCTACAATCAAAGTCGGAAACCTGCTGGTATGGCTGCCATATTCTTCGACGAGGCACACTGAAGCTGTCTAAGGACAAAAACGATGAGCAAACATAATTCTAATACTGAACAGCGGCTCTCTGCTCTCCTCTCTTATACTGCTTCCGGGGAGGGGCGGTTACTGGCTCACATTATTTGCATGTGTGCTGTGCTTCTAATGCTCCCATGATCTATGCATCATGCAAATTTCAGATTGATCGAATGGTTCTTCCTGGTGTCGCACTTTTAATGGCCAGCAGTGTACATAAAATACAAAAACAAAGAATAACGATGAATAAAAAATAAAAGTTCTCAGTTGATGTCAGAGTTAAAAAAGTCATACAAGCAAAGCTGAATTTTGCACAATAGAGATTATTATATGGCAAAGTAGGATTCATAACTTATCTCAATCTTTAACAGGACAAGCAATAGATAATATAGATAAAATTTCAAAATTTTGAATAGTCTGAATATCTGACCAGAGAACAAATCTGTTAATGCAAATGGAGTACTATGTAATAAACTTCATTAAAAATTTCATAAAAATAAAAATACATAATGAAGAACTTCACAAAGATATGTTATATAGTAACTTAGGGTGAGGCTGCTATGATATTCAACTAAAATTCTTTGAGAAACATTGCACATTGTGTTAAAATACACAAGGCAAAACTGACAATTGATGGCATTAATGTGCACAAACAGGATATAATTTAACATTCAGTTCAAATTAATTGTGAAATAATGCAAATGAGCAGGATGCTAATCACAACTGCAGATAGGTACAAAACAAACAAGAGGAAATGATAGAAGAACAAGGGGAACAATTTATTTCTCCTCCTCACATCCTCAAAATATACATAATAGCCCTCATCAGGAATATGATTAGATATCCCCTAATCTAGACCATGATATTGAAACTCCATCAACCAATGAGTGATACTAAATAATAAATCTCAGTCAAACTAGGCATAAGGTCTTTAAGCAAAATATTATTTTTGTCTTACAAGTCTTAAAGTAGACTTAAAGTTTCTAGTTATGATTTTTACCTGTTTCTAATTGATGAAAGGCTTCTGCAATTGATTTAACTCCACTTTGAGGAATTTTATACTTGATCCTATTTTGAAACTGTTCCTCAATTTCTGAATAAGGGAATAAATTACACACAAAATTTTGTAAGCCATTTAGATCCATGCCTCTTTCTGTGCTGTCTTCAGTTAGTTTTACTTCTAAAATATAACCTGCTCCATATTTGTTCTTTAAGTGTTGAATGGATCCTAGGCATCTTTTTTTATTAAGAAATAAAAAAGGAAATTATTTAACACATAAATAAATAATTTAGCTTATTAACATTATTTCAAACTTCAAAGGTTAGTTAAGCTATTATAAGAAGACATACAATATATTAAAGAAATAAAATCATTTGAATTAAAACAAAATAAAAAATAAGCAAAAAATATTCACCCATCCTTTTTTCATATTTAATAATTTTATGAGTTGAGTATTATCAACTTTCAAGATAAAAATGCTAATAAATGTGAGAGAAATTTTAAAAATTGATTTATAACATTAACTTTTGAAGTGAAAAAGAAATATCAATATATTTCTATTTAATTTTAAATTTCTTAAAACAGTATTTTGATGAAAATAAAATACATGTCTGCCTCAAAAATATTAATTTTACTTATTGTAATGAATTGCTTCTTTAAAAAAAAATTAATGCAAGTTATGACTGCATCATTCAAATATTTCTGTCCAGCCATGTCTCAGAATTAGAGGACTCAACATTGTGTATCATCTAAATGACTGCAAAAAATGCTCAGAAATCACCCCCCCCCCCTACCCAAATATTACTCATGAAATTGGGCTTTCTTCTTGAAATAAATTTACAGAAAAGATTTTTAAGGTAAGACAGCTGGACTGAATGAGTTACATGAACTAAAATTTAATTTTACTCCATTCTGATACTTAAGAATGATAGTCCTTCCTTTACAACGACAGTATGCCCTCTTCAAGTGTAAAAAAATGAATGAATTTCACACAATGCAGAATGATCTGGTTACCAAAATCTGCTATTTATACAAAAGTGTGCATAAAAATTCATATTACTTTTACTACATAATTATGTAACAAATGCTCAGTTGAGTTTGACTATTAAAGGAAGCTTAGGAATAAAAGTGGCAAGCTAAATATTTGAAGACTTGACAGTCGAAGAGAATTTGCATACTGATACTAATAGGGTATTTTTTTCTAAATGCCTAGGCACTTACACTTTTTGGCCTCAAAGGGGCAGATACTGTGAACTATTTAGATGAAGAATTGCCCCAAGTGTACCATAGGAAATAGTTCAATTATATGCTAGAAACAAACAAAACACAGAAGTAGAAAGTCATACTTCTAGAGATGATTTTGAGGAAATTCAGAGAACAGACACTGATCTTATAAGAAAGAATCTCACCGTTCTCAGTTTCATTACATAGCATGTGGATAATAATGATGTGATCATTGTTAATACTACTTTTGTAATGTTTCCACAGAAATCTTCAGAAATCATTGTTGTCAAATTATATACTAATATTATTTGCGTTATTACCAGATCCATCAATCATGACATAAAATGGAATTAAATAAAGCTTACTAATGAGCTCATCTTTCTTTTGTTTTAGGTGAGCATACCTTACTTAATTTAATTTTTGATGCTCATGCATGTTATGCTTTTGTTCAGGTCGATATGGCAGTTTTAACGGAGTAGGCTAAAAAATAGTCTTAGGTATTGACAATATTAATTCTTTGCTTCAGGAAGAACTAATAAATACCATATTTTGACAGCTTTTTTATTTTTAATCCTCAGTGAAACATTTAAGACACCTCATGAAACTGAACAAACTGGTTAAACATTTCACCTTACTCTTATAAATACTTCATCTCAGATGTAGTTGTGTTAGTAAGAATCATTGTACAGCCTGGTCATGCTGATATTAATTTCATTTCATACAGCTTATGGTAAACTTATCTTTCCTTCTGCTATAGTATATCTTCTGGTTCAACTATACAACAGATTTCTTAATTAACCAATCAATAGTCTATATTTCTATGAATAGAAACTTGACATCTGAAGTTTTTCAGTCAATTGCATCTCTAGTTGAGAGATCATTCAGCACATAATGTTTAAGAAAGAAAATCAGCAAGTATGACTTCATGGTGGATCCACTGCTGAAACATCAATCCATGCAGTATTTCATTTATTTGCTTACCGATTCTATCAGGGAATATTTAACTTTGATATCTATGCTATCGGAGAAAATATATTTGTATCTAGAGATGATTATCTAATCAGCATAAAATCTGACATAAAGAACAATAGGCATATGAGTATGAAATCACTCCAGAACTACTGCAACAAGAGAATGTAGTAATATAAATTTGGTATTTACTCTTTTGCACCTAAAAATCCCTCTCTGTTGGTTGTACAATCTCAATGTTGGTAATCACAGATGTGTCATATGGTTTCTTGTGATGTAGCTGACCAAGCATTTTGCATTTACTCCTATATAGTTTCATCATGGTTTGTGATAGTTCAGAACAGACAAGTGCATCAAAGATGTTTACCTGACATAGATGACCAAGGATGGATGCTGCTGTTATGTAGATTTAGCTGAAAGATAACAACTGAGTGTTGTCCTGTATCAAAGTTGCATCAAGATGTGGCACAGGAAGTGCAAAGGGCAAGAAGGTCTGGATTACTTTTATGCATACAAAATTCCTATAATACCCAACAGCAAAGACAAAGTATCATAGGGGATCACTTCTTTTCACACCATAACATCCTTTGTTTTGGTACTGTGCCATTCTAAATGGTGCCCACAATATACCACTACCTATATTACCTCAATATGTGAGTATGGTAGTCATCCTGTCCACAACAAAAGCAAGAAATCATCACTGAAGATGATTTCGTCTCATTCTTAGGTATGAAACCAGGTCAGACACCTCCTAAATGATGTGCAGTTAGTGAATGACAATATAATGGGTAATGTAAATGGAATTCTGCTGGAGCTAGCCATCAGGCAATAGTATGCAATATTCCATGGTATGGAATCACATCTTTGTAGATTATTAGAGTTATTCAGGCTTGTTGAAGATTTGATGATCCCCCTGATGCTCTATGCTCTCATATACACATATACTGATGTATGTACATTGTCCATCTGTCAAATCTGTATGGCTAGATGTGTTGTGATTTGTCAAAAAGTCTAGTCAGCTTCATGAATGCCAACTAAGTTACACCTATCAAATTCATTCCATTCTTTATACCATCAATAAGGCCAATGCCAAAGCACGCTCAACTTTGCATGAGCAAGCACAATTATTAAAACTTGCACTATAGACACAAAAACTACTAAACTCTTTTTCTTTACTTTTTTTATGGTGCAAGTCTCTCCTGCAGTAATTACTGTTCAGATTGACATGCACAGTTTTTATTTATATACACAAGACATGATGAACTTCTACAATATGTTTCAAATTTATCATTATTTGGATTCAATTCATCTTTTCCACACTATCATGTTGAGCTTGCTCAGTAAAAGAATCATTCACTAGAACTTTTTACACTCATTCTAAGATGCACGAATCCTCTCTTCAAGCCGACTGCATTCATCATAAAAACAATTCATGATATCACATATCTCTAAGATTATGCACAGATATCCCGTTTGCACAGTTCAAATCCTTCTTCTGTAATGTCTTGTATTACACTGGTTGTGGTATGTAAATCCTTATCTTCTACTGGTTCCTTGCAATTAAATTACTGCAGAATTCAAATAATCCTTTGGGCTTTCCTTCACCAATATAGTGCAAACCCTTCATCTTCAATATGCTTCAACAAGTGTCCATCTTTGTGCATTCACATTCCATCAAAACTCTTGTAGCCATCTTGGATAGAGATTTACGATACCCTAGATATCCTTCAACAAAAATTTGGATACTTGTCTTACGTTCTTTCTTAAGCCATTAAGGTTTCAATAATGGTTATTTAATCATTACAGTTATCAGGTATGTTATCACCCCATATGTCTTCTTGTTGTACCATAATTTTTTATTCAATACGTTCTTTCATTTTTATAACCAACCAACCATTGTTTATAATGTCTGTTTGATTTACAGACAGAATACTGAAAAAAAAAAAAAATCTTTGATTTTAATTATAAAAGTTAGTATTTCCTCTACATCACAGTCTTCTCGATGATCCTCTATCTCAATGATCTCAAGCCCTTGCAGACTTCTTAGAAAAGAGAACTAGATTATTATATGTTTTGAGATGAGAAGTGCATGATGACTGTAGGTAGCCATAAGATAATCTTAATAAGATTAAATAAATAAGTGGATTCTACTCAACTGAAAACTTTATGTCCAAATCTCTTGAACAAAACATACTCTTGAAGAAAACAATATATAAGGAAATACAAATTTTGCCATATTAAAGAAACTGAACTAACAAATAACATACTGATCAAATCAATAAAAATTTCAATTGTTTAAGCTGAAATTTTCTATAAAAATTAAAATACAGAGTAAAATGATACAGTTTCAGAGTTTTAGATATCATTTTATTCAACATCGTACCTTTCATTTTATTTCACTAGCTTTACTAAATAAGTAACATTTCATGAATTCACTTTTTAATAAATTTTACTAGTCTGCTTACCCAAGTTCACCACCAATCATGATGCCCACTCTAGAACATAATGCATCTGCTTCTTCCATGGAATGTGTAGTTAGTATTGCACCACTTGTACCATTATAAAAACGATTTCTAATAATATTCCATAAGAATCGTTTTGATTTTGGATCCATTCCAGTTGAGGGTTCATCAAGTAGCACTATCTTTGTTTTCATTCCCAAGAGACTAATAGCAAAACTTAACTAAATAATGAAAATAAATATACTTTATTTCAGATTTCAGTCTGGCAATTTATATTTCGGATATATCTGTATATATATAGGGTGCTGCAAAAATTCGTGTAATATTCAAACCACGTGTAGGGGAATGGCTAAGGATCAATATATTCCTAATGAACCCATGTCCGGAAATGCCCCATTACGGCACTAGGCGTTCCTAAAGTGAGCCTTTCCGAGAGAACATATCCTTTGCCACACAATCCTAAATGTTTTGCAGGTGAACCCACACATTGATCTGAGAGTGCTATTTTTGTTTGTTTCAATTTTATTCGGTGTTATGCAGTATTT
>JAFIDM010009631.1:75947767-76005698 GCA_023159025.1 Thereuonema tuberculata | reverse complement strand
AAAAATAGCACCCCCAGATCAATGTGTGGGCTCGCCTGCAAAACATTTCGGATAGTGTGGCAAAGGATATGTTTTCTCGGAAAGGCTCACTTTAGGACCACTTAGAGCCGTAATGGAGCATTTCCGGACATGGGTTTATTAGGAATATATTGATCCTTAGCCATGCCCCTACAAGTGGTTTAATAATACACACACATTTTGCAACACCCTGTATATATATACACACACACAAACATATATAGACAAGCAGATAGATATGCATTCGCATGAATGAATCACCAAAATATGAATAAGAAATAATCAGCTGTGATTTATGTATAGTCTAGACAAAGTAGTATGCAGGCTAGAAAAAGCAATATTCTGAATTTGAATTCTGCAAATCAGATACATAGATACATCAGAAATAAGTTATAAAGTGGGGTGCTTTCTGCAGTGATTTCTTACTGAAATGGTACATCATTCTTTGGGATTGGCAGTTTGTTGATTCTACTTTAAAGAACATGTTATGTCTTTCTGAAGGAGGATTCAGTATATACTGGAGGCGACAAATAATGCTGGAAATGGCCCAGGGTCGTCGCATGGGCGGGGCGACCGGAGCGATCGCCCTGGGCGCCGCGGCAATGGCAACAGAGATTCCGTTGTTTTTTTTGGTTGTTGAATTGGAGATTAAGGGGGCGCCTGACGAAATCTTGCCCAGGGCGCCGCGGCTAGGGGGGTGCGGCAGCGGCAACAGCAACAGGAGATTCCGTTTTTGTTTTTTTTGGTTGTTGAATTGAAGATTCAGGGGGCGCCTGACGAAATCTTGCCCCGGGCGCCAACTAACCACGTGACGGCCCTCAAATGGCCATTCAATGGTATTCATCATGCTTTCCAAACAACTCAGTCAGCCAGCCATCAGCAAACCTGTTTTTTCAATGCAACTGAATTATCACTCTTAAAATGTGACATTTTTATTAGATTGTTTTTTGGAAATAGAGCAATACCACAATCTTTGTAAAAATGCAACTTCAATAAAACACACAAGAAAAGGTAAGTCTATTGCATCTGTTCGTATAGGGCTAAGGAAAAATCAATCTGCACAATGTCCTCCTTTAATCATCAAATACAGACTTACTTGCCTAAAAAAGATATTATATTCATGACTGGATCAGTAAGTATTGATATATTATTGTTCTCTTCATGAACAACTTTAGGTTTTATCTGCAATCCAATAGTAGACACATACTTAGTCTGTTTAAGACCCCATCATAAGCCACATAATAGAAGAAAAGTATTTTTGATGTTAATGGCCTCAATGATTTCATTTTATGGATGTAGTATTCTCTGTGCATTTGATGGAAATTCCATTAATGGTTAAAGTTACTGGGATAAGACAGGATTCCTAAGACAAAGTCCATTGGTGAATATTTCATCTTAATGAATAATTAGTGTACCTCCTCCTTCACAACGTGCCAATAACTGCTTTGAAGAACAGTGTCCTATAAATAGTTTGACTTGCATTCTATCCAGACCTCAAATCTACTGATAATTTCAGGCCTACCATGTGGAAGCACATTTATATTCCAGCATTTCCTCCATATCCTCAGACATCTCAAGACTACTCTTAATCACTACTGGCAAGAATTTACCTATCTATTTATCTATCACTTTCAATAACTTTATGGAGTAAAGCAATGCTGCCAGTCTCCCTTTATTGCTAGATGGAACTTACATTTTTTTTTTATTATAATTGAAATTGTAGGTTTTCTATACTATTATATTTTTAATTGAGTGAAAGAATGATGAATTCTAGAATAACCAACTGCACCATAATGTCAAAGGTCTTTCATCAAATGTCTGGTTGGTTTTGATTTTAATGGACAAAAGCCTATTTGGTTAAGATGTGCCAAGAAAAGTAAAAAGTGAAATAAATAAATGTAAAAAGGTAAGTAAATAAATATATACAGATAGCTAGATAGATAAATAAAATCAAGAATATTCTATTGCAAAACAAACTGTTTAAGAAATAAAGGGCTACTAAACAAGAAAAATAAATAAGATTAGTAGACCTAAAAGCAAAATAAATATAAAAAAAGTTATTATATAAAATTATTTAAAAATCACCAGTAAAAATCTGAAAATTATAAAAATATGGCAAGGCCACATACATGAACGAATCTTGTGACAGGTAAGACTGGTAAAAGATCATTATCATTTAAAAGGAAGGAAATATGAAATGGAACATTGAATTTAAAAAGGGGTTAAAAATAATGACAATGATCTTGATTAAATACACAACATTCAACTATATATGATGAATGGTTAAAACAACATTGCACATAGTATCTTTCAGCAGTAAATACAGATGAGTTGTTCTAGAGTATCTGATTTGGAGACATGCCAGAAGAACATCTTCCAGTCAAGTATTACACATTCTATTTTTAGGAGAGGATAAAACAGGACTAACTAGATGAATTTTGTTACTATGAAACTGATCCCACTGTTTTGTCAGGCAGCTCTCAATCGAGAATGAATATTTACATAAATGTCGAAATGAGGGATAAAGATTTGCTGCAGTGGAAGACTGGTAGCAGACCTGACAACAAAATCAGTGAGTTCATTGCCAACAATTCCAACATGAGCAGAAAATGATAATGCTAAAGTTTAAAACAATTTAATAAATCTAAAATGGATAAAAGAACAGGGTGAACCTTCAGGGTGTAACAGAACAGTGCTTGCAGAACACACTCAGAATCACTATAGCTGAGAATTTTTAATAAGTTTTCTTTAAGTGCATTTTTAAAGGCTTAAAAATGGCATATAGTTCTACAGTGAACACTGAAACTTCACAAGGAAGACAAATAGCTTTACTGAAGTTCTCAGTGTAAAAGACTGCTCCAATGTAAGATTCTCCTTTGGACTTATCTATTTAAAAAGTTGTGAAATCTAAGTAGCATGGCAAATGTTCATAGTGCAAAGACTGAAAGACTGCTGACGGCATGTTTGCTTGTATATTTACAATGTGAAAAATTATAGTTTGGCAGTTTATGGTGAATTAGGTAAAGTTACAATTTTTAAGTCTGTGAGTGGAAATGCATCTATCAAATTCTTCACCCGATGTCCAAATGATGGTATAAAGGAACGACAATTGGTCTTTTTAGTCGTCCTTGATGGGGAGAACATACACATTGGTTAGCAGGATTATTTAGACTACATGAAATGTGTGTGTAATACTGAAGAGTAAAGTATGCTGAAGAGTAAAGATTTAGTGATGGTTTGAGTGCCTCTGCAAACAAATTTTGAATAGGTGAAGTGTGAAAAGTGCCAAGACATCAATGGAAGGCCTGATGATGAAAGGGATCAAGCAAGCAGCTGAAGGCCAAGCAGAATATGTAATACAACATAATCCAAAAGTGATTGTATCAAGGCTTTATAAAGGCGTAGTAAAACAATCTCAATGGTGAGTAAAATGGATGCAAACAGTCTTTGATGTTGAGATGGAAATCCATTTGAGACAGTCTGTTGTGCAGGCGATTCAAGATTAGCTGAACCTGTCTCTCGATAAATCATAAGTTTGTAGAATAGCAAGAAATCAGTCGTTCACATAAATAAGGAATATTTTACACAGCTAGTGAATGCAAAGAGATGGTAATTGTTTGGGTTAGTGCTGTCTTTCCCAAGTTTAACAAAAAGTATAATAACTGTTTGTGCCAGCTCTGGGACTGTTCAAATATTATGTAAGCACACTTTTAGTCATTTTAGACTAACTCCCCCCTCCCCTTATAAGCTAAAAGGAACAGATGCCCCCCCCCCCCTTGAGCTTACATAAGATTTGCCTAATCCTTAACAGTTAATACCACTGAAATACACATGAAATACTGAAGAAAAAAATGTTTCCCTTACCTAAGCATTGCTCTGATGTCCCCATCCCCCTTGTCAGCAAAAATAAGGAAAGCTTGACCCCCCCCCCCCCCCTGAATGCTTATGTAATACTTGAACAGCCCCTCTCTGGTAAAACATATTCTTACCAAATCTCGTTTAATACTGATAAAATAAAGTAAAAGGCTAGAAGTGTTGCAGCATTTTATAGTGAATCCCATCTGCACCACAGGCAGTCTTTTTTGCAGATTTTCAAGGCAAACAATAATTCCTCCAATGAAAATGGAATATTATATCAAGTACCAAGATTTCTTTTGTGAAATACACCAAACTGTTGATTGTGAAGTAGACTGTGACATTAGAACTTGTGATGGAACTTGTGTATTAGGAGAAGTGAGGGTTTCAATGAAAGCAGAGAAAGACTTATGACAGGTGATGTCAGTCTGGCAAGAAATGGAACTGGTATGCTTCGAATGAACAACAGATGCAAAAGTCTTACTTGCCAACTATACTGCAATCCTCTTCTTAGCCTGGGATACGAAAGAGAATATTTTATAAAGACAGTATATACTCTTTTTCTTCCTTCCAGGGAGGATAAGCCCGAGAGTAAACAGGATGGTCAGTGAAGCAATCGGCATGCTTAATTGGTGAAATACAAGAATCTGTACTGAGAAATTTTGCAAAATGTTGCAAATAGAGTGAAATATCTGCAAGTGCTAAATTTCACATTTTTAACCATGAAAACAAATGAAATTACAAAGTTTAATGGATAATACCAGGTATGGGCAGTAATTTATTTGATGTTGCAATTTCATATGTTGTACCTTTACATAGAAAAACAGAGAGTTGTTAGACCATGTTGGCAAAAACAAGACCACATTTCCTCAATATGAACCATAACAGAATAAGCTTTAGATAAAGATATAGTGCATTTTTAGATTTAATCACAGATTTGAATGCTATTGCTAAGCAACAACTATGCAAAGTATTGGACTCAAAATGATAAAGATAAGGAGCCTTTACAGAAATGTTAACAGAAGAGTAAGAATACATTGTCAAGAATCAGAAGGATTTAAGATGAAAAGGGGAATCAAACTGGGAGATTTGCATCGATTACTTCTGTACATAATATTCATGAAATGAATAATAAAAATTATAAAAATTCATCAACCAAAAATGAAAATAGGGAATTGGAATATGCAACTGGTTTATATTCAGAACCTGCTATGTTGTTGTTCTTATAAAAGACAATACAGAAAAATTTCAAAGTGCAATAAATGTATGGAAAGAAGAACTGAAATGTAAAAGAATAATGATTAATAGAAATAAATGTAAAGTAATGTATATGAATAAACAGGGAGAAATGGAAGATCAAAGAATTCAGTGACCATTTACAATGAAGTACCAGAAAACTGAGACAATCGCTTCCATTTCCATACATGCCAATACACCCCTGCATTAAATGATATCTTCTGCAATTCAGGTACTTACACTCTTTGACAAAAAAATCAACGCACCCCAAAAAAATAATCCAAAAGTAATGAAAGTTCACATGGAAAAACCTTTCGACTGAATATGCAAATGATAAAAAAATCCACACCCAATGAATGAATAACGAGAGCTACAATGCATTGGAACTGAGCATCATGATGGTGTATATAAAGAGTGAATCTTACTGGAACAAAATTTCCAGCAGATTGTGCATTTTCCTACCTTAACTGTAACAATGCCTCACCAGCGAATTTGCGGCCACTACGATCATATGACGGAGTTTGAAAGAGGATGTGCCATCAGACTACGAGGCTGGATGGACAAATCGATGAATTACTCGGTATTTGGGTCAGAGTGATGCAGCAATTTAGATGATGCTGGCAGGAATGGGTCATGAACAGCAGATTTCAGCAAAAAGGGCAGCAGACTGCCTAGGGCGATGACAGAAGGGGACGATAGAGCGAATGTTAGATCAGCTGTTACAGCATCAGATTTGTCACTATCAACCATCCAACATGTAACCAATACTGAAGTGACCACCTGGACCATTAGTAGAAGGCTACTGGAGCAGAATCTATTCTCATGGTGCCCATTATGCCGCCTACCACTGACCAGTACACACCATCAAGAGCGATTGCAGTGGTGTCTAGCACAATCAACATGAAATTGTGCTGATTGGGAACAAATTGTCTTTAATGATGAATCCTGTTTTGAACTGAGCCCTGACAACCAGCGCAGCATGTCTGGAGATGGCCCTAACATTGCCGGATCCCGCTCTTACTATCACACGCCACACGGCCTAACAACAGGGAGGTATGGTCTGGGGTGCCAATTCCTTTGATAGCCGGACCCCCTTCGTAGTCCTCCATGGCACCTTCACGGCATAGCAGTATGTTGACGAAATTCTATGACCTGTTGTGTTGCTGTTCCTTTGGCGGCACCCTGGGCTTACTTTTCAGCAAGATAACACCCAATCACATAGGGCATGCCTCTTTATTGATTGTCTTCGTGGTTGTGACACACTTCCTTGGCCAGCCAGATTGCCATATATCTCTTCTGTTGAGCACATTTGGATGTGATGGGGCGTCGCCTGCGACCATCCCAGAATGTCGACGAATTGGCCCACCAATTTGAGGTTGTTTGGCAAGAAATCCCACAGAGCACCATCGGCCAACCGTATCAATCAATGCCACATCAGGTAACAGCTTGTATCCAGACCAGAGGTGGACCAACTCCATACTAACCTCTCACTTTCTGTCCAATAAATCATCCAACTTTTCTGAAATTCCAATCATTTCGTTTTCTGTACATGTGCATTAAACATACCAAATTTTGTCTCAAAGGATAATTCCTTCTTGGTGTGTCGATTTTTTTATCAAAGATTGTATAAAGACAAAAATCTCTGCAATCTATTGTAGTATAATTCACAGTGGTGATGCTGAAAGTTGAACATTGATGTTCAGTTAAGCAACTTTGAACAGGACATAATAGTAGGTACCAGAGAGATGGGTCGTTCTATCTCCAAAATCAACATGAAATCTTGATTTTCAGTTTTAAGGGTGTATTGCAACTACACACAATAATGGGGAAGACATCCTCAGTGTGCAACGTCACTATGAAAATCTCTAGACAATCGTGGACAGCGTCATCTGGCATGCACTGCAACATCCAACCGGTATGCGACATTGCAGCAGATAACAGATCAATTTAATGCTGGGGCCACATGTAACATCAGCATTCAAGCAGGACAAAATTTTCTTTCTTCTATGACTTGAGTCCTATTGCCAATCCAACAGCCCAGGCTGTGCACTTCACCAGACCCCCCACATCAAATTCCGGGCCCAGGTACCAAATGTAATACCTGGTCTTTCCCCCCTCCCCGCATGTTATGAACAAAATCAAAAAAAAAAAAATAAGGAAATCTCCAAATCGACAACCAAAAATAAAAAAAAAAAAAACTGAATCTACAAATTGGCAATTAAAAAAAAAAGGAATCTCCAAATCGACAAGACCGGGCCCCTTTGACGGCCGGGTCCCGGTGCTGAGGGACCAACTTGACCCCCCCCCCTTGTGGGGGCCCTGCACTTCCCCAGGACTCATGAACATCACCACTGGACACAAGACAATTGGAAACATGTAACCTGGTCTGACGAGTCACAGTTTCAACTGTTTCGGGCAGATGGGCAATTCTAAGTGTGAAGAAAACTCCATTAGGCAATTAGATCCCTCATGCCAACAATGGACAGTCCAAGGCAGAGGTGGCTCTGTTATGGTATGTAGTGTTTTCAGCTGGCACGAATTAGGACTTATGATACATCTGCATTCATCATTGACCAGCGGATGCTATGCAACCTTCCTTGTGGATCATTTGCACCCATTAATGTCATGCATTCACTCAGATGGGAGAGGGCTCTTTCGGCAAGACAAAGAGCCATTGCACATATCCACAATCACCAAATTATGGCTGGACGAGCACTACTCTTGAGTTTGGTATTATGAGTTGGCACAGTCATTCGTCAGATTTGAACTCAATAGAACATGTGGGATGTGTTTCAATGTGTCATCTGTGTCAGGGTTCCACCACCAGAAAATATTAGGGAATTGTAGATCTCTATTGAGGAGGCATGGTGTACACTATCTACACAGTACTTCAGAGAGCTTGTGGAATCCATGCCTTATCGTATGGCAGAGGTAATTTGATCAAAAGGAAGACCTACGAGTTATTAGTCAGGTGGCTTATTTTTTTCTAGTATATCAATGTAGAATTAGAGTGGGTTGATCAACATTACCTAGGAACAATAATCAAGAATAATGACAAAATAGATCAAGAGAGTCAAACCAGTGCAAATATATCAAAGTAATGCTTACCATCAGTTTAACAACACTATTACAAATAAGACAGATGTAAGAAATAAAACTAAATTACAAATTTCTAAATCAGTCAATACTGAACTACTGAGCTGACAGTTGGATAATGACCACTAAAATCATAGTCAAATGCAGGCAGTGGAAATGAAATTTATGAGGAGGGTCATAGGAAAGAATAGAATAGAAGAGACAGAATAACAAATAAGATAAGAGAAGATATAAATAAAAAGCCTTTAATAGAATATGTAGAACATAAATAGTTAAGATGGTATGGGCATATGGGACTGACAGGATACCTCAAAAGATTTTACAGGCAAGAACAGAAGGAAGAAAGATAGACTGAGAAGGTTGTGGACTGAAATGTAGAGAAAATCACAATTAATAGAGGATAAGAGTAGAAATTTAGGAAGTGGATTGACAAGCCTTGACATGCTAGGATAAATGGGAATGAATTAAGAAAAATTATGTTCACTGATAAGAAATTAATATCTATCTCATTGTATGAAATTAAGTAGAATATGTTATGATCAGCAATGAATGGCAACAGCAGGATAGTTATAAGGGTAGTATTACGGGTTACACCATATTGAAGTGTGGTCGAAAAGGAGTGGAGTCTACAATCAGCATTTCAGGATAATATACACACAATTATTTGCATTTTATTTACAAGTATACATACAAGATTGGTGGATACCAAAAAGGGGTCAAATTAATAAAAAGCACAAAGGCCGGATTCCTAACGACAGGTCACGAGTGGTTGGAGGTCCCTCTTCAGTCCACCATTGGAAGAGGGAGCCAATCGCATGAAGTCCTGCCCTCTTGGGTCAGCCAGTCACAGTTGAGTATAACTGACTAATCCGGGAAGGTTTCTGACTTTGCATCATAGCTCCCCCTTTAAGGGTCGATGTCCTTGTCGACTCATGTGTCCAGGTAACATCGAGGGTGAGATGAATGCTATGGTGGCGGTGGAACCTGGTGGGATAATGGTGGTCTCTGCCGCGGTACATGTTAGTGGTGTCATGATGACTTTTTCGGCATTGGCGAGGGAGACATGCCGGTTGTCTCCTGTATCTGCAAGGGTTACTGTGACGGCTTCACAGTCAATGCGAATAGGAAGTCCCATCCCAAGACAATGTTCGCGTGCATTGTTGTATGACGAGGAAATGAAACGGAATATTTGGGCGGTTGTGATGCCTATGATACGGAGAGGCTGTCCGTTTGCTGTTACGAGGTGTGAGGTCGTATGTGTGGTCATAGTTCTCTGTAGAGATTGGCGGAAAGCTTCTGTGATAATGCTGACCGATGCTCCCGTGTCCAGAAGGGCTATGGCTGGCCTTTTGTCGAAGTGAATTTGAATCTTATCTGCTGTATTGGGCCGGTGCGGGATAGGTGATGGGGAGAGACTGTGACGGTGGGGGTTGGGTTGACTGCTGGGTGATGGTGGTGATCGTGGCGATCTGGCTTTGCACGTGGTTGGTGGGGCTGGTGGGTAGTGTTTGTTGTGAGCCAAGGGTTGCCATGGTTGGCCGGAGGTCGGGAAAGGGTCCTTGTAATGTAGCGGACTCATTGATGCTCAATCGATGGCATTCTGTGATGAATTCACTGACAGGCAACACATGGAGGGCCAGCAACACCAACTGGCTGTTAGTGCTGTTAGGATCCACCCTACCACATAGGTGAATCACATCTTGGATATATGACTTGCAGAACTCTTGGGGTAGCTGTATACAGGTGGAGAGGCTGTACACAGCCTCTGTGGCGATATGATAGGGTGCCACAAATGTGTTGCTGAGCATCATGACGAAGGAGGCCCAGATGGAGATGGTAGCTTTTTCATTATCGAACCAACGGCGGGTGGTGTCTGTTAGGGCAAAGGGTAAGTACGACAATTTGCTGTCATCTATCCACCTGTTGAAGCGGGCTACATGGAGCCAGGCAAGGGGGTCAGTTGAGGCACCGGAGAAAGGAGTGAGTTCTCGGTATCATAGGACACGAGAAGTTCTTGTTGCCGGTGTTTGGGCAGTGGCAACAGCTTGAATCTGGTCATTTAGTGGGCGGAGAGGGTCACAGTTAACGGTGGGATTCAGCATGGTGGGTCCATGGATCAGCGGGTCTTCGCCACCAATGATGTATGGTTGAAAAGGAGTGGAGTCTACGATCGGCGTTTCGGCTTAATAAACACACATTTATTTACATTTTATTTATAAGTATATATACACTGCCCGGCCACTTTATTAGGTACAACTACCTAATAGCGTATTGGGCTTCCATTAGCCCTCAAAACAGCCTGAATTCCACAAGATGCTGAAAACGTTGTTGAGGTATTATGTACCATGCAGACATGAGTGTGTCATGCAGTTTCTGAAGATTTGAAGGAGGTGTAGGCCTGGAGCGAACTGCCTGTTCCAACTCATCCCACAAATTTTCAATCGGGCTGAGATCCGGGGACTGAGCGGGCCACTGCAGCAAGGAAAAGTCATCGTCATGTTCCTCAAACCATCCCACAGAGATGCAGACTTTTTGCACCGGTGCATTATCCTGCTGGAAGTAGCCATCTGCATGAGGATAAACTGTTAACATGTATGGTTGCACTTGGTCAGCTACGATGTTTAGGTAAGCTCTAGCATCCTGATGTGCCTCTAGAAGTATTAATGGACCCAATGTGTGCCAGGAAAACATTCCCCACACCACGACAGTGCCCCCTCCGGCTTGAAGAGTTGTTGTGAGACATGACAGGTCCAGACATTCATGTGCAAGTGTGTACCTAATGAAGTGGCCGGACAGTGTGTATATATATAAGATTGATGGATACAAAAAATGGGCATGGCTAGAAGGCCAGATTCCTAGCGACAGGTCACGCGAGGTTGGAGGTTCCTCTTCGGTCCACCATTGGCAGAGGGAGCCAATCACGTAAAGTTCTGCCCTCTCGGGTTTACTGCATTTTTTAATTTTTTTTTTTTTTAAATGTCAATATTGCAATGACATATCTTTCTGATGATGCACAAATTTGTTGTAGTACGTAAAATTTTATAGCCCAAGTTCCAACACTGTCTAAACAGTTAATAATTCAGTCCACCTTATTACCAAATATAACACTTGGAATTAATTTTCTCAGTGTTGAGATTATTTAACTCGCCTAGATGGCATAACTTTATTAAAACTGTTTTCCATACAACTGTCTTTGCAGGGTTCAATGAAAGATGCTTCAAAGCAAGGTTTCCTAGACCCTATTTAGATAACTTATCTTAAAAGTAAAGAAAAAATAAAGAAACAAATAAATCAGAAAATTGATTTTCAAACACTTTAGCAAAGATGTTCCATTTAAATCTAGTATGGTACTATCAGAAGATATTCCACTCTTGCACCAAAGCATTTTGCCAGTAACATACTAATGACATCATAAACTTCAACATCAGTCCTCATCAGTCTACTGATCATCTTCGAATGGATCCACCTTTATCTTCAGGATATTTACTATGACATACAGATTCCAAGTTTTCTATCCTATGCTAGCTAAAAGCTGCTCTACAGCCAGTTGCTTATGCATCTTCTTTTACATACAAACCATAATTAATTATGCCAGGTAAAAGGAATTAGTGAAACAAGCGTGAAAAAAAAAAAATAGTAAAAAATTAGTGAAAATCAGCTAGAGTCACTAACTCAAAGTTGTTCAGTGAGTTTCATATCATCCAGGGAATGCCATCAAATTATAATCTTAGATTTTCTGTATGCAGAGCAATTGTGAAATACAGTCAAACTTGGATAAATTCGAACTTGTTTAATTCGAAATTCTGGATAATTCGAATTTTTTGCTCGGTCCCTAGAATTCTGTATTAAAACAATGTTAAAAAATCGTGGATAATTCGAATTTTATTTTGGATAATTCGAATTTTTCATACGATTCTCCTTAAAATATTATGGTTAAAATTGTTCCTGAGACTTTTCTTAGCTAAGGTGTATTATTTATTTTAACGTCTTTCTAAGGAAAACAAATGCCGACGATGCTTTTTTGGAGATCAGTCTAATATAGAAGATTCTATTTTTGTATCAATTGATAGGTTGGAATCAAATGCTATGACTCAAAGATTGCATTCAATGAAGCAATTAAAAATATCTGCCTTTTTTTTAAAAGTGATGAATAATTAAGCTGGTAAAAAATGTTTGATTTAATGAAAAAAATGTAGCAGTATTCTTAGATAAAGTTTATATGTTAAATCTTTGATCGGGAGTTAATCTTTTTAATTTATCTCTTCTGTTTGAGAGAATATATGTAATTCGAATTTTTGGATATTTCGAACTTTTTCTCTGGTCCCTTCAGCTTCGAATTATCCAAGTTTGACTGTACCATGCTTCACACAGGTTTCATTCAATGCCATTTGTAATATTTTGTAAAAGTTTTATCAATTCATGACTGTTTATTTCCCTTGTTAGTTGAAACTTGAAGAATTACTGGTTAAGTTTCTTTCTCAATTGACTCAAGGTAGACATGAATATCCAATTCAGAAAAACAGTCAAACATACAGATTAAAAAAGGAAGCATTCTTACTTTTCTCTTTGTTCCTCCAGATAATGCATTCACTCTCTTATTCTTGTGTTCTTCTACATCCAATGCTTTAACAAACCTAAAAATCCATCACACAAGAAAAAAAAAAAAAATACAACTTTTATTTACCTTAAAATGTGTTTAATATCTTTCTATAGTCAAATAAATGAACTGATACTGTGTTTCTGAACAGTCCTTGAAGTATATTCAAACTTCATTCACATCTACAGTCCTTCTTAGGCCATTAATAAGAGTCTTTTCAATTTATTTCTATTTCTAAAATTAATTCTTCAATAATTTTGAGTTAGAGATAACTATATTTTAACAACAAGCAGAGCAAAAACATGAACCAATCTTTTAATCATTTATTAGAGCAATCTGCATAGAGCAGAGAGAAATGTAATGAAAGAAATGTAAAGTGCTTTGTATCTTACTTTTCCACAATTTCATTTCTTGCTGAGTCTGGAATTCCCCGAATAGTTGAAAAACACTCCAAATGTTCTTTTAATGTAATATTTTTCCATAATCCATCATGCTGCGGGCAATATCCCATAGCCTGGAAAGCTTCTATTTGTCCTGAATGAAGATCTAAACCATCAACAAGAACCTATTTAAAAGAAATTCAAGTTGAATTTTTGCTAACAAAACAAAATAAAATAACATAGCATACAATACAATAAAATAAAATAAAATAAAATAAAATAAAATAAAATAAAATAAAATAAAATAAAATAAAATAAAATAAATGTAATATTCATGTAGGCCTATAAGTACCATGCAGTTTAATATCAGTCCATGATTACGTTTTAACAGTCAGAGGTGTCACTACATGTATCCCTTATTAAAGGAACCATCATTCAAATAAATTAATTAAATTTTAATATACATATTATAAAGTTATACAAGCTACTTTAATTAAAAAAATTTGGCAATGCTATGCTTTTGAAAGTGATTTTTACTGGTTCATAAAATTCAAAAGTCTAGGAACCAATGATTAGATGATGATAACAAAAAAAAAAAAAAAAAATCAATTTTGAAGTCAACCCAAAAAAAAGGGGGGGGGGGGAAGCTTTGAATTTTTACGTAACTTTCTATATTTATCATGCAGTAATTTCTTAGATACAGGGGGTGGACAAAATAATATGAACAAATGTGAAATGATACAAAATCTTTATTAGTAGGGTGTTGGCCCACCTTCATCTGGTCTCAGCTTGTATCCAACATGGGATGGACAAATACAGGTCATGCACACTGTTCAAGGAAATATGCAGCCATTCTTTCTGCAGCAGTCTCTAGTTCAGAAAGTGTGGAGAAGGTGGGAACCTAGCATGCACTTTGACCTCCAAAATACCCCACAAAGATTTGATTATGTTAAGCTCAGGAGATTGAGGAGGCTAGGCCAGATGTTCCACTTCATATTAATGCTCGTCGAACCATGCTTGGACACACCGAGCAGTATGAATGGAGGTGTTGTCATCTTGGAACAGAGGTCGTTTGCCAGGAAACACAGTCTGCAGCATAGGATGGAGATGATCACCCAGAATGCTGAGATAATGCTGTGCTGAGATCAGACCAAATGACATGTCCCCACTGCTGTTGTGTCCAGTGTCTGTGCTCGTAGCATCATTGCCATCACTTCAATGAATTCAAAGCCGGGGTATCACAATGGTTTTGGAATAGCAGTTCTGCCATGAATGTTCCCGTTGGATAATTTTGGTTGATACTTGGTCCTGGAGATGAGTGTTCATCTCAGAGGTTATCTGGAACACCGTTATCTTGTGCTGTCGGATCACTATCCACTGTAGGTGAGCTTTGACTTTTGCCGACTGTTCTATTTCACGGATGATGTCTTACCATGTTTTGTGTAGGCTGTCATAACAGTTGACAGTGCTTCTTGCAACACCACAAGGTTGGCTATATTCGTCGCTGAAGCTCCAGCGAGGCACGCTCCAATGATCATGCCTCTTTCAATGTCAGACAGAATAGTGTTTCACTGGTAGCGCAAGTTTCACATGCAACTCATATGACTATTGCTGATCGACTGATACCTCCGCCTTCACAGCCACTAGGTGGCAGACGTCTATTCTAGATGGCATGGCTCTGCTATGTAAATGAAGTATGGCCCATTTTCATATGATTGTGTCCAACCCCTGTAATTTTTGCAGCTGTATTTTCAAATCATGTTTTGTTGCTTATTTCCTAAAAAAGTGAATCTTATAATAAACATATCTTCAGCTTATGGTATAATTTGTTTAATTATATATTGTAATTTGTTTTACCTGGCCAAATGTTGGAGATTCTTCTGCAACAATTATTTTTAGAGTTGTTGTTTTACCAGCACCATTTGGGCCCAGTAATCCAAAAACTTCACCAGATTTAACTACAAATGATAAGTTGTTTACTGCCAGTTTTCCTGATGTAGGGTCCATATCAGTCTTTCTTTGACACCACTTTCTTTTCAAATCAGATTGAAAATATTTATAAATATTCTTTAGCACAATTACAGGAAGCTGAAAATATATAAAATACAATTTATTTTAATTACTTTGAAATCAACTTTAACATTTAAAAAATATTGCATACATTTTAAACATATTCTATTTAATTATTTTACATTTAACATTTTTTTTAAATTTCTTTAAAATTGAGATACTTAATTTAATTATAGGTGGCAAACAGAATAATTAACTAAAGGAGCAGGAAGGATTGGCAAATTATTTTTCTTTAATCATTATTATTCTGTCATTACAGAAATAGCATTCAAGGCATTACAAACTTTTTGTAAGAAAAAAATAAATAAATTATAAAACAGAACGGACTTTGACCCTGAAAGGCATTGACAACAATTTTAATTCAACAAAAAAAAAGTAATTCATTCTGTAATGTTAACAGTCTATTATTCTTTTTTTTTTTTTTTTTTTTTTTTCAGTATTCATAGATCAAAGGCCTTCTTTTTTTATTCAAAGAGTAATCAAAAACTTTAAAAAAAAATACTGCAATTAATTAATAATTAATAAAATTTATTCATTACCGAATTTCTATCTGTAATCATTAAATTTTGTACATATCTTCTTTCTTCTATAATGTCTTCATCCAGTGAGCCAGTGGCATCAACAGATTCTTCTTCTAAACCTATCTTCACTTGATCGTTATATTTGGTCCCTGTGGTTCTATAATACTCAATGAACCGTAGAATTGCAGTATAAACAAAGCAATCAATTATCATCTGAATATAAAAAAAAAACAATAATAATCCAACATTAACATCATTAATATTTTCGAAAATAAAATTTAAAAATGTTGAAATTTTACTGTTTTTAAAAGTTTGTTATCTAAGGAAAGTCTTGAAGATTTTCCAAGATGGCAATAGAAGAAAGATCTGTATCATAAATTAGTTTCATCTCTTTTGCTTTTAATGTGACCTTTCCAAGTTAGTCTACGATCTAGGTGCAAATCTAGGTATTTCACTGAATCACTATGAGAGAGAATAGTTTCACCAATTCTCCAAGTAAGGTGCCACTTCTGTATTTTTTTTTCTTTCTGTAGCTCTTGAAATGTCTTATCAGGATTGTGACTGCTGGCTAGGATTGCAGTATTATGAGCAAATGTTCTGCTGTAAAACCAAGAACAGATCCCTGAGGCACTCCAGCCTGCTGCTATATGTCAAGGAAAGCAGACAAGCATTATTAGAATCCGAACTTATGATAAGGAATTATTTTACTTTGCACCAAAATTGATACTTTTCAAACAATTGGAAAATGACCAACAATGGCTTTTAAGATTTTTTAGGCTCTGGCTGGTGCTTTTTTTTGTCTTTCATTCTTTTTATATTGTTCACAACCTCTTTGGCTCATTATTGAGTTAATTTCATCTTCATCAGCATCTTCATCTTCACAAAGTGTTCAGAAAATGCTTCAGCTACTTTTCAAGTTTGATTAAACAGTTTTGCTTGCTTAGGTTGGTTGTAGATTGGTTGTGAAACATTATTTTAAGAGAGGATTAAGAAAGAAAAGAAAGAATAGGTAACAAAATATCATCCTGAGGATTTAGAAAGAATAATTTTTATTAAATTTACTGGATAATAAATAAACACATTTTCTTTTTATTTTATCTTTTTTATCTTTCTTTTTAAAACCAAAATTTAATTTTAATATAAACAAATTAAAAAAAAAAAGTAAAAAAGACCATTAGAGAGACTGAAAATAAAAGTACATGTGAAACAAAAGATGCATAAAAAATTTCAATACAAAACCTTAATGATATATGCAATTGACTACAACTACAAAATATCAACTACAAAATTAAACAAAAAAGACTTAAAATTGAGAACTATTATTGCTGCATCAAAAATTTCTTTATCATTTTTCTTGATTTCCATGAATTTTCTTGATTTTCAAAACCATGCGTATGAAATTAATTACATAATTACCCTCCAAATTATTTCACCCTCTGGAAATAATTTTCCAGCAATAATGATAAATGGCCTTATGACAAAGAGATGTCAAAGTAAATAAAACTTTATTAACTTAAAATGGAAAAAATTAAAAAGGAAAAAATTACCATGCAAATAATAACAATTATGAATGTGTCGAAGTAATCTGACACTTGTGGTACCAACTTCAGAAACTGAAAAACCATGGACACCTGCAATTCAAAAATAATTTTATTTTTTTGTATATAATATACAAGAAATATATATCATGCAAGTTACAAAATATCTGCAATAAGCAAATCAAGAATCAAATTATTCTTTAATAAAATTAAAGTCAGGGCTGCCCTTAAGGCTGGTCAAGCAGGGCTCATGCTTTTTAATTTTTAAAAAATTTGGAATCAGAATTTAATAATATACTCTGTCCTGTTTCTAATATACCAACCTTATATATAAAATACAATCCTGCAAATGGTGTGTAGAGAGGAAACACAACACAAAACACGTAATGGAGTACTAAAACTGTATTGGAGTTGGAAGGCATTGCATCCAATATCATTACAACTATAAATGGTACAAATCCAAACTACAAAGAAAAGAAAAAAAAAGAAAGAAAGAAGATCTATAAAATTGTTATTTTTCTCTTTTTTAATTTTTAAAAACCAAAATTTAATTTTAATTATTAAGAAAAAAAAATAAAAACTTACAATCATAGAAAGGATTGGCATCAAAGACAGGGCAGTTTCGTGTTTTGAAAATAAAAATGACACATTATAGTAATACAGTATAGCTGTTGGCAGAAACAGGATATACACAATAATAAGACAAAATATTGCTGGTCCATTGGTTAAAACCTCTATGTTGAATATGAATAAGAAGGCTATCATGAGAATTAGAGAGATTGAAAATAAAAGTAGATGTGAAACAAGTGAAGAACTCCAGTAGGACCAAAATGAAAGTCCATTTACTCTCAGGAGTTGTTGTACACGGATCTGAAAAATAAAAATATTTTTTTAAAAAAAGCATATTTAAGATATATGCAATTTACTAAATTTTTACTAAATTTATTTATTTATTATTTTTTTTTATTTAAAGAGAATAAAAATTCTCAAATCTTCCAAAATTGTCTGAAAAATTGATAATAAAAATAACACAAATGTTGAGTTTGGATCAACATTTTCATTTTCAAAAAAATGTAAGAAACATGATTACCTCTCTATCTTCTATAACATCTGAAGCAAAGGACACAGGTAAAGAAATAAAGACAAGTCCAATCATTATGACTGCACCAAAAAGCATACCGTTGAAATTGATGCTGTTGTTGGAATGGGGAATTGGTTTTGATGTGGTTTTAATCTGGAACTTCTTTGGCATAGATAAGCAAATATTATCTATAATGTTCATCAAAACAGGAAGTGAATGCTGAGCTGTATCATTGTACAGTGCTATCATAGTAACCTACAAAAAAGAAAAGAAAAAATTGACAGCTATTTTAGTGATTAGATTTCTTTTTTCATTTGACTGCTATGGATTTGAATTTAATTTTTGTCATTTTTGATTTTGATTTTTTTTTCAGATTTCCCAGCATTTATTAAATACCTGTCACATTATTGTATAAAAGTTTTACTTCTCCAACTCAATATTTTTGTGGAATTCAAGAGGAAAAATCCAATGCTTAAAAATATTACAGGTGACATGAACACACTGAAGAAATTTCTAGGCAGTCTCAAATCAATAAGCAGTTGAATTTTCAAAGTGCAAAAAAATCTCAGCAACTTTAATTTTTTCTAAATTTAAAAGGTACAGGATCACTATTAAATTATTATTTATTCCTAATGATGAATTTTGTAAAAATAAACTCACCTGGTTGGCATCAATGCTAGTAAAATTTAAATAATAAATATTGGGCTGTACTTTTAGAAGATCTTCAAATTTATCTTCAGAACGATTAATCTTGATTCCTAATTCAGTAATTTCTTTTATCAAACTATCAACAACAGGGCCTATAAAAATTATGAATTATGAATTATTATAATTCATTTCTTAATTCATTTATATTTATTAACTGAAGAGAAAGAGTTAATTTTTTAATTTTTATACAAGAAAAAGTGAGTATTTCTTTTATTTATTTATTTTATTATTATTTTTTTTATTTGGTGTTCTATTTATTTTGAATTTTTGTACTTATAAATAAGTTTTACTTATTTTATTTCAATTATTATTTTTTTTTTTACCATATATTAAAATTATATTTTTTAATTACCTGACACATTATTGTATAAAAGTTTTGCTTCTCCAGCTATTTTGTAAAGGTCTGGATTTAATTTAAGAGGTTTATCTAGATTTTCATCAACTTTATTGCTGGAATTCAAGAGGAAAAATCCAATGCTTAAAAGTATTAGAGGTGACAAGAACACACTGAAGAAATTTTTAGGCAGTCTCAAATCAATCAGCAGTCGGATTTTCATTAGTGCAAAAAAGCCTTCCAAAATTGTCTGAAAAATTAAAATAAAAATAAAATTAGGATATGAATCAAAAAACATGTTTTAATACAAGTGTATCTCAGAAACAACATACTAACCCCAGATTTTGGTATATTTTGCATATCTGGTAAAACATATTTTGGATTGTTTGAAACATTTTGTTTGAATTGAAGAGTTTCTTGTTCTGCTTGCAAAATTTGTTCAGAAACCGATTTTTTAACTTCATCTTCTTCATCCCCCAATCTTTGAAATATCTTAAAGAAATGAAAAAAAAAAGTAAGTAAAATAAATAATTTTAATAATTTATATTTTAATTAAAATATAACTATTTTATTCATTTTAAAATCTTTGTATTTATTAACCTGAAGAGAAAGGACAGAGCTAATTTTTTTAATTTTTATTTTTATTATACAAGAAAAAGTGAGTACACTTGGTTCGCTACTTAAAATTTCATCACATGAATCCAATTAATAAAAAATTAAATGTAATTTATTTTTTACATTAGAAAACAAGTAACTTTGTGTCTTAACTGTGAAAAACACTACATTGATTATACAACCAATAGATTAAGTAACTTTTTTTTTTTTTATTTGTAAACATGTGTGAATGACATGTAGCAATAACCAATGAATTACCACTTTTTCAAACATTTCAACAACAACTTCTTGTGATGATAAATCTACAGAATGAAAAACAAAAATAATAAAAAATTAAATGAAAAATAATAACATTTTACCTGTTCTAATGTAGTCATAGAAACACCATAACTTTTGATACCATATTGATTACTTTCAATAATTTCATCAAGAGCATTAAATAAGCTTGGAAATTTAGTTGTCTCTTCTAAAGGCAATACATATAAAAGTTCTGTTCCTTGAAGTTCCATCCGAACAGCAGTTGGAATATGAGAAGTTATTAGGTTCTTGACACTAGTCTCATCATAATTAGGGGTAGTTACCATTCTAAATAAACAAGGAAACATTTTCAGTGAAAGTTTGCCTGAAAAAGCTGGCAAAGAAGAGATTTCATTAAAAAAAAAATAAAACATTGACAGTGGATTTTAAGTGAAATTCCCTTCGTTATTTTAGCAACATTTACCATAGAAAGTGGATAAGAAATGAAATACCAACATATTAAAAAAATATATATATTTTCTGTGTCACTTAAAATATTCTTTATTTGAGAAGGAATCAAAAGCCAAGTAAGTAAATAATTTAGATTCAGTATGCAGGTTTGAAAAATGAATTAACTTTTTAATACTGTAGATACTTATTTGAACAAGGATCATAAATGACTCAATGGTTTCTACAATATGGCTTCAGCAAATATTGCTACTCAGAAAATTCAATTCAAAAACAAAAATAATTCTGAGTTGTCTATTCACAAAAATTATTGATAGCAGAGTATCAATACTTCTCAGATTTTAATTTAATTTTAATTGTTTGTTTGCTTTAGTGTTTTAAAATATTAATATACAGTATCTAAAAAATGAATGTGGCAAATAAACAAAAAAAGAAATAAAACGAAAAGAAGCATTTCATTTGCTAAACAATTTCTTAAGAACAAAATAAAAAGAGAATTGTAATTAATTTTCTGTGAATTTAGAAAACAGCGATAGTATAAGTTTTTAAACAGTTTAAGTTTGAACAAGAATAAATGAATGAGAAACATCGCCAAATAGCTCTACAGAATTTTCATTGCTAATTAGGTTCTTGACACTAGTCTCATCATAATTAGGGATAGTTACCATTCTAAATTAACAAGGAAACATTTTCAGTGAAAGTGAAAAAGCTGGCAAAGAAGAGATTTCATTAAAAAAAAAATAAAAACTGATTAAAAAATAAAAACATTGACAGTGGAAATTTCTGTTTTTTTCTTTCTTTTGATGTTAAAACAAATTTCATTTCTTTATTTCTTGCTAATTAGTCTTTCAAGATAAAAAATGAAAGGAAATACTTCTAAGGAAACAAAGTGTTAGCCTTCCCAAAACTAACACTTCACAATCAAAATTCATCTGCTGTGGAAGCATCACTATGTCTACACCATGAATTCTAAAGAAGCAGTCATTTCTATCTTTGCTTTGTTTTAAAAGTTTTCTATTTTACAGGAAAACTTATTAAAAAATACAAAGATCATCAAACAAGCCACCATAACAAACAAAAAAGCTTTTAGAAATGTGGTTTATGAGAGTAAATTTTAATTGGAACTTTATACTGCAAATTTCTCTTCCAATTTTCTCCTTATATTTTTTAGGATGAAATGATTTGTGAATTAGGATAAATTAAAAAAAAAAATACCTTAATAACAGATATTAATTTTCACTGAACTTACGTTAAATGATAGCCCAATCCAAATCGATTCTTTAAAAATAATGAAGATCCTACACATCTTAGTTTTCCTTTTGTTAAAATTGCTTTGCGATCTGAAAAATGTAAGTTTAATAATCACAAGGTAAGAAAAATAAAAAAATAAAACATAAATCACTGTTAAAATTTTAATTACTAAAATAAATTTTAAGTGAAGTTTTGTAAATTTTTTTTTTTTTTCTTTTTCTTTCTTTCTTTTGCATTTTTTTTTTTTTACTGTAAAGATAGGGTAGCTGCTTTGATGTGATTTATTCTTGCTAATTAGTCTCCATCTTTCAAGATAAGAAATGAAATACCAACAAATACAAAGATGATTTTAAGCCTTCTCAAAACTAATTCTTCTGTGTCACTTAAAATCTGAATACTAAAAAAATAAAGTACACTGAAAACAAAAAACAAGTCCCAGAATTTCATTATGATAAAAAAAAAAAAAAAAAAAAAGATAGATTATATTTGTTTTTATTTTATTTTGTTTAAATTGTTATTTTCACTATATTCTAATTCAAGTCAGTATAAAGAGTCCACATTATACGACAGAGAATAATTCAAGCAATCTATTTATACTAGAATATTTCATTTATATTTATTTTCATTCAACATATTATATCAAAAAAAGCCCATTAATTTAAATTAATTTCATTTAAAAAAAAAAAAAAAACTTTTATCGATATTTTTTGCAGGAAAACTTATTAAAAAAAATAATTTTGCTGAAAATACAAAGATCATCAAACAAGTCAACATAATAATTTAACTTTGAGAACTAGTGCAATATAAAACTAATAAACAAACCTGCAAGAATATCAGCTTCATCCATGAAATGTGTTGTAAGAAGTATAACTTTATTTCTCTTGTAGCCCTGTAGAAACTTCCATAATTGATGTCTTGAATATGGATCAACTCCACTAGTTGGTTCATCTAATATAATCACCTATTCAAAAAAAAAAAAAAAAAAAAATAGGTGATTAAAAAAAAGTCAAATGTAATAAAAATCAAAAGCAACAATAATTAAAGTAAGATAATTTGGAGATAATGATAAAGAACTGTTCTTAAGTGATTTTTATTACATGAATGAAACATCTTTTTCATTACTGGTTAAATGTATAAAATGCAAAACAGTAAAAAATAAATAATTTCATCTTTGTACGATTAAAAAGTATGCTGAAAAAGAGATGACAGACCATATAAATTGAAATTTCTGGGAAATTTACATCTGTAAAATTAGGAAAATTTGAAAAAAATTTACAAAGATAATAATGATGTCTTCTTCCTTCATCCATTTGTGCTAGCTTTTTAATCTTCAGCAATAAAAACCACGTCAATATTGTACATTTGCAATCTATAATTTGCTTGTGTTGTTAAAAGTGACACTAGTATTCATTGTCAGGCAAAACTAGTATTCAAGGCTCAGTTGGTAAACTATCTGCACACAACATGGGTTTGCAGGAGAGTTGTTGCTGATCATTTAGTATGCTTTACACCATTTCGGCGACTCTTGCATAAATGACCAGTGGCCACATTGGGTCGAAGGTGGCATATTTATTCTCAGCATAGTTGTAAATAGATCCCAATTTTTTGAAGCAATTGTTTGGAGAGGGGGGTTCTTTGCATTTTTTTTTTTTACCATAAAGATATTCTAGGGTAGCTGCTTTGATGTGTTATTTGATTTCAATGAGAGAAGCCCACCCATTGGTTAATAATTCAAGATTAGCTATTTAAACAAACAAAATACAAAAGCAAGAATCCCAGAATTTCATCATGATAAAAAAAAGATAGATTCAGCATTTGATGATGCTTTTATTTTATTTTCTTTAAATTTTTTATTTTCACTATATTCTAATTCTTGTCAAATCAAAAACATCTATAAAATTAGGAAAATTTGAAAAAAAATTCACAAAGATCATAAATGAAAGATAAATAAATGTTAGACAGAGAACACTCTACTCAAGCGATCCATTTATTGAATTAAGAACAGCAACAGAATGAGGATATTTGTGAGGTCATCTAATTACAGAATGATTCCAGATAACATTCAAAATTGGATATAATTGAACTAAGATGCCTCGCATGTGGAGCGGAACAACACATTGAATGTAGTAGGGAAAGTGAAGTTTCCGATTTCTCAACGCCTTCAAAAAGAAAATTGTGGAAATGCAATAAATGTAGAATGATAACAACAAGAAGAAAGAAAAACATAGATGATAAAAATAGTGAAGCTGAGAATAATTTAACAGTGCAAAATCCAGAAGTAATCCATGAAGAACGCTCTTCCCCTTACAACATGGACTGTGCTTATACTATTAAAGATGCAGATTTGGGTCATACCATTTTAACTGAATTGGCTGGAATAAGGAAAGCAATTGACTTTGTAAATAAACAATATGATGATATACTACTTAAATTGGATGCGAATCAGAAGTTTCAAAAAGAATTCTTGGAAAATTTCAAAAAAATTGAAAAGGAGAACCAAATTCAAAAAGAAAAAATTCAGCACCTTGAAAACCTCGTTGAAAATCTGGAAAGACAACAGAGGAAAGATAATATTGAATTAGTAAATGTACAAGAAAAAGAAAATGAAAATTTAATAGAAATAATAAACAACGTGGCAACTGCACTGAAACTTGAAAATCAAACAGAAAAAGTTGATGTAGTCCATAGATTTGGAAAAACAAATAAGAACAAACATAGACCTATAATTGTCAAATTTATAAATAGAAAAGATAAAGAAACTTGGTTAACACAATACAGAAGGAACAGAAATATAACAAATATGGAGATTTTCAAAGATAATGATAAATCTAGAATATTTATCAATGAAAACCTAACGCAAAATCAAAAAACCCTATTCTGGAAAACAAAAACACAAGCTAAAGCTAAATCATACAAATTTATATGGTTTAAAAGAAATAAGATTTTTATTGGAAAAGATGAAACAGCCAGAATATTAAGCATAAAAAATGAAGAGGATTTAAAAAAGATTTAGATAATTAATGAGTACCTCGATTGAATTAGGTAAATTAAATGAATATGATAATTTAAAGGATTGGAAACCAAATATTGACCTAAATCATTTGTTATTTCTAAATATAAGAAGCTTAAAAACTAATTTTGATTATCTGATTGCAAATATAGAATCTGTGTTAACTTACTTTAATTTAATCATTCTAGTAGAAGTAAACATTAAAAACGATGAAATAATTAATTTTAATTTAACTAATTATAACAAGATTTATAAATTAAGAACATCTTCAAGAGGAGGAGGTATAATTATATTTTATAAAAATAATTATCTAGTTACAGAAATTATTACTGAATCAATTACTTATGAAAATATAATCTGCAATATTAATATTTCTAACTCGAAAAATAATCAATCTGTAAACTTTTTATTGTATGTAATCTACAGACCTCCCCATACTAATAAAGCTTTATTTTGTAAAGAATTAAAAAATAGTTTAGTTACTATAAAAAATACCACAAATCCAAGTAATATTATATGTTTAGGAGATATGAATATTGATATTAGTAATTCGATATCAAATAACATTACTAAGAAATATTTGAAAAATTTCTATAATCTGGGCTACATGAATCATGTCTACACAACTACTAGAAGCGCAATAACTAAAAAAAGTATTTCTAATACATGTATTGATCACTGCTTTTCCAATATGAAAAATTGCTATATCTATGCTAATATCATAAAATGGGATATTTCTGACCATTATGGCATTATTGTTGAAATTAAAAAGAAGGGTTTAGACTACTGTAGAAATAAAAGCAATATAAAAAATAAAAATAAAATAAAAATAATTAATGATGATTATTTTAATAATAATATATATACATTAATAAATGAAATAAAAAATAATTATTACTTGGATCCAAATAAATACTTGAATAAATTAATGAAAATAATAAAACATGCCCAACAGAAGCCTTATAATTGTCAGAAAAACAGACGTGAATACGAAAATAAAATAAATAATGAAAACAGCAAAAGAAAGCCAATTTATCAAAATTTTAAAAATACTTGGATGAATTATGATATACTGAAACATATTGAGGAAAAAAACTTATTATTCCAAAGACATAAAAATAACAAAACTAACAAAAAATATGAATTAAATTATAAAAAAAAGAAAAACTGGTTAAAAAACTACATAAATAAAGCTAAACAAGATTATTATCGAAAAATCATAAAAAGTAATCAAAATTCAAACGCTAATGTATGGAGAATTATAAATAGCGAAATTAACTATAAGCAAAATAAATCGGAAAATTTGGAAATAAATAAACTTTTACATAATTTTGATGTCAATATAATTTATCAAAATTTTAAAAAAATTTTCACGCAGAAAAATAAAGACAAGAATCAGGCATATTCTCTAAATCACTGTAAATATAATGAAAAGGAAGTTCAAAATTCTATGGTTTTATTAAATCCAAATTCCAGTGACATGAAGCATATTATTGATAAACTGAAAAATAATTTTTCTACAGGGTGTGATCACGTCACTATATCTGACATAAAAAAGTTTAAAGATATTTTTTCTCTATTAACTGTTGAAATTTTTAAAAACATCTATACCACTGGAATTTTTCCTAATTTGTGGAAAATTGCATATGTAATCCCAATTTATAAAGGTGGAATCCATGAAAACTTTGAAAATTATCGTCCAATTTCCTTACTCTCAAACATCTCAAAAATTATTGAGACTTATTTAACAAATACAATATATAATTATATTAATAAAATGAATATTTTAAACAAAAATCAATTTGCTTATCAAAAAAATAATAGTGCGACCAATCTATTAGAAAAATTTACTACACAAATCAACGAAAATTTAAACAATGGTAAAGTAAATTATATTGCTTATATTGATTTCAAAAAGGCTTTTGACAACGTAAATCATCATCTCCTATTAAAAAAGTTATATTCAATGGGTATTAGAGGACAAATTCATAAATTGTTACAAAATTATTTAAAAAATAGAAAATTTAGAATTAAATTAAATAATAGCATAAGCAATCTATATAATGTTAAAATTGGAGTCCCTCAGGGTTCGAACTTGGGCCCATTATTATTTACATTACATATAAACTCTATAAGTGATTCCATTAAAAATTCTAAAATTTTCATCTATGCAGATGATGTCGCTCTTTTATCCAGCGATAAAAATCACGTCACTGCTTTAAGTTTTCTTCAAGAGGATTTAAATAATATCACTACTTGGGCTAAAAACAATAAAATGATCATTAACCACAAAAAAACAAAAATAATGCTCATTAAAAATAAAAATAAAATTGTTTCAAATGATTCTCATTTTACTTTACACAATTTTAATTGTTTAAATCTAATTTCTAAAAATAGTATAAGATGTAATTGTGATAAAATTGACTATGTTTGTGAACAAAAATATCTTGGTCTTCAAATAAATAATAAATTCATATGGGATACCCATTATAATTCAGTTATTAAGAAACTACACTCCTACACTTATTTATTTACACATATAAGAAATTTATTTCCATGTAAACAAAAATTACTGATTTACAAGTCTCTTGTTGACTCTGTTTTGAATTACGCTTTGGATTGCTGGATCTTTTTAAATAAGTCTCAGAATAATAGTGTAAATAAGTTATTAAACAAAATACTAAATAATATTTTTAACAATTTTAATACTAAGTCACAAACAGAAAAGCAAGAAATTAGAGTTAAATATAAAATATTAATGATCAAAGAGAAATTTATTTATAGGGTAATATTAAAAAATTTTTTCGAAATTAGAAATGCAAAATTTAATCATGAAAATATTATAAATACTAGAAGTAATTGGCTAAATATTTTCAAAATAGATGGACCAAAAAATAATTTTGGTCTTAGATCAATTAACTTGATCAAGTATAAGCTTTTTTCACAATTAAAGTGGGATAATTACAAATACGACAAAATAAACCAAATTAAAAAACAATTAATTTCGGATGTAATTCAGGAAAAAATTATTCTAAATTTATAATTGTAATTAACTAACCTTTTTATTTATTTATTCATTTATTTATTTTATTTTATTATTTTTTTTTTTTTCATATCAAAATATCAGCACCTATATCACAGGTATACATTACTATTTAAGTATACCTAATAGGACTGCTAACATTTAACAAAAAAAAAAAAAAAATATGATACATTAAAAAACCCATTAACTTAAATTAATCTTGTTTTTTAAAAAACTATGCATTTTTGGTTAAATAAAAGAAAATTAATATTAATTAAAACATTAAAAGACCCCAATTTATCAGTTCTTTCCTGACCCAGTTAGTGATCCTAAAACTGAAGTGGCCTGGACTGGAAGTTTCAGGTGATGGAAACTCCATGAGGTTTGACTCATGACACGGGAACCTTAAGGGCTCCTCCACACAGGGTTATTTAATCAATTTAACTAATCAATCAAAATGCTTTTTTTTTTCTTTGAATAAAGCATTAGAAATTTCCTATTTTTACATTTAATCAGAAATAAAAGTTTAGAGATATCTTTCCAATTTTATTTTACCTTGGGATTACCAATGAGTGCTATTCCCAGAGATAATTTACGCTTCTGACCTCCGCTTAGCTTTGAAGACAACGTAGCTGACACATCTGTTAAATCCATATTCTCCAAAATTTCTTTAATCTATAAAAAAATTAATTTTGATTATTAATTAAATTTAACTTTTATCATGTTAGCATGCATTTAATAATGCTCCTATGAAAGAAATATTCAATAGTGCAATAACAAAGAATGAAACATTTTAAAAGTATTTGAAAGACAGAAACCAGGTTTTAATGGTTGCACAGCCTTGAATGGCTTCAAGAATGAGGATTAACTTTATCATAGGAGAGAGATATTTTCAGTTTTTCTCCTGAAATGTGTTGGTTTGTTGATTTTTGCGGATTTCATGAAAGTGTAGTTCATCTAACAAATTCATTTGAAATTAAAGACTTATGGGAAATCAAGGACTTTATAGGCATAAACATCTTATACCAAAAGGTAAAGGGATCAATAAAATTAAGACAGGAACATTTTATAGATGAGATAGTTAAAGAACTTAATTTAGAAGATACTCATGGATTATCAGTCCCTGTGGATCCCAATTACAAGAAAGTAATTAATATTGAAGATACAGGCAGTTAACTGAACAGGAAGAAAGGAAATTTAGAAGCGTTTTAGGAAGTCTCAATTACTTATCCAATGGTATGAGACCTGATATCAATTTTGGTGTGAATTTGTTATCAAGAAAGGCTAATAATCCAAATAAACAGGATTATGAACAAATGAAAAAAACTGGTCAGATATTTAAAGAACACAAACGATAGCAGATTAGTCTATAAAAGGAGTGACCAACTATAGCTTTGTGCATTTAACAATGCAAGTTGGATAGACGATCCAAAAGAAGCAAAATCTACAAATGAATTTGTCAGCATTTTGACAAATGGAGCTATCACTTGGAAGACCAACAAACAAGAATTAGTAGCTCAGTCCACCAAGGAAGCTGAATATCAATCAATCAGGTACAATCCTTAATGAATATAATACTAGAACTGGACATGCATGAATATATTACTTAATGCTGCAGCTGTTAAGTTATTGGAAGATAAATACACACAGAAGAAAAGTAGACACATCAGGCTAAGGTAACACGTTGTTAAAGAGTATGTAACAACAAAAGAGACTGAATTAAAATATGTGAATACAAAGAAAAACATATTCACAAAACTGTTGAGTCAAATTGCATTCGAGGAAAATGTGTCAGCACTACGACTGAAGAAGTAAAACATGAATTATAATAAAACTAAATACCAGACCCTTACTTATAGAAATAATCAATGTGGGGGAGGTTTTGTAGTAATACAAGTAGAATTAAAATTAAAGCACTGATCATTTGAACAGTGGAGACAACACCATTATTTTTGTTGAAAATATGTGAAATTGTTTTGTAGCAATGACGTCATAGGCTGTTCTTGAAGTTGCAAAAGTGAAGATGAATTCCTAAGGTTATGGCGTTAAAGATTTGTTTTCAATATGAAGTCTGCTTGAAGCTATATCTGAGAAAAACTATCCTGCAAATTTATATCTTTGTGTCCTCTTTCTGTACTGCCACCGTGTGGACATTAGGTGAAGATCTTTTTGGATTCAATTCCACTGACCTTATGATTTAAACATTAATTAATTCACCCTCACCATATTGCAAATATTTTAAAAGCGTAACTAAATATTAACATAATATTTTGCCCTTGTTTACAGCCTAGACGGAAAACACAGAAGTAGTTTTATTTAGCAGTGGTGATCACATTGTGGAATATTCGAAAGGATGTTAATATTTATTTACGGCAATATTTCCAGGTTCACTTTTATTTCATATATCTGGAAATCTGTAAGTAACTATTTATTATTTAATCCAGATCAGCTGTGTTGGCAACGAAATAGAACAATGCAGTGGAGGGTCATTCTTTCCGTCGCAGACTTGGCGTGGTGCATATTGTGTTTCGTGAATGTACAGCATGTTGTGCGTTGTACTTTTCATTGTGTATATATTTTTATGCTGTGAAAATAACTTGACAATTAAAATGTAAATCTTATAAGGAAGATGATCTGTTTCACTAAAATTTTCAGTAAAAAAAAAGGCAGCACTAAACTAACTGCCCATTATATAATTATGTGAAAAAAAACTGAAAATCTTCATGACATATTAATGATCCGAGTGCAGTAACAGAAAGATAGCTGAAGAAGTATATGCTTTACATTGTGTCCAAAGTGAGAGAGATCACAGTTAGCTTTTGAATATTTCCAATGTGGTGAGATCACCCTAATGTGGTTAATGTTGAAATCATAGGTCAGTTGAAATGAATCCAAAAAGATCTTCACCTAGTGACCACAAGGTCCACAGAAACAGTGTCGTTCTCCTTGTTTGGGAAAACATACAATAAAGTTTAATTAGTAAAATCTAAATTCCATTAAAAATTCAAAAAACTGTACATCAATATCTTTTCTTTGTCTTCTTGAAAATGGATAAACACATAAATAAACTCCTGAAAACTCTACACCGTAGACATTTACCAATATTTCGTTTTATTTTCATAAAACTTTTTCAAGGTTTTTATAAATAAAATTAAAAATTAAAATTTAACATAAAAAAGAGAATTCCTCTCTTTTTTAAAACAATAGAAAATACAATAATTTAAAAGACAATAATGAAAATGCATGAAAATCCATTAAAAATTTATTTATGATGCCTGATTTTTCTACCTTCTAGAATTTGCAAAGAATGAAGCTACATAATGTCACATTTTGGATTTCTTTACAATTTAGCTTCATCAAAACAAGTCACTGCATTTTTAACTTTGTTTCAAGGATAAGGATAAGGATGTAAGAGGGTCGGCTAACAGCCGTTAACCACTCAGACCTCATGCATGGGTCCATTGTGTACCCTCATATAACATTGTTTTAAGTCAATGATTATTCTTTGATTATTCTAAAAATTGATCAATGATTATTCTAAAATTGAGTTCTGTGGTCATGAAGAGTCCTGTGGAATTACAGTATAGCAAGATGACCTTAACGTTCAGCGTGGAGATGTTATCAGTGGTAAAACGAATCCTGCCAAAGATCTCCCATCTGTTCCTAGTTAAAGCTGGACATTGGCATAGAATGTGTTCAGGAGTTTCCTGATCCATTCCACATTTCCTACATACATTACTTTGGGAAATTCCAAATATATGTAGGTGTCTATTAAGAGTACAATGTCCTGGGTCCATTGTGTCCCCTCATAAAACATTGATAACATCAATGATTATTCTTCAACAGAAGGTTGAGTTTCTGTGGTCATAAAGAGTCCTGTAGACTTACAGAAAGATAAAATGACCTTAATAGAAAGTGGAGATGTTTTCAGTGGTGAGACAAAACCTACCAAAAGATCTCCCGTCTGTTCCTAGCTAAAGCTGGACTGAAACATGGAATGTGTTCAGGAGTTATCTGATCCATTCCACTTTTCCTCTGGAGGTTTCGGTATATACCGTCCCTCCTCTGAAGTTTCATGGAAGCTAGCTAGTTAGTACCCTAGATAGGGAAATCTTTGGAGGTCTCTTCTTCAGAGCCCTCCATTGTTACGGGGGAAAAACAGTCGCCCTGCGGAGAGCCCCCATGCGCAGGGAAGGCCATTTTTTTATTTACTCCAGGATTCGGCCTGGTTTCCTAGAGGTACCGTTGAAGACACTATAACCCCAGTGCTATTCATCCATCGGCACGGTCCGCTTAACACCTTAGATTGGGGTAACTTTGTTTCACTTTCAATCACAGTTTTAATTTGTTTCTTCAGTATTTATGGAAAGATTTTAACAATATCTCCATTCTTGAGTTACTTTCTTCCATCACTACACTACTTCAGGTGTTGCTATTTTTTTTTTTACAATCAAATTAAACTTACTGTTTACATAATAATGTATTTATAATCACTGTAGGTTATATAACAATGATCTTTATTATGACAAGCAAAACATGATCCCTGCCAGCAAAAATATGTTCACTAGCTACTACTGCATTTTAAAGTTCACAAGCAACAAAACAAAGCCCATACAAATCAAGCTCCTATTAACCTTTTTACTGCCAGCAGGTCGATATATTAGCCCTTGTTGGTTGCGCGAAAACTGCCACGGGGCGATTTATCGGCCCAACTTTTTTTACTTTTTTTACTCGTGATATGTGGCCTATTCAAGGGCTCCCCTCTCGTTTATCGGCATGTGGTTTATTTCTGCTGCTTACTAAGATGGTTTCACCCTATATATACTGATTGTTCACATTATGCTTGCCTCATAAGTTCTCCCGTGTTTTTTCGTTACTATCATACTATCAGTATCATACTATCTTTAGTGCTGTTCAGAGCTCGCACTGGTCTGTGTTTTCTCTGTGTCTCTTAGTATTTATTTTACACTGTCAGTTTCCAGCAAGATTGGCAACTATTCTTCTAATATTGAGTAAGTATTTGTTGACGAATAATATATCTTACAATTTTATATTATAATAAAATACGAGTTTTCTGTGTTTTTATATCTTTCATTATACAGTCAAACTTGGATAATTCGAACTTGTTTAATTTGAAATTCTGGGTAATTCGAATTTTTGCTCGGTCCCTAGAATTCTGTATTAAAATAATGTTAAAAAATCGTGGATAATTCGAATTTTATTTTGGATAATTTGAATTTTTCGTACGATTGTCCTTAAAATATTACGGTAAAAAATGTTCCTGAGACTTTTCTCAGCTAAGATACATTATTTATTTTAATGGTCTTTCTAAGGAAAACAAAAGTGAGGGTTAGAATGTCACTAAGTGGGGATTTCCAAGGATTTTTCTGGCAGTGAACAACCAAGCAGAGGACGGACTATCTGTGGATACGAGGACAAGGAAATACAAGAGAAGCCCCTACCTAGTGCGTCAGAAGCTATGATGCATATACATGAACTTCGACGCTTTTTTGAAGGTCAGTCTAATGTAGAAGATTCTATTTTTGTATTAACTGATAGGTTGGAATCATATGCTATGACTCAAAGATTGCATTCAATGAAGCAATTAAAAAATATCTGCCTTTTTTTTTTAAAAAAAGTGATGAATAATTAGGCTAGTAAAAAATGTTTGATTTAATGAAAAGAAATGTAGCAGTATTCTTAGATAAATGTAATTCATAAAACAAAAACTCCGCACACAGCATAATTTAGTATTTAACATTACTTTATTAAATACTTTGGCGAATTATCGGGAATTTTACGTCTTCCCTTTGTCAAGCGAAAAATTAAAATATATGGAATAACTACAAACAACAAAAATAGTCTTGAACACAAAAACAAATTAAAAACACATTAAAGCAACAGAGTAGATTGTTGTACAAAGACTCATTCACTTAAAACAATTCATTATTTTAAACAATTTTGGTCATTATTTATTGTAATAAAAATATGCTAAATCAATAATTAAAAACATCAATTGTTAGCAATTTTTTTACATCAATTTTAATAGGTTCCCTCGTACCTATTAAAATTACTTTCTTTAGTATTTTTTATTATATAACTTTCTATGATTTTTCTCATCTTTAAATCCGTTTCTTTAGATAAAATTTTTATATTGCTATTCATAATGTGTCGCTTTTTTATTCAATGGTTTGCAATGTCCAGAGCATCCAAATCTTTGTTCTTTAAAGCCCTAGCGTGTTCCAGAACACATTCAGACAAAGTCCTTTTGGTCTCTCCAATATAGAAATCCCCACGTTTTACAATCAATCCTGTATACTACTCCCATTTCATTTAATCTCTCATTAAAACTTATTTTATTACGTAACATTTTTTTTATTTTATTCTTATAATTAAAAGCTATATTAATATTTAATGATTTACAAAGAGTTTTCAAGAACATGCTGTTGTCATTAAGATACGGAACAAAAACTATATTTCCAATCTTTTCCATTTCTTTTATTTTGAAGGTGTTATAATATCTTATTTGGTCATTGATAAATTTATCTAAATTTAATAAAGTTTTTCGCCAAAGTATTTAATAAATACTAAATTATGCTGTGTGTGGAGTTTTTGTGTTATGAATTACATTAGGAATAATGAAAAGAAACGAATTGAAAGAAGAATATGGAACTAATGTATTCTTAGATAAAGTTCATGTGTTAAATCTTTGATTGTGGTAATCTTTTTTATTTATCTCTTCTGTTTGAGAGAATATCTGTAATTCGAATTTTTGGATATTTCAAACTTTTTCTCTGGTCCCTTCAACTTCGAATTATCCAAGTTTGACTGTATTTTCACATTTTTTCTTTGTTCATATATATTAGTGAACTTGCTGTTTATCGTATTTTGCTTGACCTTTCCTGTCGTCTAATTTTACTACGAATCGGTGCAAAACCTGTGGTGTTCAATTCTCACAGAACTGCATTTTATTGGAAAAATAGTTACATTTTACCTATTCAAGTAAATAAGTTTTCCTGAACTATGCGCCCCTCTTTCTCCATGCCGTTTAGTGTTGGACGAGTAGGTGCAGCAATTTGCGATTTATAATTTTTCATTTTGATACAATTTAGAAAAAGTTATTTTAGGGCTGCCTCTGTGACAAATGTCAAAGTGTTTGAAAAGTAAGGATATTGAAGATGCGCTCATCTCTAATGATGATAACAGTGATTTGCCATCAGAGATCTCCAATAAAGAGATTTCTTCTTCTAGCAGCAAAGAACCCTTCCTTTACACCTCAAGGCCAGGTACAAAGAGGCGCCAGATCTCTTCTTCCTCCAAGGGAGATGACTCATGTGGGTCCGACATAGAAGAGGATAGAAATGCTGATCCAGGCAAAGGCGAGTGGGTCGAAGTGAGAGTGAATGGTGATAACCCTCCAAAGATACCCATTAAGTTTCTAGAGATACCAGGACTGAAGCATGCTCCTCCAAGTGATGCACAACCAATCCAATACTTTCGTTTATTTTTTACGGATGTTCTATTGAAAGAAATTGTTAGGGAAACAAATGCATTCACTCGACACTTTTGCAGAACTCCAAATGCTCGTGCGAAAAATAGGGAAAAAATAACGGTTACCGAACTAAATGATTTCATCATATGCACTTTGAATATAGGCCTAATTCGAAGGCCAACAATTGAATCTTATTGGTTCACTCAAAAATCGCAATACATCAGATGGTTTCATAAGATGTTTCCTAGAAATCGATTCCAATTGATCTTGAAATTCTTTCATTTAGCTGACACAAAAAACCTGCCTCGGCCAGGGGAAGCAGGATATGATCCTTGTGTCAAAATACAGCCCTTCATTGACCATGCCAACTTAGTTTCCAGGCACCACTATACCCCCCATGAGTATCTGAGTGTTGATGAAAGCTTGGTTGGCACTAAAAACCATAAGCAACTACTGCAATACATTCCTAGCAAGCGTCATCATCGTTGGGGAATAAAGTTCTGGATGTTATGCGATTCCGTGTCGCACTCTTTGCTATCTTTTTATGTTTATAGAGGCGCTAAGAGAAAAGAAGAAAAGGATCTAATAAAAAAAGTTTGGCTTGGCTTACACAGTTGTAGAAAAGTTATTGAAGATGGGTAACTATCTAAACAAAGGTTATCATATTTTTATGGACAATTTTTTCACATCAGTACCTCTAGCTGAATACCTACACAAAGTAGGAACTATTCGCAGGAATAGGAAATTTATTCCAATAGAATTAAAAGAAAAATTTCAAGTAGAAGAAGAGCGGTACTACCGTAATGGCCATATTCTTGCTGCTGCCGTGCGGGGAAAAAAAATCCCAGCGATTTCCTGTGATTCTTCTTTCGATGAAATGCAAAGCAGAAAAGAGTAAACGCTCATCTACACAGCAAGATCAGGAATCTACAAAGACGTGGAGAAGCCTTCCATTATTCAATTCTATAACAATTATATGGGAGGAATCGATACGTCAGACATGATGCTCTATACCTATCTTGACGAGAGATGTACAGTAAAATATTGGAAAAAGATGTGCTTCAATATTTTTTTGTGTACGGTACTGAATTCCTATATAATACATAAGGAAAATTTGACATCTGGAAAAAGGCCTTTGTCCAGGGAACATTATATCAGTATCAGCATAGTTCAGGAACTTGGCAGAGAATGGCTTCAAGAAAAGCAAAACAGAGTTAGGCAACCTGCATCATTAGTGACATGTGGTGTCAAAAAACTTATAAAATTGCCAAATAAAAAAGAGAAGGACTGTTGTGTGTGCAGTATAAGAGGGAAAAAGGGAAAAGGACAAAGAAAAAGATCCCGAACTGTGTGTGGTAAATGCAATAAGCTGATGAGAACGTGAGTGTACAGACTTATAAAATATTTTATATCTCTTGCAAAAGTTAATTGATCATCAAGAAAATGTACCACTGGAGAGAAAACTAAATTTTATCAATAAGAAATACCATTTCATTGCTTGTAAATAATATTATTCTAATCATAATGTGAAATAAACATAGAATTTTGAGTTTTTTACATATATAGTAATTGATTTGAGCCATGCCGGCTTGGCCGAGCGGTGTAGACGGCAGTCTGCCACGTGTGGTCAGTGTGCCGGCACCTGGGTTCGAATCCTGGTCATGGCATGGCTATTTCTTTCTTTCTACTGTGTTTCATCCGTTTCCCCCTGGGACTTACTCTCTTAGATATATCCTCAATGGGAAGTGAATTCTCGTCTCTGATTTCCTAGCCTTGTCCTGACGTTGTCAGGGGGTCCGTTGCGGCCCATTCGCAAGTAGTAGTAGGAATTAATTTGTTATTTTTTTCTTTCTAAAAATTAAAGTCAACCCCCATAATTCTTCCATGGCTCTAAGCCCCAACTATATCTTCAGCATTGGGAAAAAATCTAGATGTATTAAATAAAATTAAGTACTAGAAATAATTCAAAATCTGAAATCTTGCAAACTTCCTGAAAAGAGCCTTAGCAGTCTTCGCACATCCCGCCCACAGTGGGCTGGCAGTAAAAGGGTTAAGGTCTTCAAGATTTCAGATATGCAAAAGCTGTTACAGATTTACAGCAATATTTGTCAACAAATTTTATTTCACAACTGTCTGGCTATCCTTCCTTCAACAGGCTCTAATATCTTCTTTGCCAAGCAAACACATGCAGATTTCTTATTATCCTCAAATATTGGTTCAATAATTATCTGCTAGTTCTCTGACACATGTTAAATGGGCACTTAAAGTGTGTGTAACTCCATTATACAGTATGTGAGGTCTGCATTTGAGTAATTCGATATTAAATGCAACAGTTTTTGATCTTCATATCTGTGATTTTTCATTAAACTTATCTATGTTTTCTAAAGACAAAGAATAATAATCACATATCTTTATTCCAATGCCATTTATTATTATGGCAAATACTAAAGTGTCGAAATTTTTGGAAAAGTGTGTGCACTATTACAAAGAAATGCATATGTTTTCAATTCTATTCAGCAAAGAAATTAGCTAATTATCTCAATTGAAAGACTGATAAATACTATTTTGTTCACTATTTACTTTAATTAAACTTAAATTATGTTTTTTAAATCATTTCATTTAAAGCAATGTATTTTCAACACTAGCCTAATAAATTAAAATTTAAAAAAAAAAAATGTAGCTCATTTCTTAACACTTTTTTCTACAAACCTACCAAATAGGAAGATGAAATACACAATAGTTAACTAATAATTAAATCACTTAAACAAATTTTGGGCAGTATAGATATATAGAGAGGTGGTATTCTTTAAAGTGCAGAATAGAGATATATAGAGAGGTGGTATTCTTAAAGTGCAGAATAGCTCAACTTAACCAATCAGAATGATGAGCACACTGGTGTCCCAAGGGAGGAGTTGTAATCATTCTCCAATTGCATCTGAAAATCTAGGATTTTGGACCTTGTTCTTTTGGTCACTTTGTAAACCTTTGTAAACCTCACCATTTGAAAAGGGAGACAACTTTTTATAGATTGAACAGCTAAGACCATCATAACCACTCCCATTCCAAATCAAGGGCATGCATCTGGATGAGAATCAGCGCATCTTTAAAAAAATATCTTTTAACTGTATTTCTGAACGAAATAATTATATTCTGAAATTTAGGTGGAGCCAAAAGAATTGAAGAATATGATCTTTTTTTAATTTCATATTGTATTTTAAAAATATAATACTGTAAAACTTGCAAATTTTATATTTGAATTAAATATATCAATAGAATGAAAACACATTTCTTGAGTTGTAAAATGTGTAAACATTAAATTTTGTGATGCACAGGTGAAACAAACCTTTTCATTTTTTATTTATAGAATGCATACAGGAAGTTTCAAGCAATTATTAAACTGCAGTGTTTTTATAAGTGTCTAATTTGACATGAAGTAGTTCATGCAAACCTGTTCTGGCATAGCCTTGTGGTCTAGGTGGTGGCCTCCCAAGAGGCTGATGTGTCAGAATCTGGGTTCAAATCCCAGCAAGGGCATGAATGTTTATTTCCCTTCCTATGTTTGTCTGCCTCCTCTTCACTTTCTCTTCAGGTTTGAAGCCATTCGATAAGCCTGGAAAACCACCTCAGTATCTGCTCCAAAGAAATACCTGGCAGTAGGTATAAAATGTATCTCCCAAAACACTTGGTCCATGTGAGAGATTAGACTAATACACCCCCCAGGGGAAGGCTTTTCTATATCCAGAAAAGGGCTGAAGAACAAGCAGCTCATGAAAATGCATGTTTCTTTTGTTCAACTTAACATAAAAATTTAATGTTTAGCTTATTTGAAGCTCAAGATATATGCTTTCACCTCATATGTACTATGATTTAATTCAAATATAAAATCATTAAGTTTTATAGAATCAGTTTTAAAATTGAAATTTCAGTAGGCTATGTAAGTCAGATTGTTTGAAATTAAAAAAAAATAATAACAAATAAATACTGTATTTTTCAATGTAAATTTTAATGTAATGTAATCTAACTAAGCTTTAGAATATACTTCATTTTGAAATATTTTTTTAAAGGTGTGCTAATGCATATTCGAACGTTCTGAGCAGTGAAGCTGAACCAATTTGCATTTTCTCTGAACAGCATCTACTCTGTACATCAATTGCACACCATTGTTAAGTGATTTAATTATTAGTTAAATATTAAATCTGAATTCCATCTTGATATTTAATCCATTAAATTATACAATGATTAAAAAAAAATAACTTAAGTTTAAATTTAATTAAATAGTGAATGAAACAGTATTAATAGACTTTCAATTGAGATAATTAACTTATCTCTACACTAAGGAGAATTGGAGATCTATGGGATTAAATTTTATAATTTTTCTGAAACGTTGATGCTTAATAATTGTCATAATAATAAAACTGCACTGAAATAAACAAATGGATGGTTGTCCCAGGGTTATAAGAAAGATTGCATAAACACACTGATTGCGCTCTCATGCAAATAACATATCACATGATCATGTGATCACTTAGGGATGGAAGGTCATTATTTTGCAGTCAGAAATGTCACCTGGGGTTCCAATTTGGTAGGATAGTTGCTCTTTCCAATGCAAAATTTTTGGATTCCAGCATAATAACAATGTGTAAACAATGAATGCACAAGGTGCTCATTAATTTTTGCTCATTGCACATTAAACTTTGGAGTGTAAACAACAAAATTCCAAGGTGACAAAGTCAATTATCAGTTGAATAATTACTGAGAGCAAAAGGAAGCCAATTAGTTTGGACTGAAATAAGATATCCCCTCAGAACAGCACAGTTTTTTCCTCTAACATCTCACTAGTTTTCAACTTTTCAATTATCAACATAGTCTAAAGTGTTTGTATTGACAGTTCAGTATAAAATATTAGGATAATCAAGTTAAAAATTTTAAAAAAATACTAATTTTACTCATTAAAATTAACATTTGAGAATTAATTTCTTTTTTCTCCAATGCCCGGGCTTTTTGTGTGTGTATAAAACTTTCTTTTATTATTGAAATCAAATGAAGTACTCTCCGATTCACTCAACTGATCTCATGTGCAAAGACAAGATCTCATTCTTTGATGTGATTACTAATGCTGTACTTTTGCAAAATTCAAGGAGTGAGGAATTTGTAACTCAATTTAATACAATTCACTTTACTTTTAAAATATTTATTTCTGAAATGCTAATTAATTAATAATTGATGCTAGCAAAGTTACATAATTCTATAAAATTAAATCTTATTAAATAAAAAAAGCTAACCTGTGAGTTGGCTTCATCCGAAGGAATTCCCTTGATAGTTGCATAGAATTCTAAATGTTCTTGTGGAGTTAAATTTTCAAAGAGCACATCATCTTGAGGACAAATCCCAATCATTTCTCTAATTTTAACCAAACTTACAGAATCATTAACATTATATCCAAATATACTTGCTGATCCACTGGAGGAAGGAATCAATCCTGTTAAAACATTCAGAAGGGTGGTCTTGCCAGCCCCATTATGGCCCAAAAGTGCAGTAATTTGGCCTTCGTAAATATCAAGAGAAATTCCTGTCAAAATAAGTAATAAAGAATTAAAACCATTTCCTACCATATGCCCAAAGTCATCTTGAGAATGCAATTATATTTTTTTACATAACTACATTTGAAAAAAATCAATTGTGATAGGCGAATCAACTTGTAATCAATAAGTAGCACAGATCAATACACAACTTCAGTTGTGATGACTCACTAGGCTTATTGTGCATAAAATTTGAAAACAGGTGCATTAAGAAATGACAATGGATTCACCTGATAGAATTCATAATGAATTCAGAAATTATCTTTAAAGAGAATAATTACACATTAACAAAGGAAACAGCATAAAACTTAAGTACAGGATAATGTATGAGTTATATTGAGTTAGAGGTAATCGCAGCATTGCCTACAGATTATAAGCTTTTAAGTGTAAAAGGTTTTTAGAAGTTTTAGCCAATGTGCAATGTCATATAAGTACTGTTGATGTGAAGTTGAGGTGTAGCCAGTTTTGTGGAAGAGAGTTACTTCTTAAAAAAAAAAAAAAAATCACTGCAGAGGCTGGCCATTAAAAGTGCAACACTGCAAAAGACAAGAGCTATCAAAGCCACATTTATTTTACAGATAACTTATGGTACAAGGGTGAAATGATTGCAATTACAGCTCGGTGCGACTTGCGGAACATAAAGAAATTAGTATCTCTTGTGGCTACTTTTGTTACATGGTCCAGCATACAGAGGAAGATATGTTCGATATGCATTTGGGGTATATCAGTCTATGTATTTTCAACATGGTGCCAAAGTTCATCTGCAGTATCCATGGGTGGTCTGTGGTGTACAAGTTATTGTGCAATCATGGACCAGACATGTTCAATAGGCAACAGATCTGGTGAATGCGCGAGGCAAGGAAGAAGTTGAACATGGTGGCCATCCAGGAATTGTTGGATGTTGCATGCCACATGCAGCTATGCACTGTCCTGTTGGTAAGTGGCCCCAGGCAGGTCCTGAAGATAAGGGACAACAACAGGCATCAACAGGCATCAACATCTCAGAGATGTAACGGTGGCTTTTCAATTTACCAGGAGGGCATACTAGGTGAGAGTGGGACTGAAATCCTATGGCACTCCAAACCATAAGGTCAGGTGCTGGACCAGTATGGTGATGCATAATGCAGGACTCACTCAATCTTTCGCAGCGGTGAAATCATTAATCATTTAATCATTTCAGAATTTCAAGCAAATTATTAGGTGATCCAAGGATCTAAAATCTTGTTTGGGTTTCAAGTGGGCTACATAGATGTCCTTATTCCCAACAGATGTTATGACAACAGGAGAGTGAAAACAAAATGGTGAAAATAACAGGAATACATAAATTCAATAGTAATCAATGTGACCATTTAAAACTTCTGTAGCAGCTAACATGGCAATTAGCTGAAAATCTACGCCCCATGAACTTTCAAAGGGAACAAGAATAGCTAAGTTTTAGAGTAGTCAGCAATAGATAAAAAAACAGATGTTCATATGAGAAGTGAAAAAGTCAATTTGGTTTGAGATAACAAATACAAAGGATACAGAAAAATTCAAGATCACCAAAAAGATTAATAGATAAAGTCAGTCTATCAAATTTAAATGAAGAGAAATAAGGCACTTAACCATCTGAAGTGCCTTATAATCTAAATGAAGCATCAGGAAAATGTAGGTGTCATATATAAAGTATAAGGACCATAGACAGGATTGGTGTGCATTAAAATAATTCAATAAAATATCTCTACTAGAAAAGAGGTAGTTGCTGTTAATATTTCAATCAAATGTATGTCGAAAGTGGTGATTTCCTGGAAAAAAATTAATGAGTACCATGAACGGTTGAATTGGCAGGTCTTTCACTCTTAATTGGTGGATCAGCAGAGCTCAGAGACTTTGAATGTGGACAACTCATTGGTATTTTTAATTTTATTCTTGATTTTGACTGTGTTAAGATGTCTACGTTTTATATGACAGAACTGTTCAATTAACATTGATCTCAATGGTTAAGTGAATTACTTCTGATTATTTACTGAGTTTTAGCATGTGACATTAAAAAAAAAATTAATACTAAGGCATTTACTTTGCTTTAATAGTGCTAAGACATATAATAAATAACTAGTAATTGTTACAATTACACTATGTGATCAAAAATACATGGACACCCCTATGCAATAGTGAACTAAAGCCTAGATGGTATGACAACATCATGTACCAGTGTAAAAAGAGGCAGGGAATCGTGTGTTGTTAATTGATATAAAGTAACAGTAGAATGGGTCGATCAGCAGAGATCAGTGACTTTGAATGTGGACTGGTCATTAGCTGCCACTCGAGTAATAAGTCTGTCAGGGACGTTTCAACCCTTCTAAAATTGCCAAAATTGACTATTGGTGATGTGCTTGTGAAGTGGAAATGGGAAGGCGCAACCACAACAAACCGTGACCAGATAGGCCACATATAACTTATCTATAGACTGGGAATGTTAAATATTGAAGGTGATGGTTCGTGCAAATAACTGAACAATGATTGAAACAATGACCCTTAAGTTTCACAGTGGTACTAACACTCTAGCCAGTATCATCACTATTTGCCGAGAGGTCAGGAGGAATGGGGTTTCATGGTCTGGCAGCTGCTCACAAACCTAACATATCCCCTGTGAATGCTAAATGCCACCTGAAGTAGTGTATAGAGCGACAAAAGAGGAAGAGTGGAAACATGATGTGCAGTGATGAATCATGCTATACCATGTGGCAGTTCGATGGTACAGTTTGGGTGTGGCAAATGCTCAGGGAATGATATCTGCCATTGTGTGAAGTGCTAACAGTGATATTTGGAGGAGGTGGCATTACGGTCTTGGTGTGTTTTTAATGGAATGGACTCAGTCGTCTTGTACCACTGTATAGCAATGTAAACGCAGAAGGGTACAAGGACATTTTGTTCAGTTACGTACTGCCTACAATAGAGGACCACTTCAGTTATGAACATTGCCTCTACCAGCATGACAACACTCCTTTCATAAAGCAAGATCAGTGAGGGAATGGTTTGTGGACATTAAGGTTCCAGAATTGGACTGGCCTGTCCAGAGTCCGGACCTGAACCCAATCAGGGATAACTCTGATTGACCTATGGGAGGAATTAGAACATCAACTTCTTTCCAGACCCCAAAGTCTCACATCATGATATGCTCTGGCTATAGCTCTTCAGGAAGAACAGGCTGTCATTCCTCCAGAGACGTTCAGGAACCTGATGGAAAGTCTCCTCGGCAGTGTCATGGCTATGATATAAAAGGCAAAAAGTAGACCCACCCCATACTAAAATCTACTACTGGGAAGTGTGTCACGGGGAAAGTCTGACTATGGTTTTGGGTAAATGTCCAGATATTTTTGATCACATAGTGTCTATTTTTTATTTTATTAAGAAAAAAGAAGTAAATTGTTTTGTTTTTGTTTTTTACCATCAACTGCTACAACATCTTCATCTTTAAATCTTGTAAATACCTTGGTCAAATTAGAAATTCTATAATGATACAAAAGAAAAATAGCAATTTCAACATTCTTAACGTAAATAACATTTGTTTGTTTTTAATTACCAGTTTATTTGGTTACCAAGTTGTACACCAAACAATTTACATGACGAGGGGTGGTGCATCTTATAAGCTGGCAACTTGCTTTGCAATTAACTACTGATGCATGTACAGTATATAAAGAATGGAAGAATTCCAATTAATTCTTCCATTCTTTATATATTGGTATGATTATCAATGATTTTTCAGAGCTGTTTTATAAATTCTGAATAAAGCACTCTAACCTCATTACATTTTTTTTTGCATCCATTAATCATCAAGATCTAGGAACTAGGAATTTCTGATCTTCTGTATAAATATTACAATAAAAATAATCTCTCCTTTTGTAATTATGGCAAGAAATTGTTTCAAGAACCATTAAATTTCTCTCTATGGTCAGAATGAAATGAAAAGTAAAAATTTGAATCTCATGATGTAGTTATAATAATGAAAATATTTATAATTTTATTCTCTCTCTTTCTGTATTTTTCTTTCAATTCTGCTTAAGCTATTTTTTTTTCACGTCTTAATTGTTTTATATTACCTTTTCAATAACCCAATCTCTGTCTTTTATTTTTTTTCTTTATCTTTTAGGATATTTTTAAATATTCAAACAGAACAATTTAAAAAAAAAAAAAAATCACTTATTTCTAAAATGATAAAAAATTTCAAGTTTCTGTTTGTCATATTTCAGCAATTATAAACGACAAAACTATCACACACCTGAAGACAGAGAAAAATGTGTTTTAAAATAATCACAGTCAAATATTACCTATGAATATCCAGCAAGCAAATACAACTTTACTATGCTGTAAAAAAAATTACTTTTTAAATTTTTTTGAATATTGTCATTTTTCACCTTTGACATTTTCACATTCTTTATCATTTTTCATATCTGTTAGTTGAAGACGTTGTTTCTATACTGTGCATTTGTTTTTGTCCCTGCCCACTTGTTAACCTTTAATCATGGCTTAAGTATAGCATGTCTATCCAAATACACGATTTTTATATGCAATGCAATTTTCAATCTATATACATAAAACATTTAGTATTAAATTTTCAAATCATACCATAAGCTGATCAAAGTTCATCAGAGATCTACCTAGCAATATACAGTCATATCAGAATAATGTGATCACCTGGAAATCACAGTGAACCCACCCAGGCATGTGAGAGAGTGCATCTGATATGGTCGAGAACACAGATATGTAAGTGGCAGGTGAGGACAGATTGCCAGTAGTACATAATGCAATCACAATGGGCAGAGGAAGTGATTTGATGGACTTGCAAAAAGGAATGATCACAGGCTAATGATCGAGGCTGTTCTCAATCTGCCATAGTAAAGGTGTACCAAGATTGGAGAAGTGGCACACTAAGTAACTCGCATCGTCAGAACTGTGGAGCCCTAAAGGCCACTGATCCCAGAGGAGAATGTCACCTTCGTCGACTGCTAAAGGCCAATCGACATGCAACAGTACAGCAACTGATGACTCAAATGAACATTGGGGCACTCAGCTGTGTGTCCAAGATAACTGTTGCACATAGGTCTCCCATGTAGAAGCTACGTGAAGATGCCAATGTTAACCAAGGTCCATTGGAAACAACAGCTCCAATTCTCAAGGGAATACCGCCATTGGATATTAGAAGAGTTTTTACTCCACAAAACTGACAGGCGGTGGTGGATATGCCAAGAGGCACATGAGAAACAGCACCTGAACACATTTGTTGGGCAAATACAGGCTGGCGATGGCAGTGTTCATATCTGGGGGATGTTTTTGTGGAATGATGTGGGTTCACTGTTATTACTGGATGCAACAATGAACACCAATAGCTATCTATCCATTGTCAGTGATCACGTGCATCACTTCATGTTGCACTTTTACCCTGGTGAAGATGGTGTGTACCAACAAGACAATGATCCTTGCCATATCCCTCAGGTGGTTCATGACTGGTTCTGGGAGCACAACAGTGAACTATCCATACTACCTTGGCTGGCGAATTCACCCAATCTCAGCCCCGTATTGGACCATTTGGATTAACAACCATGTAATCTTTGGGACCTCAGTGCTCCACTGCAATTCGAATGGGCACATGTGCCTTTATCTACCTTCCAGAGCATCATTGCGTCCATGTCATGCAGTCTACAAGCTCTAATCAAAGCCAAGGGTGGTTATTACCATTAGGTAGGTGGTCATATTATTCTGATACAACCGTATCAGAAATATTTATATTTATAAGTTAAAAATTAATTAATTTATTACTTTATAAAAATTTTCCTAAAGCTCACTTGTTTCAATAAAATATAGTTAATATCACATATCATCATATAATTTGCTTAATAAATATTCATATATGATAAAAAAAAAAATCTGATTAAAGCAAATGGCCTTTGGGTCTCACTGAAGTAAGGCTTCCAGCAATCCCTGACCAATGGGACATAGGCTTGTAGTGGGATATTTAAGTTTGAAAAAAATGGTAGATATGTTTTTAATGCAGATTGTGAGTTATCTATGCACTAAGGAAGATATTGGATAGATATCAGAAGAAAATCTGTCATTGAAATTTTAGTTAATTTTATCTTTGTTATACATAAAATTTTCTGTATAATACTATACACTATAGGACTAGAAAGAATACGACATTTTTTTTTCATTACAAATCCAACCAAGGTTATTAACTTATTACCCATATTTTACATATTTTACTTTGAATTTGATCCTGTAATATTTTGCAACGACTCTATAAGAAAATTAAATATTTTTATCTAAAAAAATTACTTTAAAATTTTTTTTGAATATTGTCATTTTTCACCTTAGATGTTTTCATTCTTTACCATTTTTCATGATGTCTGTAGTTTGTTAGTTGAAGATATTGTTTTTCAAATCAGGCTATGGCTAAAGAGTGTTAACTATCAGAAGAATTCCACCAGGACACTGTTTACATGAGTTACTCAGGTTAAACGTATGTTAACACAAACAATGCCAATTTTTTTTTTTCATTTCCCACTACTGTACAGGCTGTTCTGAAATGCTACAAGGAATGGAGGAAAGAAATGATCACTGCACATTCAAGACAACCTCTTAACATAATATCCTATGAAGATGCAGATATTATAGATATATCAAAGCTGGTTGTCAAAGCACAACAAAATTCAAATTGTGAGCAAGGGTGAGAAGTAACACGTTATTAATAACGCCGGAACTTTTTTAATTGAGTAACTGTAACTCAGTTACTTTTATTTGTAAAAGAGTAACAAAAACATGTTACTTTTTGCGTTACTTTTTTGTCCATTTTTTTGGTTTACTTTCACACCAAGCTATTGAGAGATTTGGCAAGAGCTGTTTCAAAAATGCCATATCAGTCATCCGGATGCTAGTGTTACTCAAGATCTTTCCTAAGAAGATTATATTAGAAACTAAATCCAAATTTCATCTATGGTCTTATCCCAGTCGCTGTTGTTTCAATAGTCGACAAAAATACACGATTTTTACGAGTCTCTTGAGTGGTTTACTTCAAATTGCAGAAGACTACTGAGCACAATACAAACAGTTAGCATTATAAAGATATCTGGTAAAAAAGTAATGTTGTAAGAAACTTTAAAAAAAAGCGTTTCAACTTCATATAATATATATATTTATACATAGTATATTTAATAAACGCAAATTATTACTGTGAACTTACAATTCCTTTGTTTGTAATTGTAACCAACCCCTACGTAAAGAACTACCTTGGAAGCTGCTTCCAAGTGAAACGTTTTTGAAGTAAATTATTATTTGGAAGTTAATAATTTTTAAATTTTAAATGTGAAACTTGGCATTTACATTTATAGCTAAGAGACTATCTTTCCGTTGAGAATTTCGATAGCCCTGCATCTTAGTCTAGAAAATCCTACAACTTAGTGACTAAGTCAATGTTTCCCATCGAATAAATCTAACAGATCTGCTTGCTAATAAAGAAGCTGCTTATTTGTTTATTTTTAAAAATTTTTGATAAATAAACAAATATGTATTGGAATGTCTGTAAGCAAACAAAGATTTCTTTCCATTCCTTGATTGTAATAAAGATCTATAAAACATGGTGTCAAAATTTAGAGAAAAACATGCTCTTTATTTTTTTTAAAATTGCCTTCAAAAGGATCAATATATTTCAATTGGGATAAAAAGAAGAAAAATGACGAAATAATTTCACTATTAAATACACTGTGTTTAAAGAAGAAACAAAATCAAAAGCTTCCTCAAATGTTTTGAATTAAGTTTTAATTAATGGGAAAAAATAAAGGGTTTATTTATGCTCAATAAAGTAATAATTCATGTTTTATAAAATATCTTATTTATTTTCTCTTGTAATTTTAGTTTTGCAACTTAAATAAATATCACAATGAACGAAAAAAATGACAGCTTAAATAAAAAATTTGATAAAATTAATTAAAGAAAGCAATAATTTGGGGGCAAGTAACTGTAACTCAGTTACTTTTTAAAAGTAACTTACCCAACCCTGGTTGTGAGCATAACATTTTACAATTTTAAGATTGAGATAAATACTGTAGCACAACATTAAAAGATGCAAGATTGAATGCCAGAGGACCAAGTAAGAAATCACTTATTTTTATGAAGAATCAGTAGCCACAATTTGTGTCTGCCAAAAAACATTCATCTTGGAGAAGACCAGACTGGAGAAAGTAATTTCCTCTTAAAATCAAGTTCAATCTTTTTTGGGGTTTGATTTTCAAATATGATCATTGTTCCAATTGCAAAAAGTTTTAAGTCTACAGGGTAGCACACATAAAACTGGCTCCAATAGACATTTCTTTTTGCATTGTATTATTATTATAGTGAGTATTTACGTGCGCTGATAAATTTACAATATTATGTACGCCGACGCACAGATATTAGAAAAATAAAAACATAACAACAAAGAAATGGAACAACTAGTTTCGACACATATAGTGCCTTTTTTCAAGTTCACGAAATAAAAAACAAACACGCCAAAGATCCTCCGACGAGATACTCTCCACGCAGGGTGTCGTGTACGCCATACCCTGCCTTCAGCAACCATGTTTTTATGTTGGTGAGACAGGTCAACAACTGGGAGACCGCCTTTACCAACATCAATATGCAATCAATAACCGAAACACCAATTACGCAACTGTCACCCACGCCACAGACCACCATCACAAGATCAACATTCAAGGCACCGTTATCGTTTGCAGGGAAATCAACGCCTATCTTAGGAAGTGCAAAGAATCGGTCTTTATTTTAAGTGAGCCCTCCTGTTACAACGAAACCATTTCTGTGAAAAATATCAGCAAATACAAAATCCGAAAAACAAAAAGAAAAGATTCTTTAATTCAAGGCACTCTGCTAAGGGCAAAAACAAACCATAATAAATAGCAGGGAGAAACGAGAGAAGGGGAGGGCCAAAAGAGGGGAGAAAGGTTGCAGGTTTTAAGCACTCTTCCCCTCCGCTATCCCAAGGCAATGGGCAAGTGAAAGGAAGCTCCGCTCGCGCCCGGCGCCTTCCTGCCAACGCCACAATCCCCTCCCACACGCAGACTGACTATATAATCAAGACCCCAGTTTTATTTCGTGAACTTGAAAAAAGGCACTATATGTGTCGAAACTAGTTGTTCCATTTCTTTGTTATTATGTTTTTATTTTTCTAATATCTGTGCGTCGGCGTACATAATATTGTATTATTATTTTGGGAAAGATTTTCTGTGCGCCACCCTGTAATATAACAAGCAAAGGAGGATGTTCTGGTGGCAATTCAGTTTCAATCAGATTTATCCTCTTCACAAGATCAGTGGCCAGATCAAGATCAGTGGGCTAGTATAAAAGCATATCCTAGAATATTACACCTACTTGTGCAAAAATTATGATTGCACTTTTCAGCACAATAATGATCCAAAATACTATAGTCATCTTTTCATCCACTGGATGGAAAATGGAAGGATGTGAATTCTCAATTTGTCAAGTCAGACTCCAGATCTCAAAGAACAGACAGATATGGGAAGAACTAGAAAGAAGTGCTACAACACTGGGATCACAAAATTAATCAAAAAGTTGCATTTACTGCAAGAAAAATCCCATTATTAGCTCTTGAAATTGATTGACTCAAGCTGCTCAAGGACTTTCCTCCCAACTAACTATTCAAATGCTCAAAATATCTTTGTTGTTGTTAGCTTTTGTGTTAATTTTTGTTAATTTGCCAGTGTTCTGAATGCTAGCATATCAAGGTAATTATAATGCAAAATTTGAAACAAAGTCATTTTATTTTAAAACAGTCGCAATAAAAAAGGGCCTCGCACACTTTCTAGTACTACTGCATAAAGGAAGACAAGTTACGATACTAAAACAAACAGAAATGTTGATAGGATGTAAATGAATTATGAATGCATACACCAATTTATATTGCCCTACCTAATGGCTTCTTTTCCTGACAATTCTGCAGATGCAGGTTCGATATCATTTTCATCTATATTGTGATTAGATGTGGCAATTGGAGAATTTACAGCAACATCAGCTTCTTTTCCACACCAAAATGAAGGCAAAAAGCAAAACCATGGACGCAATTTCACACCATATTCACCTGCAAGATATATGATAACAAACAGTTTAAAAGCACTTTTCTATACTCGACTATTATCTTTGATAAAAAAAAAAAAAAATTAGGAATGCACAAAATGAGACACTACTTATTAAGTAATTAATATCTTTTTCAATTTTAAATAGTTTTTAAATGTAGTGATGTATATTTTATGTCTTTTATGCAAAAAGAACTATCTCAAGCAATTCTCAAAATATTAAATAATTCCATTCTACAAGTTATTTAAAACCTAACTTTTTAGAGAATTTTATAAACATTTTCTTTAGCCTTCAAATGATTTTGTGACATCATCATTATTATGTAGATATAAGCCAATGACTTCTAGTTTGATGTTTGGTTGTTTTATGCTACTGTATCACCAAAAGTTTAAAATGTTTACAAATTCAACTATTCAAATAATAGTTGATTTTTAAAGTTAAGACACTTGGAGGAAAGTATTTAGAAAATTGTGAAATTATCTATCTTAGGAATTCTAAGTTTTATGTAGAATTACATTATTGAATATTAACTTTTTTTTCCCATGACAAAATAAACAAGTTCTCAATGACAGTACATATTCTTAAAATAAAAAATCCTCCCATATTCTTCAATTGATACTTTTAGAAAACGTATAGCTATTAGAGCATTCACATGTAGCCATTGTGCTAGGTCACTGAGAATGAAGCAAAAATTCATACAAGACACAGTTGATTGGAATTCTCAAAAAAGCTTTGAAATGAATTTGTATGCATAAAGACAATACACAAAATATGAAAATCATAACAGTCATATTAATGTGTGTAATACTTAAGCATGCTTAAGAATATCCAACAGATAAGGATTAGAAACATATCATAATTGGATAAGATGGAAAATGATATACACTGCTGGCCATTAAAAATGCAGCACTACGAAAAACAAGAGCTATCAAAGCTATATTTATTTTACAGATAACTTATGGTTCAAGGGTGAAATGATTACAATTATAGCTCGGTGCGACTTGCAGAACATAAAGAAATCAGTATCTCGTGTAGCCACCATGGGTGGCAAATAATGTCTGCTAACGACCCGGCATAGAGAGGAAGAGACATTGGCTATGTGTTTGGGTTATGTAAGTCTATGAGGTTTCGATATGGTACCAAAGTTTGTCACTGTAGCCAAGGGTGGTCTGTGGTGTGCCAGTAGTTGTGTGATCATGGACCAGACATGTTCAATAGGAGACAGATCCGGTGAACACATGGGGCACAGAAGAAGTTGAAAATGGTGGCCGTACAGGAATTGTTGGACGTTGCATGCCACATGTGGTCACACATTATTCTGTTGGTACGTGGCCCCAGGTAGGCCCTGAAGATAAGGGACAACAACAGGCTCCCCACCTTGGAGATGTAATGGTATGCTCGCTCAGAGTTTTGCCACAGAGCCACCACTCACAGTTGCGACCATCATGGTGTTGCACACAGAGGTGGGATTTGTCGGAAAAAATGATGTCATGCCATTCATCCCTTCATGCGTGACATTCTACCATTGTAGCCATAGGTGCCTGTGGTGGACAGTGAAAGGTAGCCAAAGCAATGGTTGCCTTACAAAAATTCTGTGATACTCTAGACGATATTGAATAGTACGTGCGGGACTGGCCGCTGTGCAACACACCCTAATTATTGAGCTAGGGCTTGTGATGTGGCTGAATGATCTGTAATAGCCATGAACACAAGATGTCTGTCCTCTCATTCGGTGGTGTGACAGGGCCGTTGGGATCCTGCATGTGAGTTTATCCATCCTTGACGCACTGATTGCATATTCACATCATTGTGGCCATTTTTTGTTCAACACGAGCACCAATTTCTTGGAAATTCATAGTCTCAATATGCCACAATTCTTCCACACTCAAAGTCGGAAACCTGCTGGTATGGCTACCATATTCTTTGACAAGGCATACTGAAGACATCTGTGCACAAGAATGGCGAGCAAACACAATTCCAATATTGCACAGCAGCTCTCTGTTCTCTTATACTGCTTCCAGGGACGTTACTGGCTCACATTATTTGCATATGTGCTGTGCTGCTAATCATTTAAATGTGCTCCCATGATCTAAGCGTAATGCAAGTTTCAGGTCGATCGGATGCATCTTTCTTGGTGTTGCACTTATAATGGCCAGCAATGTAAATGCAGGAAGTCCAGAAACTTGGATGGGCTAAAGGCAAGTTTTTTATAATTCTCTTAAATGCTTAAACAATAGTGAATATGGAAGATAGAAGTCGTTAGGTTGCTGTCAGCCAATCACAGAGATAATATAAATGCCCGATAATGTAGTATTCTGAAAGCAGCTTCAATTTATAGGTGATTATATCTATAAATGGAAATGGAAAAAACACAGAAGTTGGTTGGATTTGATGCTGCAAAAGCAACAGCAGCTAAGGTATGCCAAGAAAGATAAAACAATATTATTTTGTCTCTTACAGACTACAAAATTAAACATGACAAGGTGAACAACATAAAAAGGACAATCAAGAGAATAAATTATTATGTAGCTAATGAATAAAATTAAAAGACAATATCACAGATCTGAAAATCTAAGGAAAAAACAAAGTAAAAGATAAAATAGCAGGGTAAAATTCAAAAAAGATTTAAAGTGAAAAGCATACTATAAAAAGAATGTGTGGAAATACAGATAATAAAATTAGCAGAAAAGGTTGAGAAAAATCATAAAAATATGACCACAGATGAATAAACTTTAAACTAGATAAGATAGGTTAAAGAGTATTATGATTTAAAAGTAATGAAATTATGAATAGGAATGTTATATTTTAAAACAGGAGAAAATCTCTGACAATGTTGTGAACTAAACACAGGACATTCAACTGACAAACTAATAAAACAACATTGCAAGTAGCAGATACTGAATGTTTTATTCTTGGACAGTAGATGCCTGTGGGTAAATCTGGTGTATTTGACATGATGATAATGTCAACAAGACATACCTTGACAAATATTATGTATTCAGTTACACTAGAGATCAAAAGAGCACTGATCAAATAATTAATTAACATGAGTTTAAAAATCTTCACATGAAGACTTTCATGTACCACATCCTCTAACACATCTAACTGTAGAAGATGATCTGGAACACGAGGCTGCTACCAAAGTTGAAAATGAGGAGCAAGATGACCCTACTTCTGAAACAAGTTCCTCTTCCTGTGTATCTCATTTTTTAACTCAAGGTGATTTAAACAATCTTGTACGAGATTTGAAATTGTCCAAAAAACAGGCCGAGCTTTTGGGTAAATGCTGGAATCTAATTCGGCATGATACTATAGTTTTTTCCTTTCGTAATTGCCAGGAAGAATTTCAAGATTTTTATTCTAAAGAAAATGATTTAGTTATTTGTAATAATACTTATGCTGTAATGGATGTACTTGATTATGCACATAAAACAACAGAGTGTAGACTGTTCATTGATTCTTCGAAAACTAGTTTGAAGGCTGTCCTTTTGTACAATGGACCTTTAACTTATGCAACTAACATTAAGGAAACATATGAAAATATGGAAATCCTGTTGGAAAAAAGTCAGTATAACAAGTATAATTAGACTATGTGTTGCAATTAAAAGTCATTGCATTGTTAATGAGTTTGCAGCTGGTTTATACTAAGTTTTGTTGTTTCTTGTGCAAATGGGAAAACAGGGACAAAAAAAACCCAAAAGGATTACACCAAGAAGGGAGCGTTTTCACCAAGACATCTCTGCCATGGAAAAGACATACCAGGGACAGTGCAGTGCAAGAATGCTTGATGATTACTGTTGGACGCTCAAGAGAGATGTTCCAGATGCCAAATACAAAAAGAAATCAACTACTCTCACATTTTAGGTAAGATGAATAGTGTTATGAAAAAGTGTAAGTTTACATATTTCTTTTACATTTAGCCTGGGTGTCACAAAAAAAACATGCATGTTGGAGAAGAACTAGTTCCATATTTGAATTCAATGTGAAAAGTTCTAATAGGATCAGGTACTTTACCTTGTGTGTCAAAAAAAATGTTCATTTTGTTTCCCAATGTAATTAATTACTAATAATCAAGTTATTACTTACTAATTCTAAGTACCAATAATTAAGTCTTAACAAATTAAGAAATAAATACTTATTAATTAATCATAATTAATTAACCATTTAGTTAATAATAATAATGATAATATAATAATTCAATTAGAATAGCCAATTCATATATACTTTGTTGGAATGGTCTTTTTTGTCTCTTCTTCTCCATTAACTTTCAGTAAGTCACACAAAAGTAAAAATATCTTAATTATAGCTTTAGTGGATGTATATTAATTACATGAGATGCATATTACTTCTGCAAAATATAATGTAATGGACAGAGAGAAAAACACATGTTTTATTCTCTAAAATGCAAAATAGTGTAATGATGATAGTTTTCTTTTTGCACCAGATGACATCAAGATGAAAAGCAAGCAACAGTTGCTGAAGTGCAAAGATTCTTCTTTGCAATGATAAACATAAGATGTTCAGGACCGATGCAGACCTGTATAAGAATGAACCTCCATGTTGGTCCATTACCATATACAGAAGGTCACACCAAGAGGTCCAGAACTGATGATGGACCTGTTTTGCATTAAATGAAACAGTTGAATGCGACAGAGATGAAACCAGAATTTGATTGTATGTAGCTTGAAAGTTAAATATTGCCAAATAATTGAGATAGGAAAGTAAGCTCAGGTGGCATGCAGATTGTCCACTGCAAAGGTTCTAACAGGAATGAAAACAAAATGATTTGATATGTCAAGAATGGAACAAAGAGTTCCAACTATGAAAATGCTATCTGCTCAAGAACATTTTCTACATAAATCAATTACCCAGCATAGGATTCAAAGAAAGTTCAGACAGGAGGCAGAATCAAATAGATTCTTCAGTCATCAAGGCCCTCCATAGTATTTACAGACCATCTTGTCAGACTTCAGCAATGCCAATTCTCTGAAGACAAACTGCAAGGATTACAAAGGATACAGGATACTAGAACACTGGAGCTGAGATGAATTGCAGTTTGCTGTTGCAGAGTAAATGTTGATGTGTTAGGGTTAAGAGTTTGAGGTTCTAGCTTTGAATCTCAGAATTGACTAATGGAGAAGGAGATATTTGATGTAAGTAGCCTTGATCTGGGAAGGCAGACTAGACAGTACATTGTTGTATGTGTAATAGTTTGAGGAAATAAAGAAGATGAAGGTTATGTGAAAAAATATCATAGAAGCTGCATAGAAACAAGAATTACTCTTGTTTTATCTCTACAATCATAATTGCATTATTTTTAGATTTTGAAAAATAATCAATCTATTTAATTGAAATAAATTTAAATACCTGGTATAACACTGTCAAGGTAATATGCTAAGGCCGCATACAAAAATATGTCAACACAAAGCATTATTAATCCACCAGCAAATGGAAAACTTCCATCCCATATAGAATCAAAACTTATGCCAGACCTATATAAATCTTCAGTTAAAGCCTACAGAAAATAATAATAATAATAATAAATATTAAATACACCGATCTAGCACACGAGCTCCAGAAGCAGTGGAGGCAGGACCGAGTACGTGTTGTACCCATCGTTCTGTCTGCCACTGGTCTGGTGCCTAACACATTGCACCACAGTCTCAGCACACTAGGACTTCACAAAAACACTTACGCACAACTGCAGAAGGCTGTGGTACTCAACACAACACGCATAGTTAGGAAATTTATGGACACAACCACACATCCCTAATCATTCTTGCACACGTCTTTACACTTGGCAATATGTGCTTTGGTCCTTGACCCGCCATATTGTTTTTGCTGGGGAAACCCAAGGTTTGAAATATACAAACATAATAATAATAATAATAATATTGCAGTTCCCTTCAGCAAGAACATGCAGAAAACTCACGCTGACAAGATAAGTAAATACACAGACCTAGCACACGAGCTCCAGAAGCAGTGGCGGCAGGACCGAGTACGTGTTGTACCCATCATCCTGTCCACTACTGGTCTGGTGCCTCACACATTGCACCACAGCCTCAACACACTAGGACTTCATAAAAACACTTATGCACAACTCCAGAAGGCTGTGGTACTCAACACAACACGCATAGTTAGGAAATTTATGGACACAAGCACCCATCCCTAACAATTCTCTCTCTTTTTTTCTTTTTTTTTTTGACACTTGGCAATATTTGCTTTGGTCCTTGACCCGCCATATTGTCTTAGCTGGGGAAACCCATGGTTTGAAACTTTTTCGAGATAATAATAATAATAATAACCATATTGTCTTAGCTGGGGAAACCCATGGTTTGAAACTTTTTTGAGATGATGATAATAATAATAATAATAATAATAATTCATTCATTCATTCATTTTATTTCCGTTACATTTTATCATAGTCCTGTTTGGAAGCATTTGTAGAGCTTCCTATCAACAGGTGCTACCGTTGAGTAAATTCATATTGATATATTTGAGTTATTAGTTACATATTATACATTTTTAAGAAAAGTAAAAAGACTAAAATTGCCGATTATACAGTATATTAATTAATAACTTGGGATTAAATTTTTTTTTTTTTTGAATAAGGGAAGTTGACATAAACGGTTAACTAAGTATACAAGGTTGTTAAATTTTTGGAAGTTATACATTAATAAAAATCTATGATTAATGTTTAAAAG
>JAFIDM010009631.1:75913476-75928831 GCA_023159025.1 Thereuonema tuberculata | reverse complement strand
AAAAAAAAAATCCTGTGGACTTACATAATTATCTACAACTCCAAAAACATTAAAAAGTTAAGAAAATAACAATAAATTTAATTATACTAAAATACAACATTTTTATCATTTCTGTAATACAAATTGTATCATCTGGCAAAGGTTTGTGGTTGTTAGGTTCTTGATACAACAGGCCCAAATAATTTTTGGATAATTTTACTTTATTCATATGATAATAATGGGAAAGTGTAGTAATCATTCAAGCAACATGCAAATACAATCTTTTTTTTCTAAACAATCTAAACATTTTAGATTTTTAAAACTTATGAAACAGAACATTATTCATATTAAATATCCATGTCCTGATTTTAACAGAAATGCACATTATTTGCTCCTTAGAATAATTCTTAGACACGTCTGTTTGTATATTGTGTGTATGTTCCAATTTAGGATCTTACTACTCAGTCCTCATTAGATTTCATTGCTTTTAGCACATTTTTATACGACACTTTACAGCATGAACCAAAATACTGTGCTCTTATGCAACTCAAATACTAATAAACTAATTTACATGAAATTTCATATTTGAAAGTTTGCAATTATAGTGAACATCTTAACAAATTTTACTGTACATAAGCAAATTTTATGGACCACTTAAATAAGGGCCAAAATACAATGCCCTGAAGTAATTCAAAGAATGCACTGATTTACAGCAAAATATTGCATAGATCTCATTAAATGTTGGCAATTATACATCTAAAACACTTTTTGTAAGGACCCAGAAGTATCCTTTTATAGCTTAAGTAATAATGCTGCAATATAAGTTAATTTTTGATTTTAAACCATGTTAAGTATGTGGATGGATAATTAGATTTCAGCTTATCTATTATACTGCTATTTTATTTGGGGCCAAAGCTTTTTGATTGATTAAAAGATTTAATCTTCTCAAACTATTTACAGTTCATTAGTATGAAGAAAGTCTTGCAATGGTTACACTGCTATTTTATCCATGTGTCTATTCACATGAGAATGTCAAATTTCATTGAAGGCAAAGTTGTGTTTCTGAAAATCTATTCTAAACATCGTTAAAATAGCACAACACAAAATAAGAAATCTTTTTTCTGGTTTGAAGATTGAAAAATAATATCAAGATATAAAAAAAAGGAAAGAAAAAAACAAGAGAAGTTTGTATACATAGGAACTACAAATAAATTCACGAATAACAATTTCCATGCAGTTTTGATGAAATTATTTTGTTTCATATTTAATTACTTATTTTTTTAAAATTCCACTGTTATAACTCCATAATATTCAGAATCTGATATGTTCTAAAATGTCTGTAGAAAGTTGCTCCTTAAATTAAGTCCTATCTTTGTCTAGAAAACGAATTTTATGAAGATGAAGTATGTTCTTTTCAACTTTCCAAATCATATTACATTTCTGGGCTTTCTTTTTTTAAATTTACATTTCCATTTTTAAGAAAAAAAATAAGATAAAACTACCACAATTCTGAATACTTGATGAAATAAGCCTTTGTATTGGCAGTACAAATGTTTGATTCAGACTTTTTAATACTTTTGCCAGTATACTTTGAACTCTGATTTGAATGAATAAAATTTCAATTTCTTAATAATTCTGCTGTTGGAAGTGATATTGCTTTTAAAGCATTCATTTCATTTTCCTGATAAGCAAGGAATTCTGATAAGTTTTATATAAGATTTTGAAGGCTGTTATCTTCAATGTTAGATTATGGATTTTTTCTCCCTTTATCTTTCCCAAGAAAGTAGGATTTATAATTCGCACACATTTTTACTAAGAAAAAACTGTCGTTAAATTAGAAACAATTTTTGGAACTTTGTGGCTCTACCAATGTAAAAAAAAAAAACATGCAGCAGCCAAACAAAAAAAAAAGGCTTGAGGACAGTTAATTTAGTTGCAATGGCAGATCATGTTCTGTATTAATTCCACAAAATATAGATAGCTTTGTGTATTAATGATAGAATTATTACTTTTTCTGTGGTTTCTCCCTCATGAAATTAATTTCAATTTCAAAAATAGACAGTGAACACTTACTATATCCAACTGTTTATTGTTATATATTAAGGCAAATCTATATACTAGAATATATTGAGTATGTAGATGAAACTGTTCACTTTGTTGTGCAATATAAAACATTATAAATAAATTATTCTTTAAAAATATATCTCCAAGCAATTATGGGTTATCTGATGAGAAAGTGAGAAAGGAGATCAATGATTATGGAAAAATAATGAAATGATTGGATTAGGAAGTGGAGAATCCTTGATAAAAGCTTACTTCCAGTACATCTTCATACACCATTAAAACCTTGGAATGTAGACAGACTTGAGAAGAGGTAGGCTAAGATTTGCCACTAATCCACAAGTACATCCTATACATTAAAATGTAATAATAATGACAGTGACTCATCAGTTGTCTTCTTTTTTTCCATATAAAACTTTAATCTCACATAAATGCAGCTCATAAGATTTAACTAAGAAATTCAAATTAAATAATAAAATAATTAAGATTTCAGTTATTCTTAAAGGTAGCCTAATCCAATTATCCTCAGATCTTGTATTATTTAGAACAAGGGTACCAGTCTCAAATCTAGCTTTTTTTATCAATCACAATTTTCATTTTTTACAATCTCTTTCTTTTTAATACATTTTTTTTAACAAATAATATTGGATTACATGTCTGAACAACTATTATTTTACTTTTTTCATCATATGAAGACTTGAAGCCTTTCTATTCATTTGAAAGAAGATCCCAGGAATACTGGAATAACATTCTCTATTTTCAAGACATAATTAGGGATAAATAATTCATCAACTATTTAATTACTTCTCTAAGCTATCTAATAGCTTTACATTTTCATTAATAATTGAGCTATTCAAATAATTTCAAATCAACTACTGTCAGGCAGAATAAATGAAACTGTTATATGGCTGACTAAACAGTTTTGATAATAATAAAAAAAATTGCTTAAAACTTTAAAATGGAATTTTTTAATCACTAAATTTGTCATATTAAGATATGTTTAATTTAAAAATTAGTTTTAATACGTCAAATCGGAAGTTAATTATCAAATATCAAAAGCATTAGAATTGTGTTTTGAACATATCAATTATAATAGTAAAACTTATATCCTGGCTTTCTCATAACAAAGCCATTTCATTAAAGAAGCTTGTTAAAACTGCAATGACCCCAATATCAGGGGAAGATTCAGCTGCAACTATTTTAAAGTAATGCATCAGTTTCTGAAAGCAAAAAATACACCTAGTGTATAGCTTAAGTACATTTTTTGTACCATATCTTGACCAGACTTAATTAATTAAAAAAAAAAATCAGCAAAGAATCATGTAAAACAAAGCATTTAAAATAAGAAAATAAAGCTACATCAGTTACATTACAGAAAACAAGCAATTTAGTTTCAAAGCATTCCTCATTTTTTCTGCCTATCTTCCAATTGCAGATCAGTAAGTATAAAATCAGTTTAAGTTATAGAGATACAAATAACTATAGTAGTTTAGTGTTAATTGTACCATCCAAAGCAAATAAAGTGAAATAGATAGAGATCATATCAGAGTCTTATTTTTTTTTTTTTTCTTTTCATCATCTTCTTTGCATTTTTTTTTCTCAAATGGCATTCCCTTATTGCATGAAAATAATTAGAAATATCATATTCAATGAGCAAAAGTCTATTTTCAGAAAGAATTTGAAAAATAATACATGCATAGCCTACTTAACTTTATTATTGTTTGTAAAGTGTTAAGGATTTAAGAGAAATTTAGGGCACACAGATGAAGTAAAATAGCTCATTAATTTACATGCTTTCTAAAGAATTTTATAACCCATGATTTTAAAATTAAAATAGTATAAGAAGATACATTTACAAGCCATTCAATATACCAATTATGAGTTTTTATATGAGTTTTTATATAAAAAAAAATGGAGGAAACTTATATAATTTGATTAAAACTGCATGCACCCTCTACCTGAGAAACAGACTGATCAATAATATGCTGCAAAGTTATAAAGCCAGAAGTAAGATAAAGGTCAGCTGGACAAGCTTTGGCAAATGTAGATGATTCATCACGGCACTGTGCTGTATCAGAAAAATTAAGAAAGAAAACAGCTATTAATAAAAACTATATGAAATTTCCTTCTAAAAAAAAAACAAAAGCAAAAATCCTGGAATTAAACAATAATTTTTAATATAATTCTCAAATTTACAAATAAATTCTTAGTAGCTCCTATCAATTGCAAAAATGATTTTTTTTTTTTTTTTTAACTAAAAAAAATGAAGTGTTTAACTTGAAAGTACATTTTTAATTGTTTCAAATAAGTAACAGAGACAGGGTATACTCAAGTTTGAAGCTATCTAAAAAGTATAATTAGATTATTGGAATTTCTACTTATGACTCTGCAAAGCACTCAGTGATGCCAAACATAATTTCAATATTTCTACATATTTAAATTTCTGCATATTTATTAAAATAATTTATAACACTTAGAAATTTTGGAGTATGAAAAACAAATGACATAATACATATTAACTATACTATGGAGCCCATGATCACTTTATTATGTATCTGATCTCATGTACAGTATTTGACAAATAGATTAGATTAGATAAATTGAAAGTGGGTGGCATGACTGCCGGGCACGTCAACCTGAAAGATCTTTTGTACTATCCCACGGAAAGAAGGACAGACGAAGAGAAAGACTGAGAAAGGATGGTGTGAGAAATGCAGGGGAAACGGGAGAACCCCAGGAAAACCTGTAGCGCGGATCACCACCATCAATGAAACCCACATGAGAACCGATCCCGGGATTCAAAGGTGAGAGGCCAGTGTCTTAGCGACATCGCCAACCGCTCGGCCTTATTTGACAAATAAATAAATAAATAGTTGTGGCTAGAAGTAGTCATCAAATCTATATGAAGTTTCTCTGAAAACAATGGATATAAGAATATAAAATGAACAGACAATCACAGGATCATTCAGCAATAGGATAATTTAGTAATCTAGAGTGCTAATAAAGACAGTTATAAATCATACTTTGTTACTTTAAAGTAGAGAAACATCATGGAACAGTCATAGATGTTTATAAGATTTCCTATGATAACTATCTGAGAATTTTCAGCTACTTCTGCAGGTCAGTTGTGGCTAATAAGGAGCAGAGTTAGCTTCCAAGAATGTTCCCATCATGTTCAATTGTGATGTGGCTAACGAAGGAAGATGCTGAGAGAGATCTCGTCGATTTAGTTGGGCAACGAAGGAAGATGCTGAGAGAGATCTCGTCGATTTAGTTGGGCAGTGTGAGCCATTGTCATTTGAGATGTTGACTTTGTACGAGTAGGACATATTGCTTTAATAATGCTGAGAGGGCAGATATGCATCTAGCCTATCTAGTCACAAGAGTTTCTGTGGCAGCTGGATGTATCCGTGAAAGGCCTTTCATTTTTGAACATGTTTAGCAATCTATGCATCGACATTGTGAGGCTATTACTGTTGGTGGAAGGAACTTCGAGCACAAACTGCGAAACTAAGTATACACGTTTCTGTCATATTGTCAACATAAGGCTAATAAACATGTCGTCTTTTATTTCTGAACCTTAGTGTACCTTCTAGCACATTCGAGTGGTGTTTGCGGGCATACATTCCACTATGAATACAGTTTGTTTTTGTATTCCTGACCTACCGGGTACCTTTAAAGTTTGTACAGGAAATTTTGGATCGCCCTGTATATGAAACAAGTCATGATGGAGCAATAAATATTTTGAAAATTGATAAAACTTCCATTAGAAATTGTAACTGTATCAAGAAATCACAGGTGCCTCGTTTATTTTTGTAATAATAGGATCGGTATTTGAATATGGATGTTTAAAAAGGTTTGATCCAAACTGCAGAAATGTATAGAAAAGGCTAAGCAGAAGATATGAATAACAGTCCATGTCTATCAAAAGCCAACCTGCAGTGCTTCAGGCTCTTGAAGCTAGGTGACTGATCTACAGGGCTGGATGGCAATAGAAGTGCCTGCGTGGTATCCATTCTCAGTACATTCATTTAGATTTACATGATTTTTCTCAGCTCTACCATGTAGAAAAAGCATCTCAGTGCACTCCGTGATGGATAGTATCATAAGTAGCCAGACATACTAGTTTAAAGGCAGGAGGAGAGTAGTCATCTTCAGCTCACAATATCAACCTTCACTAGTCATTATGCTCATGAAGTAAACTGCATGACTGAATTTGAAATTTTGGTTTTAGCTTAAATGGAGAGTACTATAAAACTGCAATAATAATTCTCATTATTCTTCAGATATCTTAGATTATCTTGTTCTATCTGGAACTTCCGTACTTTCCTAAAGTTTGCATGAAACTTTTTGAATCCCTGTTTATCGCTACACAGATCATATATTGTTATTTACAACTACATATTGTACAACTTTACAACTTTATATTATTTACAACAATGTCACAACACATGAACTTGTTTTCGTTTATCATATATAAGGTGATGCAACTTATTTTTTTATTTTTCAAAATTGGGAACAAAAAACAAAACAAAACTTTAGCTGTTTTTCAATCGATGAAGCAGAAATTAACACAATGCCTTGATATATATGAAAAGCATCATAAGAAATCTCAATAAGTCCTTAGGAGTATAAATGTGTTATTCAGAAAAGCTGATTGTTATGTTTGTCTACTGAAAAAGGCTTATATAAGGTAAGTGAAAGTAACGGAAATTGGACATTATTTTCTTGAGATCGCAAATAAAGCAATGATAAAAACAAAATTCAGTTATAAAGTTAAACTTCATCCCAATCAATATGTTGTGAAGAAGAAAACTAAATAAATAACAAATATAAATAATTAATCATACAGGAAATAAATAACCAATATGATACTAAACAAATGGGTAAGTCTTTGGAAGTGAAACAAATACCTTTAATTATTAAAACAAACTTTATTACAAGAACTGCTTCATTTTATGTTTATTGTTGTGAGAAGTAACTAAAAGAAAGTTAAACTTAAATTTTGTTAAATGTAGATGAATATCAACTTACGATATTAACTAAATACAAAACATTACTCACTCTGTGATGCAAACAACTCCGTTGTTTTTGGTAATTTATCAGAATATAACCTCAATGTATATGAAATATTGCCAGAAAAGTCAGAGGTTAAATCAATAACTATTGGAAATGAATTATTCTTTAAAAACTCATCATCAGTAGAGTTAAATACAGTGAAATTCAATTCTTGATGTGATGTATTGATAAGCTGCTCTTGAAACGTTTTTAGTTGGGATGGATCGAGCTTTGAAACAATAGCAATTGGCTTGTCCAGGAACTCCAGAAAGACTCTATTCATAGGGTCAAATGTTTTCTGTGGAGTAGTAATTGCAGGATAACTAACAGATGGTACTGATGCACGAATAGCCATCAGAAGTATCACAAAATATATGGGGAGTATAATTTCCTAAACATTAAAAATAAAAATGGAATTAATCAAATACAGTTTTTAATATTTTTGCATTAATCAAAAATTATTCCACAAAATATATTTTATTTGTACATTAGTTCTTAAAACAACAATCTGATATGATAAGGAATTGTATGGTATGGAAAATTTAAGCTATAACTTATAAAACTTTTACTTGGAAATAAAAGAATGATTTTAAACCTTAAGTTCAAGGCTATGTTACTATTACTTAATGCTATTATTTGATTATTTCATGAACATTTACAATTTCTTTTCCCTTTACAAACAGCAGCCTACCATTAGCTTTGATTCTTAAAATTCTCATTTTTCAATTGTAAATAGCATTTTTTTTTTTTTTTTTCCTAAAGCAAAAACAAAAAAATTAAATGGAGAGAAATGAATTACAATGTTCAGTTATCTATGGTTAAAGATGTATAACAAATAGCAGTCATTCTTAAAATAAAACACAACTTGCTGTAACAGACAAAAATTGAACCATCCTTACCACAAGTCCATATATTATAGGCGTATATTAATTATTTTAAGTTAATATTTCTGTAATCTTCCATTTCAACAAGCTAATTTGTTTTTCTAAAATGTCATCTTTACATTCTCTTTAAGAAGGAAATGGTAGGAATGACAAATCAATAAGCAGAAGACCATATGATTTAATAGAACATATTAACAAAATCTTTAGAGTGAATTTTTTTATGCCACATTGGGCAAAGAAGATATAATTTCTGTATTATAGTGATTAAATTAAGAATATGAATGCTACATATGTTTAATCATAATATTTTTTATATATCTTTTCATCAGGAAAGTAAACCAATAACTATCATTCTTGTTTCAAGAAATCAGTACTTGCAGTGACAATCTCTAGCTGATAATCACATTAATGTTTAAATAAATATAAAGAAAAACGGTCCATTAACCATGAAATTCAGACATTGGATACTGATGACATTTTGAAGATTATGAGGATGGATAAGATTTCAGAGATAATAGTGAACACATAAAAGAAAGATCTACATTGCATCCAGCTGACAGAAACAATTCTTCATGAACTAAACACTTGACTCCTCACAAAAAAGTCACTTCTTCTTCATATGAAATTATTTTTATCTTCATAGTAAAGACTGCAACTCTTTATTTTGAAGAGCAAGTAAAGAAAGGCCTATAATTACTGGATTAGGATCAAAATTAGAAAATCCAACAGTTTCTGATAAAATATGGAAACTGTTTTCTGTTGAAATAGTTTAAGATATCCACGCTTACATATATTATGTAAAATGATCATACCATGCATAGTAAACATGCTAATGTGAATTTAATACTTTTACTTCCATGTTTTGTACAGTTATTTTGTGTACATTTCACATACTAGAGTGGACCTTGTAGTTCAAGTAAAAAACACTTAACTGTGGGTCACCTAGACCTTTTCACACACAGTAAAACAAAGAATGCAACATAGGACTATGAAATATAAAAAGATGAATATTAGAATTCTATTTGTGGAATGTTTATTAAACATAGCACAGTGCTTTCATTTTTCATGCCATTTTGAAATCTCTGAAAGGATGGAAAAAAAAAGTCACTAGCCAGACAAAGAAACTCAATAAGTAGTTGATACATCTCATCAAAATGACATAGGAACATAAAGCAATTGATAATGATTGCAAAATCAGGATCTTATTAATCCTTATAGCTTCTTTGCTGCTAAAAAGGCAAAAAAGTGAAACCTGATAATTATAGTATATACTAAGATGAAATACAGATAGAAAAAATACAAGACAATGTTATTTTACACCTCCTTGATTATCCATGTTTGGTCAGTATATCAGTGTTGCTTACAAAGTTCAGAAAGTGTGGCGGGAGGTGGAAACCTAGCACACACTTTGGCCTCCAAAATACCCACAATGTTGTGGTTTGATTATGTTAAGATCAGGAGACTGAGGAGGCCAGACAAGATGTTCCACTTCATATTCGGGCTCATCGAACCTTGCTTGGACACATCGAGCAGTATGAATGGGAGCGTTGTCATCTTGGAATGAGGTCGTTCGCCAGGGAACACAGTCTGCAGCATAGGATGGAGATGATCACCCATAATACTGAGATAATGCTGTGCTGTGACCTTCTAATGCAGGAACACAAGTGGTCCCAGACCATGCCAAGACATCGCACCCCACACCATCACATCACTCCCTCCATGCTTAACAGTAGGAAGGAGGCAGTCAACATGAAAGGCTTCTGCGGGCGTTTGCTACACATAAACACATCCAGTGGTCTGAAATAATGTAATGGAAGATTCGGCAATGTCTGTGCTTGTAGCACCATTGCAGTAGTTTCAACGCGTTACACGGTGTCACCAATGGTTTTGGAATAGCTACTATGCCATGAATGTTCACAGAATGCAGTTCCTGTTGGATAGTTTTGGATGAATACCTGTTGCCAGTCTTGTCAAATGAGGAAATAAGATAATTTCTTAATGAATTAACAAGCACAGACTTAAATGAAGGTAATACATTTCTGTATTTGGAGGTAAATACAGAAGATGAAAAAAAAGTAATAAAATAAAATTAAAAAAAGCAAACAAACATATGAAGGTTCCAAGGGATGTTAAAAATCTTCTAATGAAGAAATTTTGAGATATAACTAAAATTAAACAAAAAGCCAAGATTTTTAGTTTTGCTTTAACTAAAATATTTAATACTCCAGAATAGACATAAGTTGTAAATTGTAAAGACTGTAACTGTAAATTTTTAGAGAACAACACATATTTAAGGAAAGATATCAGATCCATTAAAAGTTGTCAGAATGAAATATATACATTTTATAATATCAGTTACAACATACTTTCTACTCATTTCCTAACTATATGGTATATGAAAACAAAATACCACTCCATGCCAGCAATAAAAGACACACAATAATAAATTCTTCTCTCATTATTCTTCCTTGTCACATCAAAGATAGAAGAAATGAATCAACAGACAGTAACAGAATAATAGACAATACATCTCCACAGATTAGATATAATGAATTAGAAGAAAATCTGGATGTTCAAAATCAAGAAATCTTATTTTTTTGTTCATAAATCATATCAAGCAGAGCTATTTCCACTCAACAAAAAACTGATACAGTGGAACCCCGCCATTCGTCCGCCTCTCTACTCGTACAACTCGTTATTCGTCCAACTTTTTCAAGTAAAATTCAATTCGCCATTCGTACGCTTGCTCACAATTCGGACAGCATGACCTTGTTACTGGCCGCGCCACGCGGTCGTTTCAGCTCAGTCTTGTGCTAGCTTCCATACGCTACGCATCATCCACGCAAGCTTCGTGAAACTTTGTGCTATTTTATTGTTATTTTTATTAAAAATAGTGCAGCCATGGGTCCAAAAAAGATTACGGATTCAACCAAGCCTAAAAGGAAAGCAGTGAGAACGACAATTGAATTGAAAAAAGAACTCGTTGCAAAGTTTGAAAGTGGAACTCGTGTCTCTGACCTGGCAATTCAGTATGGCATGGCGAAATCAACCATATCGTTTTCATAGTTGTTATGTATTTTATGCTTAAAATATTATTACAAAGGTTTAAATAAGCAATCGTTTGTGGGTCTGGAACGGATTAATCCAATTTACATTACATCTTACGGGAAAAAATGATTCGCCATTCATACAAATCGCCATTCGAACTGCCTCCTGGAACGGATTGTGTACGAATAGCAAGGTTCCACTGTATCTTGATCACTGTAGTTATCAAGTGTATTTTCATTAAGTATTCATCTATGGTTCAGATTATGTTTTAAGGTCCTGACTCAAGCAACTGCAGGCAACTGCAAAAGAAAGAAAAGAAAAGAAATATATAAAAGAAATAAAAGGTTTGTAGTTGCCTGCAGTTGCTTGAGTCAGGACCTTAAGAACAAAATTTGTGTCTTACAACATATGCATTAACCATCACAAAGAGCATCTCTAAAGGCCAAGCACAATAAAAAGTTCATCATTTTAATTGTGAAAATGCTATTCTATTCAGTTTAGTGTCCTTGTTCATGCTGAATGGTGTCATTCTAGGATAAAAAAAAATGAACATATTAAACAATATCATTAACTATGAACTTTAATGCTCATCTTTAGCAATGGCTGATTAGCAAAAATTTCCACTCGAAATCATAATGTATACTTGTCCAGCCATACTGTTTGTGCAGTATGCTGATCTAAAAAGTAATAAAAGTAATTTCTTGTCATATGCAAAGATTGAAAACCAATATTTATCAACATATCAAGTTTTATAGTTAGAATTGTTACAATTTTCATACACTTAGACAGTATTGAGAGAAATTAAAAGTGGATTTATTTAGATAAATATTGGAAGATAATCAGGATTATCTAAAAAAGTTTAAAAGTTTTTACAAGTATCTAATAAAATATATTGCACATTAATAGTTATGAATTTTAGGGGAGAGAGAGGGTAATTTTTTTTCTTCAAACCATAGCTGTGTAAATCTTTCTCCTCTTCTTTATTATGAAATTCCTTTTCACCAATCCTTTCAATTGACGTAAAAATGTTACTTTCTCCATTTTGGGGCATCTGCAGAGATTAAGAAAAGACATTATGTAGTTATACAATTCTTTACTTTTTTTTTATGATTAAATAATAATAAATATTTCTATTGAGATTCAACAACAGAAATATAGAGTATATATTCATATTCCAGACGAAGAAGTTATGATATTATTGTAGAGACTTAAGGAGCAGGGAAGGAAAGTTACATTTGCTTTTTGTGTAGTTGGTGTGTATTGTCCATCTTTACTTTTGACAAATTTATATTAAGCAGGATAAATTTCAAATCATTCTGAGAAAATCTATAAGGGAAACTATCCCCCCCACAAAAGTAAACACAGGCATTTCTGTTACCAATTTAACAATTTACATTAGTGTCAATTTAGTTACACTTAACAATTCATATATATACTGTATCTTTGAATTTAGATGGATCATTAGAAAGTTTCTGAAGTATTTCCAGTTTCATATTTTATTTGCAATAAAAATTATTCTATGTTTAGGCAATATTATTCTTAACTAAAGTATTTTGACTTGATTAAAATAAAAAATAATCTACAACATGCACTGTGTGTGGATTTATATAAAAAGTACAAATGTTTTAATAAGCAGACAACTTATACTGAAATGGATCAATCAAAAATAAATTAGTAACAAGTATAATAACCTAATTTAATTAATGCTATACTAACAGACAAAATCATAAAAAGGTGCATACTCCAGCAACCGTTTCCAATAAGTACAATAATGTTTATTTACATTTTATTATTTTCTTAGATACCGGTATGAAAGTCTAGATACAGAAAAAGGATTTTATTTAATTTAAAAATGCTTTCACATCTAAGCATTTAACATAGTAAGATGTTCATAGAAGACTGCATACTTATTAAATGAAAAAGTTATATTACTTAAAATGAGATGTTTTTAGACATTTCATAGTAAAATTAGCATTTCATTTCAAATAAATTTTGTTCTTGTCTGTTATGAATAGAAATATAAAACATTCTTCAAAATCCAAGAAATAATTATTGTACACATATAAATGAAAAGGCGAAAGTCACTTCATAACTAATATTCTTGAAAGCCAACATCTGAATCCACTTTACAATTTGCATAATAATAACAAACCTTTTGAATGAAATAATTTGCTCTTTATTTATTTATTTATTTATTTTTTTGGGGGGCATTTAATTTTATATCTGTTAAATATTATTACTAAATAAAATTCAAATTTATTATTGTAAGTGGCACAGAAACTTAATATCAGGAATATAATAAAGGCCAAAACTGCAAACTAACCCAATTATTAACTAGATTATAAACCTTGTGGTCAGGGAGATTAAAAATGTTTAATAATTCAATATTATGACATCATTTGAAAAAGGATGGGCTTCTCTTCATTATCGCGCAGCAAAGGCGTTTGATATAGATAGCTAAATCCCATTTAAAAGAAAATGAGAATTCAGGAAATATTAAAAACCTTCTATTTATCGTTGTTAAGAAAGCATATTATTCTGTTTACCAGGTTGTGTTGTTGAAAAAAAGCTCACACGACGTGAAGTCTAGCAAGAGCACTCCAACTGACGCATATGCACTCGCCTCTGTATACTTTCGATGTTTTCCAGATCGATAGTGTTTTTTTTTTCTCTGTCGTCTTTCCCTGGTTTCAGATTCGGTTTTGTCTAGATCGAACCACCAAAATAAGAAAGAAATACGTTTTGGGCGAATAATAAAAATACTGTATTTGTAATAAAAATATAAAACAGTATTTACTGGATTTACTTGAAAAATAAATGAATTTGAGACACTGATACATAATATATATACACAGAGCTTCACAGGATCTATAAAGAAACTTGTCAGTTTTGTTTTGTTAATTACTTTTGTTTTCATTTATTAGTCTGCTGATGGAAATTATTAGTATTCCTTAATGTTAAGTAATTCGTTGCTTTAATTACAAAGAATTTAAGACATTTAACCTGTGACTTATAAATTCTTTTACCTAAATTAATTGTATTATTTAGCTCTCAAATAATGTCTTTATCATCATTTTTTTTAAAGTTCTCTATTGATCTCCGCAAGATTGAATCTAAACGAGGAAATAAGGAGAACCATAGCGAGTTAGCGACATATGCACATGCGTCTATTTTTATGACTTGGCTAAACTTCACGTCGCGTCAGCGATCGATATTGACTAGACCACAGTGTAGACTAGAATAATAATTTTCTGTTTTCTTTTCAGACTGCTGAAAGAGAAAGTTTTGTAGAGAAATGGCTCTTCCGAATAGATAATGGGGAATGGTGTAAGTAATGTATTATTACATTTCAAATTTTAGCAAGGAAATTATTAAAGTTAATTATTTTTAACTTATAACTGAAATTACTCATGAAAGAAAGAAAACTATTAAATCGAATGAATTTAAGAATTGGCAACCTATCTGAGGCGTTCTTTGCCTTTCTTCTAGCTTTTGGGCGCTACGCATCCCATAAGGCAGCGTAATGTTATCTAACTTTATCTCTAATCTCGGACTTATCGCTCTTTTCCCTAAAACAATAATAAAAAAAACCCACTTTCGTTTGGAATTAGCTATATTTTCTTAAACGATACTTCGCTGCTTGTAGCCTTTGAGGTTTTTGGCAAAGAAGACTCTGATTTGAAATTTAAATTTAACAATTTCTGTACTTGCGATATTGTAAAATAATATCTGTTGTTGGACTAATACAAATAACTATAGTTGTGGAAGGCAGTCCCCTCAGGCGTTGGGACTGAGAACTTGAAAAAATAGGGGAGAAAGGGTATAAGGTAAGTGGGGGTAGGGAGGAAAGATTACAACAGTGTTTGCAGAGCTTGATCTCGTTATTATCGGTTTTAAGTAACTATATTTCCGAAGAGCTGAATTCTCAAAATACTAAAAAAAGGATCACATAAGGCCTTTTTTTAATTCCGTAACAATATCCCGATACCCTTTCACCCCTATTTTTTCAAGTTCGCAGTCCCAACGCCTGTGGGGACTGCCTTCCACAAATGATTAACTTATACCAGGATTTGAAACAATTGAATTTTTACAACAATTAATACATGTTATTACTATAACTCATGAAGCATCGGCATTGAAGCGTAATTAATATAAAAGATAGAAATTATTTATTATGAGAACAGTTCCGTTTTTTCGCGGCCGCTGATGTCCACACCCCTTGTGCGTGACGTTCACATGGGTGAAGTCAAACTTCCCGCAAACCAATGGGTCAAAAGTTTCCATCAGTGGCGAATATAGAATATTTTTTTTTTTGGGGGGGGGGG
>JAFIDM010009631.1:75880417-75891155 GCA_023159025.1 Thereuonema tuberculata | reverse complement strand
GAGTTCAGATCAGAAAATAAGATGTTCCATTCCTGTAGTAAACGTTTTGTTTTAGAAATTAAATTTAGTTTGTGTATTTAATAATTGGAATAACATTATGAATAATCTGTGTGTGGTCTGCAGGATAAGGGGAATTAGTTCAGATCAGAAAATAAGATGTTCCATTCCTGTAGTAGATGTTTTGTTTTAGAAATTAAATTTAGTTTGTGTATTTAATAATTGGAATGAACAGGAAGAATTTTTAATAACATTATGAATAATCTCTGTCTGTTCTGCAGGATAAGGGGAATGAGTTCAGATCAGAAAATAAGATGTTCCATTCCTGTAGTAGATGTTTTGTTTTGGAAATTAAATTTAGTTTGTGTATTTAATAATTGGAATGAACAGGAAGAATTTTTAATAACATTATGAATAATCTCTGTGTGGTCTGCAGGATAAGGGGAATGAATTCAGATCAGAAAATAAGATGTTCCATTCTTGTACTAGACGTTTTGTTTGTATAATTACATTTATTTTGTGTATTTAATGGTTGGAATGAACAATACATGAAGAATTTTTAACTTTATTTTTAATATAGTCTGCGTGGCCTAATGGATAAGGCGTCTGACTTCGAATCAGAAGATTGCGGGTTTGATTCCTGCCGCGGACGTTTTATTTTAGAAAATATTTATTTGTTTATTTTTTTTTTGAAATTAATGGTTTGGATGGACAAGGAAATGAAGAATTTTTAATAACATTATGAATAATCTCTGTGTGGTCTGCAGGATAAGGGGAATGAGTTCAGATCCGAAAATAAGATTTTCCGTTCCTGTAGTAGACGTTTTGTTTGAGAAATTACATTTATTTTGTGTATTTAATGGTCGGAATGAACAATACATGAAGAATTTTTAACTATATTTTTAATATAGTCCGCGTGGCCTAATGGATAAGGCGTCTGACTTCGGATCAGAAGATTGCGGGTTCGATTTCTCCCGCAGACATATTATTTTAGGAAATATTTATTTGTTTATTTTTTTTAAAATTTAATGGTTTGGATGGACGAGGAAATGAAGAATTTTTAATAACATTATGAATAAAATCTGTGTGGTCTGCAGGATAAGGGGAATGAGTTAAAATTAGAAAATAAGATATTCCATTCCTGTAGTAGACGTTTTGTTTTAGAAATTAATTTACTTTGTGTATTTAATAATTGGAATGAACATGAAGAATTTTTAACATTAATGTTCATATTGTCCGCGTGGCCTAATGGATATGGCCTCTGACTTCGTATCAGAAGATTGCGAGTTCGATTTCTGCCGCGGATGTTTGATTTTAGAGATTATTTTTATTTTATTTTTTTTAATTTAATAGTTTTTGGATGGACGATGAAATGAAGAATCTTTATTACTAAAATCTTTTATTTCTCTGTCTGTCCTTCTGTCCGTCGCAATTTTCTTAGAGAATGGAAAATAGAAATAATTTTTACAATGAAACATCCGCGACTGAAAGTCGAACCTGCAACCTTCTGATCCAAAGTCAGATGCCTTATCCATTAGGCCGTAGGGACTACAACTCTCTCCATATGGTTTTTTGACTTATATCTCCTGTCCTTTCCCCCATCAATAAGGAATGTATTCAATCTTTTTTTTTGTATCTCAAGATTGTTTATTTATTTCACAGTCAGTTTATTTGTAATTCGAAACTGACAATTAGAACGTTAATTGCCGAAACGTTGCAATATTTTAAATATTCTTACTTAACCAAATCCTATGTGATATTGAAAAATATGTGGGTGTACACGCCAGATGTTGGAGTAAAGAAAACAGAGTCAAGAAAGAAAGAAGCACTCTTTTTTTGAGGTGGAATACCGAAAAAAATCACTATTTGCAACTCGAAAACAATCAATAAATATAACTCAAACGTCACTGAAAAGTGACAATTATAATTAAAATGAGAGTCAAAAAAGAAAGAAGCGATACTTCTATTAGATAGAATACTGAAAAATCACTATCTGTAACTCAGAAACTATCAATATTGGAACACAAAAACCACTGAAAAGTTCCACTTAGAATAAAAAAAGAGACTCAAAAAAGAAAGAAGCAGTATTTCTATTAGATAGAATACTGAACACTATTGTAACTCAGAAACCACTGAAAAGTATCATTTAGAATAAAAAAAAAAAAAAAGAGTCAAGAAATAAGAAGCAGTATTTCATTAGGTAGAATACTGAAAAATCACTATTTGTAACTCAAAAACCATCACTATTTCTAACTCGAAAACCACTGAAAAGTATCAATAGGAATAAAAAAAAAAGATAGTCAAGAAAGAAAGATGCACTATTTCTATTAGGTAGAATACTGGTCAGAAGTTAGACGTCTTAGCCATTAGACCACTAGGTCTACATTCTAATATCTGTAAAAAATAAAAATATATCATAGATGTATGATTTACAAGGTGGTTCTAAAAGCAGTCGTAGATTGAGAGAATATAGACATCAAAAATTAAATTTAAAAAAAAAGCTTTTAAAAAATTTTAGTTTTAGTTTGCTTGATGTAATTTGTGTGTGTGTGTGTGTGTGTGTGTGTGTGTGTGTGTGTGTGTGTGTTTTTCAATAAATAAAAAATTGTTTTCCGTTATATAAGGGAGGCTTCCGGAGCGAAGCGACGGGTAGCCGACTAGTTTTTAATAAAATTAAAAAAAAGACACACAAATTACATGATGTAAATTAAACTAAAAATTTTTAAAAGTTTTTTTTTTTTTTAATTTAATTTTTGATGTTAATATTCTGTCAGTACACTACTGCTTTTAGAATCAGCGTGTGAATCGTATATTTATGATATATTTTTTTTATTATTGAGATTAGAATGTAGTCCACGGTGTCTAATGGCTAAGACGTCTAACTTCGGAGCAGAAGGTTGCATGTTCGATTACCGTAGTGAATTTGAAGAAATTATTTCTATTTTCACAAATTATAACAATTGCACCAGACAGACAGAGAAATAAGAGCTTTTAGTAATTCAGATATACTTTTCAGTGGTTTTTGAGTTGCAAATAGTATTGGTTTTTTAAGTTACAAATAGTGATTTTTCAGTATTCTAACTAATAGAAATAGTTACAAATAGTGATTTTTCAGAATTCTAACTAATAGAAATAGTTACAAATAGTGATGGTTTTTGAGTAATAAATAGTGGTTTTTCAGTATTCTATCTAATAGAAATAGTGCTTCTTCATTTCTTGACTCTTTTTTTTATTCAAACATCTCCCGTGTACACGTGCTTGTTTTTCAATATCACATAGAATTTGGTTAAGTAAGAATATTATTATATTTAAAATATTCCATTATTTCGGCAATTATAGTTCTAATTGTCATTTTCGAATTAATAAAATAGACGGATCGGAAATAAATAAAAAATCTTGAGATTCAAAAAATAAAAAGGTTGAATTCATTCATTATTGATTGGGGGAAGGGGAAGGACACATAAGTCAAAAAAACAATTTTAAGTGAGTAGTAGTCACCTTGGTCTAATGGATAAGACGTTTGACTTCGGATCAGAAGGTTGTATGTTCGATTCCTGTCGCGGACTTTTCATTGTAAAAATTATTTCCATTTTCCATTCGCTCAGGAAATTGCGCCGGACAGACAGACAGAGAAATAAAAGATTTTAGTAATATAGATTGGATTGACTAACTTTGAAGACCAAAAAACAATATATGAAGAAATCAGCTGAATTTATCATTTTTGATACAAGATGCCCCTTCTCACGTTGTGATTTGCAGATACATTACATTGCCATTTAGTATTATATGCAGACGTTAATGACGCCCAGGGAAAATAAACAAATGGCTCCTCTAGGAAACTGCTATATTTTATATTGGTACTCAAGCAGATAACTTGTTTTATTGAAAGTTTTTGGACTGCCCTAATTTTCATGATCTTAATTTTTATAATTTTGAAAGATAAAAATAAGTTTTTCAAAAATTTAAGATTTAAACCAATGACATAACTGTTTTCATCCTTCCGACTTTACAAAGCCAGTCTTTAAACAGAAGTTGATGTTAATAAATCCCATTCTGTTTTGTTTTATACGTTTGATGATAACAGATATTTCGACATTTCTAATCTTATAATTAATTCTTCTTCTGCTTACCATTTTACTGATCTGTTGGCAGCGCTGACAGACACCCGATATTTATAACAGTTACAGATGCATAGGCAATAACAATTCCCCTTTTATAATATGAATTTTCCGACATCTGTATATGTAAATAAGGTCTAATTCTGCCCGAGTTCCAGCTTTACCGTGTACTGGTGGCCCTTTTGTGAAAAGGCCTGATCTGTTGAATTCAGGAGGTATTGTAAGATGTTTTGACAGGTGACTGTACTTGAGTGGTGTTCTCTGATTTTAGACATTAATTTTTGAATTTGGAGTCCTCGGACAAGTGAAAGGTTCACTGTAGCCATTTTTAGCTGATCATTGTATGAGTATCTTATGAAAAGGGTCTAGCAATACAAATCGGTAAGTACAAGTTTTCTTTCCACTTACAGTATATGACTATTAATCACCCGACACCCCTAGTAATGTACTAACCAGGATGTGGTATGGTGTCAGTATGATGTAGATCCGCCTTTCGCCGCTATCACAGCCTCTAAACTTCGAGGAAGACTTTCCACCAATTTGAGGTAGGTTTCTTCAGGAGTTTGGTTCCAATCCTCCTTCAAGTTGTTGAACAGCTCTATGGTGTTTCGTGGACGGTTTGGTCTGGCTTTCAACCGGCGTTCCAACTCAGCCCAAAGGTATTCCATGAGGTCATGACTTTCGAATTTATCTACTCCCATGTTCTCAAACCACTGAGTTATAGCCTTTACTGTATGGACGGGTGCATTGTAATGCATAAAATGAAATGGGCCAATTGCAAATTGTTGCCACGGTGTGGGTAGTGCTGAATTGTCCAAAATTGCTTCGTAGGCCTTGGCATTCATGGATCCAGGCGTTAAAACCAGTGGACCAAAACTACACCACGGAAACAGAGTCTACCGCCAAACTTTACAGTGGGAACAATACAGTCTTGTAAATAAAGCTGGCCAGGCATTCGTTACAGCCACACAGGTCCATCGGCTCGCCAAAACTCGTACTGTGATTCGTCACTCCACAGCATGCTCTTCCATTGTTCTAGAGTCCAATGGCGACTTGTTTTACGCCACTGTAAACGACGGGCGACATTCCATTTTTAGGCTTATGGGCTGCAGCTCGACCATAGAATCCAAAAGCAACCAGTTCCCGGCGGATGGTATGATCACTCACATCACTTCCCGATGCCGATCGAAAGATTTGAATATTAACATTTTGGAAGCTAATAATAATTAGAAAAAGAATTAGAGAAAAAGAATCTCTGATTCTTTCAGTATTTTGTTATATAGGAAACACGTTGGGAGCGTTTGGAGAGATGTTCGAAAAATGGAGATCAGCAATAGGGGAAAGTATGGTTCCATTGCAATTTTCCAAGTGGTAGAGGATTCCGTAAATCAAACTAGTGAGGTGATCGGATCAACTCCAAGAACTGTGTCATGTGTCTCAACTGAAATTGTAAGTAGAAAGTTATTTATGTTAGTTGCCTTTGGGAAGGTCCAATGAGTCATCAGATATATATAAGGATTAGATATATCTACCTAGGTTATACTCAACTAGCGGGACTGTAATTATTTTGATAAGAAGAGTAAAAAGATAAATTTCTACCGGAGTGTTCGAATTTGGAACAAGTTGAGATAGGACTTTTTTAGTCAACGACAAATAACAGTGAAATAGACTTTAATGTGAAGTCTTAAGATTAAAGACTAGTTATTTGATTTTAAATACAGTAAAGCCCCGTTATTACGCTCATTCAAGGGACCATGAATTACAAGCGTCATAAGCGGGATAGCGCTGTAGACGGGAAATGATTTATGAGATGGGTTAAGATTTAGAGACTATTTTACAGGAAACATACTTGATTCTGCAATAGATATAGTGCAAATATGAGCTTATTTCCCATTAAAAAAATCTTTGATTGTGGTTTCCCGTGTGTGTGTGCGCTGCTGTTATGGATTATGACATTTTCAATGGGTTCAAGTAACTATTTACATGAATTGATACACCACTAGGAGCAACACTAATATATTTTCGGAGCAGATTTAGCGCACTTTCTTCACTACACTTCTAAAACATTACAAATTTCACAATTTGTATGAAATTTTTACTACTTTCCGATACAAAAAAAAGCGCTTCAAGCGTAATTTGAAAACGTTATAAGAGGGTAGAAGTAAACAGAGTTATATAGAAAACGTCCAGGTACCGTATAAAAGGAGCGTAAAGAACGGGATAGTGCTATAAGCGGGAGCGCTATATCGAGGTTTTACTGTATATAACACAATTGTTTTGATATCAAGTTAATATTTGATAGCGAATCTCCACGTTAGGTGATGAATAGAAAGTGTTATTTTAATTAATAAACTGTGGACTAGATAATTTCTATTCGACGTTCATCAAGTGGAACCAGTGTAGTTATTAGAAAATATATTCGTTTGAATCAAGCAGATGTGTTATTGATTGGATGACATAAATATTTTATTTACACTCTTGAGAATTGTTGAATTAAATTCATCTTAAATACTTTGCTCGATATATGTTTGTGTAGAACTTTATTGATTAATATTTATTATAATATAACAATTTTTTTTCACAAGCTCACGGGAGGGACGCTTTTTGTGGTGCACTGAACACCCACCATGAACACAGGCACAATGGAGCCATGTCATGTTTTCTGACGAGTCCGGTACAGACTAAACTGATTCACAACTGGAGGGAGCAAGGAACCAGGGCCAACATCGTCGACCACGACCGGTACAGGGGTGGTAGTGTGTTGGTGTGGGTAGACATTACGTACCCCACTGCATATCATTGACAGAGGAGAGGATCCATAGCTGCCCAGTTGTACCGGGACAATTTCCTTCGACTTTTCAGACGTGCTTCTGATTCAGAGTTTCTGTTCATGGGCGACAACGCCCGTCGTCATCAGACTCTTCTGGTGGACGAGTACCTCCAACATGAGGACATCCATCGTTTGGAGTGGCCTGCACGTTCCCCGGACCTGAATCCAATCGAACATACATGTTCTCGGAAGACGTATTGCTGGACGCATTCCGCCACCACGAACCCTCCCGAGCAGAGGACGGCATTGGTTGAAGAGTGGGATGCAATCTCCCAAAGTTTGCTTGATACTCTGGTGTGCAGCATGCCAGCACGTTTCTTTGCTTGCGTAGCTGTGCTGGGGGGGGGGGGGGGGGTCCGTACAACCTATTTAACGCTCTCCATTCCTTCCACAAATGCCTGGATAGTACTCCAGGTGCTTCTATCTCAATGAGGTTTCGGACATTTTTATTTATTCTGTTAGAGAAAGTGCTGCCACCTTTCCATTGGGAAGACCTTCTGCACCCCCTACCAAGTTTGGTCCAATCGGACAACAGAACCGTTCATTTTGCCTATATACCTTAATTTAAGGACATCAGTGTATTTTGAATTTCTATGATTAATATTAACCATTACTTTTTTAGCGAGAATATAAAAAAATACTAATTAAAATTAATTTTTTTTCTGTATTCCTTGAAAGGAAATAGGCCTAGTACAGTGCTAGACAAATGTGTAAGACCACCTCACTTTTTAGAAATCAGACTCATACAAGCCATTAGTGTAGGCTAATAAATTAATGTATTTGAACAAAAGTAGCTCTGCTTTAAAAAAATCACATTCAAATCGAAAACAATAAATATTCAATCAAAAAGTCATAAAAATACATGTTGTGACAAATACAAGACATGCTTCACTAATATTTTGTACATCCTCCTTTGTTTGAACTGACCTCAAAGATGCAATTGTCATTGATTCGATCAATTTCAGTATGTATGAATGACCAGTTTCCATAGCTATCTTCTACATCTCAACCGATGAATGTTGGCATAAACAATACGTGTTAGCTGACCCCACAAGTTCTCTAAACGTGCAGGCTAGGCAAAAAGCTAGACTCCGTTGGTTGTAAACCATTTGTTTTGTCACTTTGGCGAATAGCACTTTCTTCTCCAAGAATGTTTATAGTGAAGCAGTTGTGCGTATGTCTGTGAATTCATTCTGCCAGGAAGAAATACGATGTCAGTTTTTCCTTATGCAGAAAATCAGGCCCAAACCAAACATGAACCACCTCCCATTTGGCTGCTGCATCCGTCTGGCCCGTCAAGATTAAATTTCCGAAGATTTTAACATCGGAAAAGATCACCGAAAACCATTTGTGGGGCCAAGACATTGTTTTACTGGCAAACTCCAAATGTGCAACTTTATGTTGAGGACTCAGTTGTTGAGGGCTTGGGTTTGCATTTTGAATATGGAGTAATGGGTGCAGTATTCGAGAAACTGTTCTTGTGGAACATGGAAGCTGTGCACAATCTCTCCCGTCACCTGCAGAAAGCTTCTTGCGTGATGCTAATGAAACAATGTATCTTTTTGGCGAGCCGTCAAACATCATAAAATGTTTTTACAACTAGCTTTATTTTTTGCTAAATTCTTTAAATTATTATTCGATTTATAGTCATTATTTTTATTTGTAATTATATTATAGCATTCCAATAATATTACATTTATCATTATTTAGCTTTTTCTTCAATTTTTCAATTGTAAAATTATATTTTTTTTTTTATTTTATTCTTTATTTTTTTTCTATGTAAAATTACATTCTTTTAAAATGCAAATGTGGCCACCCTTTTCAGTTATTGCTTTTCTTTTATAAACAGGAATTTTTAATAGTATCATTTTAACATTAAGTATTTTGCTCTGCCGTGCCACCCTCTTGAAATGACCTTGAGAGCGCCGGCAGGGCCGTGCCAAGCGGGGGTGCCAGGGGTGCACGGCACCCGGGCGGCACGTCTTGTGGGGTGGCGTGCGACAAATAATTAAGTTTATTAGGAACGGCAACGTTTGCTTGGCAGCCCGGCGCCAACATACCTTGGTGCGGCCCTGCCTGTGTATTAATAAAATCTATGTATATGACTTGATTTGTGGTTGTGCAATGCAAAAGATCAGTGATATGACTTCCTATATCACAAATTGACCGAATTTTTAATTTTATTTTTATTCTCATACAATTTTCAAAATTGAAGATTTGAATATGTTGTTCCTCAATACAAGTCTTAATCTCTCTGGAACTTTTAGTCTATTAGATTTCACTGATAAAACTGAAACGTGGTTAACTGCATAACTGGTTAGTTTCAAAGTTTTTTTGTAAGTTTTGAATTGGTAATTCCATTTGTTCTATTAGCTCTTTTTTCAATATCCTTCTCAATACTTATTCATATTCCTTGCAGATCTATTCTTGAACAAATCAAGAGAAAGTAGTTTGTAAGAGTTTTGGATTCAAAGAAAAAGAAATACTTTGTCATTCAAGCACATCGTAACTATATTAAAAACTGGATTTCACTTTCAAGCAATGTTTCTTATATTTATTAATTGCCGTGCTGGCGTGGTCGAGAGGTCTTGACGGCCGTCTGCCGTGCAGCCAGTATGCCGGTACCCGGGTTTGAATCCCGGTCTTGGTATGGATGTTTCTTTCTTCTTCTGTTTCTCTTTCTGTCCGTTCCTGCGGGTATCACTTGATGCTGCCTCCTATGGCATACCCTGGGCAACGATTCGTCGGTTAAAGGCATCATATCTTGTCTCTTGTTGTTGGCGTAAAGAAAGACGATCAGTCTACGAGCCCGGGCATTTGTAAAAAAAAAAAAAAATATTTATTAATTTAAATTAGGATTTAAGAGCGTTTAAATAGTGAAAAATGTTTATCCATATTTTATTTTTTTTCAATTTTTATTATTAGAGTATTCCGTAGTATCAAATCAATACTGAGCCAATACTGCAGTGGAATGTTTTATCTGCATTTACCGCTGTTGCCTCAAAGTACTCCAATAAAGTCAATTAACTGAGCATAAAATAATTTGAATTAAGGGGAACTTTTTCCATCTGAGATTGTAGAGCATTTAAGAAGATTTATAGTAATAAAAAAAAATATTGAATCACTAGTAAAATTAGTAGGAAATGGATGTTGAAATGAAATTACTAAGTTCAATAATGAGTAAATAATGAACTCCTTCATGTCACAAATTGGTATGTTTCGTTCACTTAACAAAGTAGTATCAATTTGTATACAGAAATAAATTTTGGAAGTTGATTTAGAAGGTACAGTATGAAAGTTTAAATGCTTTGTTTGCAAGAATCATCTTTACCTACCCATCATTTATATCAGCAGCCATACTTTTCAAATTGATGCAGTAAAATGCAGGATGTCCATATCTCCTGGAGAGTTTAAAGTGAAGAAAATACATGTTTTAAGAGCATTGCTGTGTATGATGTGTATTTGGTTAATGAGAATGTTTCTTTTCTCTATCTTTTAAATTTGATATAAATATAGTGAATATGGAATAGAGGATTTGTTTCACATACATTCAGGAAGTGTGCTGAGATGGGATTGGATTGGATTTAAACTGATTGGGGCTCTAAGACTGTTTATGCAATACGAGAACTTTTCAAAGTCCGTACAACAAAAATAATTTCATGTCCATGTTATTAAATTTAGCTTTAAATATGAAAAATAAACTTTAGCCTGAAAAGTACATAAACCCTTTGACTGTAGATCAAATAGTGGCATTGTGTTTCGGTTTGCCTCGGGTGTTTTAGGAAGACTTGGG
>JAFIDM010009631.1:75865475-75877228 GCA_023159025.1 Thereuonema tuberculata | reverse complement strand
TAATTTTCTTGCTCAACAATTATATAATTAAAATGTAGATTTTATTTTACTAAATAACTTACACTTAATACTAATATTTTGCTATGCAATCAATTAAAAAGAAAATAATTATAATAATAAAAAAAACCATTAGTAGTTTTGTATCCCTAAAGCATGACGAAAGGTTGATTAAAGCCATTAAGCCATTCCTGGCCGCAGCGGGGATTGGGATAGCCTGCAAGCCCACCAATACCATTGGGAGTTATCTGAATCGGAAAGTAGCTCATTTATCCAATGAAGACAGGTTTAAGATAAAAGGCACTATATACGGGATAAAATGTCATCCAGATAAAAATGGGAAAAAGAGCTGCATATACGTAGGCAATTCCAAACGGGAGCTCGGTGTCCGCATTAATGAACACGTGAACGCGGTAAAAAAGGGAAACCCGTATATGGCACTGCCTTACACTGTCAACGCACCGGGCACTCCATCGACACCACTAAAGTGGAAATCTTAAGAGTAAGGAAGTCTAGATATCTGAGGGAGTTCTACGAATCCGGAATGATCCGCACAATAGGTAGTTATAATCGAGATGTATCCACAAAAAACATACTGGAATATGGACTTTAGGTTGATTTGATTACGGCGCTTCGACCTTTTATAGCAGACAGCTGCTTCCGACAGTAAATACAGAAACACCCACCAGGGGAAGGGCGATCGCATCCTATAAAAAGACCACGGCCGGTTCTCACTCAATTAACGACTCCTGATAAGGGATGATAGATTTTTAAATAAGGTAGGGGTTTTTTAGCTTGAAAAAGGAATTATGTTTTGATATTCCGAAACGTACGTTGCGATTTCATTTTTATATTTTAGCTGTTGACGAGTGCCAGTGTAGTAGGCCTAATAATATGAAACAATTTATGTTCAGAAACTGCCCGAAAATTTCTTACATAAACTTTCTTATGTAACTATGAATAAAATATTGTACTGGTTGCCGTTTCTTTCTGATTCATATTAAGGAGTGTTCAAAACATATAATATCCAATGATAAAATCTGATTTCACAGAATTTGCAGCAAAAAAAAAAAAGTTTTAAATTCTGCAACCCGTCCATGATAAAAAGCAATCATTCGTGGTTTATGATTGATATGAACTGAATGACAGTGCAACGAAACTTAATACTAAATACTTAATACAGTTTCGTTGTACTGTCATTCAGTTTCTTTCTATTTTCAAAGATTTAATCAAGGTAAATATAAGGGATCCCCTAAAGGCTACCTACTACATAAAATTTTTCAATTATCCATTTCACTCATAAAATTGTGTTTGAGATCTCTAATGGTAATACCAAAACATCTATCAATACTTTCATAATAAATGATAAAATTTTATAATAATCATTCTGTTTTAATGATTTTTTTTTTTTTGCTCTATTTGGCAGGTAGCTTAATCATAGGAATTAGTGTCACCATGATCATCATCTGCATTTACAGTCTTACTTTTACTAATGTATATATGATAGCAAGTTTTTGCTGTGCTGTAATGACTCTTATAGTTGGAAGTTTTGCCGTACTTGCAGGTGCTGTTGGTGTCCACCGTGGTTACTACATTGCAGTTCTTATTCTAAGCATTTTCTCCGCATTAGTGAATTTTATATCTCTAATAATCATTTGCATCGGTGCGGCTGATTCATCCTGTTACTACTATTGTCAGGACGATAGTAGTTGTCGTAAAAATTGTTATCTGTGGCCAACCCCCTTATATCTTCTTCTCATTGCTTCTTTATTCCTTATGTTCCTCGTTATCTCAGTTGCTTCCCTTTCCTGTCGTTATATATGCTCTTGCTGCTGTTGTTATGTTGGTGTTGCATTTACTAGTCGTCAGCGTGTTGCTTATGTTACAACAGATAACAGAGGTATACCCACACAGTACTCTCAATTTTGAAACATTAAAAGAATTTCAAGTGATTCTTTTTAAATTTGTTCGATAATATCTAATAACCTAAGAATCAATACCAACAAAACTGAATGAAATGGAAATAAAAAAGTACACAATAGTAATAATAATAATAAAAAAAATAACTTTGCATTCCATGAAATCCATACTTGTAATGACCCAATTTTTTTTCAAAAAGCATTTAATCCCTATTTTATTCATTTAAGTATCATCTAAACGGTTCCTTTTTTTTCAAAAAAGGAAGAGAGAAAATCATATTTCTAATTATTTTTTTTAAATTCAAATATGAACGTTATTGTAATCAAAGCAAAAAACATACTTATTATCGAGATTTAGATTATATCTAAACATTTTAAATTTTCATTTGTAAAACTATAACTTGTTATTATTTTTTTGTAATAAAAAATAATAGTTATTTTTTGTAAGATAATTTCTTAGTTATTTTTTTTTATACATCTTTGTAAATGCAATTTTCTATCAAATAAATTACTATCCCTATATGAATCTATAACTGTTTCGTGCCATGTTTTAATTCAGCATTCATATTCAATAAATAACAATGGAACCATTGCAAGACTCTTCTTGCCAAGGAAACTGTAAAATTAAATTGTTTTATCCATTCAAAAAGTTTGACCCTAAACAAAGTAGCTCTTCACAGTAACGTAGATAAACGAGAATCTAATCACCGATCCCTATATTGTTAACATACAGTCCAGTATTAAAAAATAAAAATAATGTACATAACACAATTATTAGTTGAGCTATAAAACGACATGCATCTGGAACATTAGGGAAAAGGAGGCCTTAAATAGGTTATTAAAAATCATAATTTAATGAGATCTACACAGTAAGATGAAATTTGCTATATTTAATTTGATGTAAATTAATGACTGATTTTTGATTTACTTAAGGGCATGGTACTTTGGTCGATATTTAAAAGGGGTACATAAGATCGATATATGGATCAAAAATCTAATATGATGTATATAATAACATTAAGCTTTCAAAATACTACATTTCATGAAACTTACTACAGTGAAACCTGCTAAGTTGACCACCCAGTGGTTCCACGTTTTCGTGGTCAACTTAGACAGGTGGTCAACTTACCAAGGGTACAATACTTACTTTTTGATTTTCATATTTTATCATCTACGTACTACTACTATACATATACATAGTATAGTACAACAAAATTATACAAAATATGAAATCAAAATTATACAAAATAGGAATAATATTGCTTATTAGGGTTAAACATTAATTATACATACGTATTAATTATTGGATATTGTCATAGTTACTACTGTATGTACTACAGTAGTAAGTTGAACAGAAACGAGTTGATGATTGTACATTTTGTCAGGAGGTTTTCAAGCAACAAATTGCATCATAAACTGTGACGGATTTTGAAAATTTGGATGAATCTTTACATTCATCTGCTTTTGTCACTAAAGACTGCAACATCATTTTGTGGTAATTCTGTTTCACTGCACAAATTATTCCTTGGTCAAGGGGTTGAAGCACACAAGTGAGATTTGGAGGCAGGAATTTTATTTCGACGTTTATTTTGATACCCTAGTTGTCGGCGAAATTCAAAGTAGGTTTTGTCTGTGGAATGGACGTTAAAACGCCCCTTAACAATTCTTTCTTTAGAAAATTAGAAAAAAAAATACAGTATAAAAGTTGTTAGAAATACATAGAAAAATTGTGGAAGTGGTCAACTTGAGCTGTGCTTTGTGACAAATTCTATCTAATTACCTGGTCTACATACAAGTTAGACAGGTGGTCAACTTATAAAGGGTTCACTCAATGTTAAAGTAATTAAGCCATTCCGTTCCTGGTCAATTAGATCAACTTAGACAGGTGGTCAACTTATAAAGGTGGTCAACTTGACAGGTTTCACTGTATATTACTTTTTGAACTACTTAACGGCCCATGTTTCCGTGTGTCACAGAAAACATTCTCAAGTCAGCAAGATTCTCATTTAATTTGGTGATTAGAGATTTATTTTAGGGTCCGGTTTGCTTCGGGGCTTTTGGCCAGTGATGTAATTTTATTTATTTATTTATTTATTTATTTTATTTTAGAGCAAATTTATAGCAGGGGGATTTTGCTATATCTGTTTGGTTGCTGTAAAGAGCTATTTTGTTTAGAGTCAACCTTTCTGATTGAATAAAACATCTTATTTTATGAAATTATATTATATAAAAGCGTTATTCTGTCTGTCGTTGTCATAAGACTTTACGTTTTTCCAATTTTGTGACCAAACTATAAGAGATAGATTGGTCATGTAAATGGATAAAATGTAGAGCTTTTGAAGACAAACAAAATGCTACAAAAATCTTTCGAAAAAGGTTTTTGGTTTCCAAGATGTCGCCTTTTAAAGGGTCAAATTTAGACTTTTTCTCAATTTAAACGAAAAGTATAAAAGTTGGAAGAGAACATTATATTGAGAAAATGTTGGTATTTGAAAGTTCTATCGAACGGTATGTCAGTCAATAACAAACGTTTCTGCGTTTGGAAGATACATGCAAAAATGAAGTGCGGCAACCCCCCGTATGAGTGCCAACGCGCAATACACCTGAGTTAAGCGGAGAAGCCCACAACGAACTGAGAAGTCGTGTATTCTCCGATCTCCATATTAATTTGCTAAATAAATAAAGGTTTTTTTTTTTTATTTTTAATGTTATACATGCAAGGGTTCCGGAGCGAAGCGACGGTACCCGTCTAGTTATTTATAATTCATTATCACGGAGCAAATGTGTAATGGTTCCATTGCTATTTATTAAGTTCAATATAATATAAAACAGATCAAAGCCAACATTCATGAGTGTGAAACACTTTCAATGCTCAATTAAGAAAGCATTCTGTTTACGAAGGTTTCTTTTGTAACGATTAAAAATAAAGACGGTCCAATCAACAAAAGACAAAAATAAAATAAAAAAAATAATCAAAAATGAGGAGCTATAAATGTCGGATACGATCAGTGGCGTACCAACGCCTTTGGGGGCCCGGGGCGGGAGTTGTGGATGGGGGCCCCTAGTCTGACTTTTACAACCAAAAAAAAAGGTCCTCTTGTCTGGATGGGGGCCCCCTAGTCTGACTTTTACAACCAAAAAAAAAAAAAAAGGTCCTCTGGTCTGGATGGGGGCCCCCCTCCAAGGTGGGGGCCCGGGGCGGACCGCCCCCCCCCCCCCCCGGTACGCTACTGGATACGATGAAAACAAAAGTGAGTGAAAAACAAATTTTTATTGAACGTTATTACATTATCAGTACTATGTTCAGCCCCTAGCTGCTATGCATGCGATATATCGCGTGGTATGGAGTGAAACAAAGCCCTGATGTTGTGTGGAAGATCACACAAAGCTTGCTGCAAATGTTGCTCCAAATGATCGATGATGGATGGAGATGATCCAAATGTTCGTCCTAGATGAGGAACAAATTCTGAGGACCTCGCTGGTCAAGGAAGGGTTTGAACTGCTTCAAGGCACTGCTGGATAACGTATACAGTGTGTGGACGTACTTTTTCCTTTTGAAAAATTGCTCCTGGCAGGTGTGACACAAAGGGCAAAACAACAGGTTGTAGGATCTCCTGCATGTATCGATGAGTATTTCAAGTTCCTCGAATCACTATGAGTGGGGATCTGCTGTCATAAGAAATGGCTCCTCACATTATCACTAGCTGAAATGGCTGTGTGATAATATTGCCAGGATTTGAGCTCTACTCAGTTAATTATTAATAAGAGAATATTAGAAAATTTTTGGAGAATTTACACGGGATTTAAATGATACAATATTGACTATAAGTAAAACAAAAGAAAGCTATCTACCCAGTAAATCAGATTATCATCAGACAATTAAATCAATAAATGAAATAACTACCATATTAGAAAACGAAATGACATACAAATGTTATTAGAAATATTGTAGACGATAGGATACCTTTGACCAAGAAGTTGAATATCAGACATATAGCCTATACAAGGATATCATATCTAAACTAAAATGAAAAAGAAACTATTACAGAGATAGAGAAGCTATTAAAGTGAATTTCCAATTAAGACAGAAGTATTTCTAAAATTCATATACCTACGTTGTGTTTACAGAAATCCTGACAGAAAAACAGAACAACTATTGAGCAACAGCAGAAAGAAAAAAAATAAGAGGGGGCTGATTCTTTTACAATCTGACAAATTCAACTGTCCGTAGCTTCACGAAAATCCCTTCTTCCACCACCTATTATGCTCAATATGGCCAAAAGCATTCCGGACTATGGTCCTGCAACGTAATTTCCACTGCAGGAGTGAACGCTGCAAAATACATAAGGATTTTGTCCCACACCTCTCTATATATTTTCCATAATCCATCAACTGTTATAGCACGTCTGTTCCCTAGTCCACGTTTTAGCCACAAAAATCCATCCAAGTCACAAAACTCCACGGGCTGGCATCAGGGGACTTCACTTGAATATCACTGAAGGGAATTGCAGGTTTTCCTGTTCTGGCTTCCATTTCTTGATAGAATCTTAGGGACGATTTGGCCATATGGCTGGAGGACTTACCTTGATGAATGGCGTTAGGACCATACAGAGCAGGTAACTCCTGAGTGTTGATTAGTATCAGAAGATGTTAATAATATTGGGCATTCACTTTGGAATTATCGACAATTCTTTGGATAGCAAATTTGCCCCGGTGACAGTATCTCACAACCACCATGAAACTTTGGGAAAACTTTCGCAGCTTGGCCAGAACAGTTTTCAGAAATTTTCGTTTAATGGTCATCTTGGTCGGGGAATTTCGTTCAGGTCCGTCCGTTCGTGTTCTATGAATGACTGCTGACACTGTATCCTTGCTGACTGAAATTCCATGCTCTATATTGTTTCACTGTCACTGAATACGAAAACTTTGGGTGGAAAAGTGCGACAGTGTAACCTTCCCAAAAACGATTTATTTTGGAGCCAGGTCTGGAAATACTGGATTATTACTAGTATAAAATGATACATACGATAGAGAGCAAAGTGACTAAGACGCTACAGCATGTGTCATTTTGAATAGGGGCGCGCGCAATGACGTCGATTCAGGTTGTAAAGGAATCAACCCCCCGTATAAACTCAGTTTTCCAGTTTAAATCGCTTTTAAAACAAGAACATTTACTGAAACTTAAAATTCAACTGGTACAAGTAACTGTCTGTAGCAAAAAGGAGCAAATCGTGCTACTTAGTTTTTGTTTGAATAGGAGGAAGACACATAAGACCTATCCTCCTATTTCCAATCAAATGAAGAATTATGTAAAACATGCATCAAATCATACATCAAAACAATGACTCTATTAAGGCCGTTCAGAAAAAATAAAATGGATTTTTAAAATTCATTTTTTAACCCGTTTAAATTCTAAACCTCTTACAAAAACTTTAATCTTGCTCAGTAGAGTATTGATCACAACTGATCGATAAACATTTTTTTGACAAAACATAAAGGCACTTAAAGAACTGTTTTTGCTACTAACAAAATTTCTGTTAGATTTTAGAATTTGTGATGCAAACTCTGGGACTAAAGTTTGTCGTATTCCTTTTCAAGCATCGAAGGGTCAATTATGCTGATAACAAGGATATTGATAAGCTCTGTAGAAAGAAATCCCATTCTGCTATTATGAACTTACTGTATCTCAGATGGAGTTGACTATCTACACTATCTACAGAGGTATCTAAAATGTATCAGGTCTGCTCATTGGGTTCGGTTCTGGCTAACTAATTCATCCATCGAATATTTTTACTCTCAAGATTTCACTTATGACTCAGTGCTTTCTTTAAAGATGTGAGTGGCGTTACCCATTTAAGACCAGAACATTACAGCCACAAAAAAAAATCTCTTTCCCTGATATTAGAAGGATAATTACTGATCCCTTCTTTCTCAAGACCAAACGATGTCGAGAATCAGTCTTCAAATTGAATCTCTTATTTATCATTCACCTGGTCTCAGCACAGGCGAGTATTCCATACATCTGAAACGAGCTCTATTTTGAGTCACATAAATTCCCCCCCCCCCCCCCCCACACCTCTTTTTCTCTTGTAAAAGGTTCTCCGTTGGCAGAAACGGACATTTTAGCTTTCAATACAAGCAAGTAAAAGAAATAATAAAATATTAAAAAAAAACACAAACAAACAAATGAAACTTTCTTTCAAACAGCGCATCAAATGCTTTGCTTGTTTTTTTTTTTACGAAATATATCCCCCACCAAAAACAAATTGTACATACAGTAAACCCTCTCAAATCCAGCCTAATGTGGCGCCCAATAGGCCGGATTTCAGAAAAGCCGGACTACCGAGTGTTCTTAAAATAACTCAGTAGCTCAATTTTTGTGAAGACGTAATGTCAGGTTTAATTAATTTAACCCCATTTTCATAATTTTGCATTGAAATGTTTATTAAAAACAATACAAATAAAAATTGTATTTTATAATTACAGTAGTCGTTTCATGTAGACGCTGCGAACGTTTCTTTGATGCAATGTCTCTCCACCTTCTAAAAAGCATAACGTCTGTTGCTGTTGCCTCCTCTTGCTTCTCCACGTACTGTTTAGCGTCTCGATGGCCTTGAACGCTTCTGCGTGAGTCATGACTAGGGCAAGGCTTTTGATGATTTTGCATCTTTTTTCTATGAAGGTTGAAACATGGCTCGCATATATGAAAATGTGTAACGTTAAATAATTGGTTAAATAAAGGCAATTCGTTAGGGCATTTTTTTGCATTTTTCGGCATTTTTTAGGGATAGGTCATTATTTGGCAATTTTAAGCTCATTTAGTAGTTTTTTGGAAGGCAATGTCATTTTTTTTATACTTCAAGATTTTACTTATTATTCAGTATCTTTGCTTGTGCTCATTCAAGCCAACAAATTTTTCCAGAAAACAAGTATACCTTTTTTTTTTTGGTTGTCAAAGTTAAAAAAGGTAAAAAAAAAAAGGTTTAATGTAATAAATTCAAATGTTTTATTGATCATTTTTTTACTATTTTTAGGTCATAAATGCATTTTTTATTTGTCATTTATTACCAAATTGTAGGTCATTAAATGCCTTGCCCTAGTCATGACTGTTTCCTTTTCACCCTCTTCCTCCTCGTTGTCTGGTACAGCACTGTCCACGTTGTTAGACACATTTCAACAATGTCACTATCGGTCATTTCTTGAATTAGACTGATGTGTCGCGTAAAAACAATCAACATTAATGCTGGACTGTCTTCGCGCATGAAGGGCTTTGACCGTACTGAAAGACACAAGAGTGATGGGATGTATAGCAGCAGACATACGGGCGAGGTGACTCACACTCTGCTCTCGAAACTCGACACGGACTTTCTGCGCGCCGGCCGAGTTGACTCAAAATAGGAAAACGAATTTAGTTATTAAAAAAAAAAAAAAAAAAATACTCAGGAACAGGCCGGATTATCGAGGGCCGGAGAGGTTTGTAATTGCGTTCCGATTAGCTCTAGTGGTACATCTCGACATGGATTTAGCAATGTTTGTTTCAACTTTTGAAGGTTGAAATCTTAAACTTACTTGATGCCTGAAATTAAATATTTGATTTAATAATTAAATATTAAATTAATATTTAATATAAATGTGGGACGAACAAGAGGAAGATTGACTGCTGCTGCAAAGTAGCGAATTTCGTTTAACTCGAATTTTATTTGTACAAGTAAATCGGTTTACACGTTAAATAAACTCAATTTCATTGGATCACAATAGAGTTTTCATTTGTCAAAACACTTTAGGATATATCAAATAATTTGGAAATAAAAAAGGAAACAATTGTAATTTACCAAAGTTTGTTCTTTTTAATTATTAACGGTAAAACGTCTGCAATTTATAAATTCTGAAAATAAAGTCAAAATAATCTAAGCACAACACCTTAAATATTAGTGAATTTCTTACTTAAAAGTAAGTAAATTTTAACGATAAATGTTTTTCCGTTGTTCGAATCACCATTTAGAAATCTTTTCACTACGTCAGTAGAATGTTATCAGACATAATTTGATAAAAATGGATTGAAGTCTTAACAAACACAGCAGTTTGTTTAAAAAGCAGTTAAGTAGCTTCAAAGTATCGAACATGGAGTCTTTTCACACCACAGACATGAATAATAGACGACAGATTTATTACACAACAACTTACTATCAACCTGGGGTAAGAGAATTGAATGTTTAAGCAGTTTATATTTTAATGTTTCAAGAATACCGACTGATAAAAGCTAGCTCCAGAAATCTTACGAGTTATTACTGAAAGATAAGAGGAAAAAAAAAAACCACTCAAAATATTTTCAGAGGAAAAAAAAAAAAAGAACTAAATTCTATTTGTAAAAGGATAAGTTGTATGTTGTACTTAATTAATGTTGATTTTTGCAAATACAGATGCAGCCAAACCAAGCAAGACAGAAAGAGAATTCACGATGTATTATGGCTTTAGGTTCGTACAATTTCAATGCTTTTCCGCTCTCTCAATTAAGCTTTGTCACTATACGGCTGTTTTTATGAGTAGTCCTGTTTTCTATTTTTTAGGAATTACGGTGATAATTTGCTCTGTCGTCGTCCTAATTCTGTCAGCTATTTCGGGAGCAAAAATGCCTCATTTTCAACATTACATTCCAAACTTAGCTGGCGGAATTTTATCCTTAGTGGTCGGAGGATTCGCTATTTACGGAAGTCAGGATCACAGCAAAAGATTCTGGTCAACAATGACGGCCTGCGGCATCGCGGTATTTGCTGCTGCAGTAGCGTTAGGTGGGATAGTTTTCACGGCAGTAGCAATTGATGACGACTGCGGTAGACGCGAAATCACTGAAAAATGTGAAAAAATGGTTGAGAAGATTTCTATAGATATGATAAATGAGTGTAAAAATTCAATAATTAGTAGATGTAAAGGTTATTTCGGTATTGATGCCAATTATAAGCTTGACATTGGAATTAATTGTGATCAAATCTGCTTTGAAGGCTACAAAGAAATTAATATAGCTTGTCTAACTTTTAATTGTATAGCTGTTCTAGTTATGTTATTTCTTCAGATCATATCTTTATGCAAATGTTGCGTGAAATGTTGCATTAATCGAAATTCTCAACCTGTTGTTGAAAGAGTTGCAATGGTTAACTCACTACCTGCAACAACAAACCAACAAATTGTTCATAATATTCCTCCACACTACATTGATAGATTTTACACCACAAATGGTGACAATATAGAAGACACTCAAGCACTCCTTGCATTGAACGAAAACAGAGCCGCCTAAGGATAGATCGGCCCTGCGACTGGACAATGGTGCCCCGCTACATAATTTTAAATTGTAAAAAACATAATTTCTGAAAGAGTCTTTGATGGGAGGGAATGTCAATTGGGTTCGTAACTGCTGTTAACACCGAAGCATTCACGAAGCTGATCTTGTGTTTTTGGTAAAATGTCGAACAGAGGCAACGAAAGATTTCCGATTCAAATTTCGACTGAACAATTAAACACGTTATTTTCATACTTCAATGACAGTTTCACATTACGATACTTAGGATACTTTCATTCTTTACAATAACTCAGAAAAGTTATTATTTAGAGGAAAAGCTTTCATGTTTTTTTGAAATATTCTTTTTTAATTAAATGTTTTATTATTTATTATATTAATGGATACAAAATTTTTATTTTGTAAAATTAAACAAACAACTGAACTTTTCGTCCTCTAGGAAGAAACATAAATATCTTCATACAGGAGATAGGATCTGGAAACAAATATCTTCATTTGATTTTTTTTTTTTAATATTTCCTTCTGCATTTCTGATTAGGTCTAAA
>JAFIDM010009631.1:75833180-75849109 GCA_023159025.1 Thereuonema tuberculata | reverse complement strand
TTCTCCTGTAAGATTATGTATACTAATTACATTTACTAATTAGATTTGTTACTACTGCTTCTTCTGTGTGGTTTAGTTCATATCCCTTCCTTTATCCCATTCTCATGTGGTTCTTGGCACTAACTTGATTAGGTATTGTACTATTCTTTTTGAGGACCTGTAACATATTTCCATTTGGTGTTTCTTAAATCGTTTGCTCTTGGACTTACTTCCAAGGCATTTTCATAATAGCTCAGCTTCTGTTGTTGTCTCCCTGACAGCTGATTCTCTGATAACCTTGTCCTTCTCTTACCAGTTCTTCTTTATGCATTGATTACTGATGGTCTCTGCATTTTGATCTTGGTCATTGCAGCATTAGCTTTTGTGAAAACATTACATACAAAGATACTGATTTTTAAATTGATAACATTAGTTTTTCTTAATAATGTCTTCGTACACTTTCCATTTTACCCACCCTACTTATCACAGAAACACGGATATGATTTACAGTGATTATAACAGTGGCGATATCCATTATTTAAACACACAGACATAATTCACTTTGATATTAAATACTTCAGAATGTCTTAATTGTGAATCATTTAAATTATTGTATCTCAATGTAAACTTAAGATTTTTCCTGAAACACTCAAGCTATTAGTGAAGGCATTGTTAAGAAAAACTAATGTTACTAATTTAAAATTACATTTTTGCTAGTATATCAATAAGAAGTTGGATTTCTAAAATTCTAGTAATTTAGATATTCTTCTGATAAAATTGAATATTTGTCCTATTTCTGTTTCTCAGTTTTTAGGGTACTTTCAAACTTTTAAAAATCACCTTGCTAAGATATACTGTTTATTTGTGGCATGTCCTTTTTCTTTACCAGTGGTAATTGACTAAAATCTGATTTTTAGCCTACTTTTCTAGGAAAGTGTGGCTTACCAGATTACTCAGTCTGTGTGTGCATCCACCCTAATAACTTTTGAACTGCTGGATGGATTTTCTTCAAGCTTGTCCCTAGTCCTTAGAAATATATAAAAGTTATTATGCATATTTTATTTCATTGTTTTAAACGATTAATATTAATTTCTTTTTAACTAATCTATTAATCAGCACACAAGTTGATATGATTTAAAATTAATCCTGAGAACTAAAGTTAAATAATACAGATTTAATTATTTTTTTCAGGATATAATTTATATGATATAATTTGAAAATAAATATAGGTTTTTCATTTTTGCCATACTAAAGAAATTAAGAAATATTATTTTAAGGCTTTAAGATCTTTTGAACTACTTGTTTTTTCTTATTTGTAGAATATTATTTTTTTCACAAATTTACTTTAGTAATAACTATACATATATATATAAATGGAAGAGTCCATTTTCTTGTGAACCACATGTAAATGTGGTATCAAATTAAAGGTCCTGATGTGGAGACATGCATGAGCATATTGGTTTTTGTTTTAATAAAAAAATGACGCCTCCTGGATTCCTGTTATTGCATCCTACAACTAGAAAGTGGTTGAATCCGTTCGTATCTTAACTTAATTTTCACTTAAATATGATTAAGAAAACTACATTTTCAACTGTAGAATTTCTACCGATTTTAAATTAAGAGAAAGCAAAGTATTAAGGTTTATAATAAGTTTTAAATCTTAGATTTTCTGCTTTATAGAATTTTTTGTATGTTTAGTATTTGGAAATTAATAAGAGTGATTGATATATTTAATGTTTCCTTTTAGGATTATCCACCAAATAAACTCACATATGCAAATACATTTAAAGCAATTCTAGGAGCTCTGCAAAGGAACAATGTAAGTTACTATAATAACACTGAATTTTATATCTTTCATTAAAGAAGAAACTTATAATTGTGTATCTGAAACTTCTTTGATACTTTTTATAAATTACTTACTTCTATATTTATTTATTTATTTATTTTTTTGAAGGATAAACAGAGAGTTGAAAATTTTATTCAAGATTTTGTGCTAACTCAACTTGTTGGCAAAGATATAAATGAAATGTGGCAAATAGGAAATCCCATGGGAATGCTAACAAAGATTTTACAGAGTGAAGGAAGAGAAGTACCAGAATCAAGGTGAATGGAAGCTGTTTTATATGTAACTCAGTTATACATAAATTTGGTAGTTGTTGCAGATCCTGGTGAAAATTGTATTTAAATCTTCGTATAAATTTTCTCAGAAATATACTTAACTAGTTATGTATAAGTGTAAATTATTAAAATAAAGAGAAGTGAAAATAAATAAAATACATTTACTTGCAAATATGATGAAACGAGAATAAAAAAGATGGCAATAAACCTACAGTTTCAGAATACTCTGCGTATTCCATCATCAGGGACAGCACAAACATTTGAGACGACACGAGATGAGAATGCATGGTGACTGTGAAACAAGACTACAAAAAAATGGCCTAAGCCCTCCTCAAACAACCTTGCTACACCCCTGATGACATAACAATAGAAAAATACACTGAACTACTAATATAGGCCTCTCTGATCACTACAATAAAAAAACACCCAAAAAAAGCCAAAATCCCCATCCATCACCTTTCTGCCCAAAACCCACAAACCCAAACAAGATAATACCCAAAAAAACCAGACCCATCATCAATACAAGAAACTCCCCCATCTCAAACATTTCCAACACCCTCTTCACCATCCTTCAAACCTACACAAGCAAAATAGATTACATTTACAAAAATACAGCCCAATTCCTAAACCAAATCAATACCAAATCAATATTCAAAACAAAGACTTCTACTCCCTTGATGCCACATCCCTATTCACATCCCTCACCTACAACACAATCAAAGAAGCACACTATGATTTCCTAGATGATGAAACCCCGTTTGCCAATTTGACATGACCATAAAGCAAATTGACTTCCTCATCCACACCATTTATAATAGGCAATATTTCTCCCACAACACACAGTCTATTCATGGGCCTGGCTATATCAGGACCCATTGCAGACCTCACACCTCACTAAATTGAAAAACAAATTTTTTCATCCACCGTCCACACATTAAATTATATGGAAGATATTGAGATGATATCATCATCCTCACAACACAAAAACATATCACTCAAATACAAGACCACCTAAACTCCGAACTTGAAACCATCCAACAAACACATCAACTATCTAGATGTCTCTATTACCTACAAAAATAACTCCATACAAACCACTGCCTATAGAAACCCACCTGCTCTAACAGATACATACATTATAACTCCCACACACCCTATACATACAAAATCAACACAATAGATTTTCTGATACGCAGAGCAATTACAACATGCTCCACTAAACCAGCCTTACACACGGAATTAAGAACCATTTACACCATACTCAATCTCCATAACTACCCCTCCCAGCTTTTTCACAACCGCCTCAATATCCTCACACACAAACTGAACAAAAAATCTAAAAATTCAACCCCCAAACTCCCTGTCAAATACATCCCCCTTCCCTACTATCCACCCTTTGAAAATGCCTGCCTTCAAATCACCCAACATAAACATAACATAAACCAAGCAACTAAATAATTATTCCAACATTGTATTTACTGGATTCCATGTAACCAGTGTCCCTCTGGCTACGTGGGACAAACATCCTAGCCCCTATCCACATGCATTAAAGAACATAAACAAGTCTTAAAACGCAGACCCCACACGTTTGTACACTTACGCACTACAATGTGACTGGACATCTCCCCAACTTCTCTGCTGCCAATCCCCTTTCCCAACGGCTCCTAGCAGAATCTTTCCACATAATCCGGCTTAAAGCATACAACCCTATCAGCAACGGGCAAAACGCCCATCACTATTGCTAAACTTCCCTAATCCTTTCACTTTCCTCTCACCATGCATTACCACCTTGTGTCATCTCAAATGTTTGTGCTGTCCCTGATGATGGAATACGCAGAGTATTCTGAAACTGTAGGTTTATTGCCATCTTTTTTATTCTCTTTTCATCATATTTGAAGTAAGTGTATTTTATTTATTTTCACTTTCTCTTTATTTTAATACACGCACGTTAAGCCTCCTTGTGAATTATTTAAAATTGATGGTATTGTTCATACTGTTTTAGTTAATACTGGCATCTAAATTGAAGTAGAAGGGTTCATTTTGTAGTAAACTGAAGACGTGCATACAGTAGAAACAAAAAGCAAATTGCATATGGCATGGCAACTTAGAGAAAAGATGATTTTAAGAATTAAAACATAAAGCTGGCAAATTTTAACAAACATACTGTATTTAATTGAATCCAAGTAAATTCATGTGATCTCTTTAACATAGCATTTTAATTTCTTTTAAAGTATCGTGATAGAAAAAGTTGATCTTTAAATGAAAATGATTCATCTGGAAAATTGAGAAAAGCTTACATAAACCAAAGCAGAAATAGCAACTGATTTAAAGGACATTACATTAGGTTCACTCATTAGTTAGAAGGAGTCAATTTCAGATGTATTTTTCAATTTAAATTTCATCAATGTATGTAGGCACTTGATTTCCAGAAGGAAGTCTATTCTCTGAAAATATAAAAAGCAAAAGCAAAGCAAAATATTTTAATAATAACATGTTCCTGCACAGTTACAAAAAAAGGAAAGCCTCCAAAAATGAATATTTGTATAATCGCTGTTCCATCTTTTATATAGTTGTAATAATATATATAAATATTTTTATTTACGAGGAAAAGAAAATATTTTTTTTTTTTTTTTACTTAGTGAAGTAAAGTAATAATGTAAAATGTTGATATAAGTAGAGAAAAAAATTCAGAAATATGTTTTCATTTGTATATGTGTATCATTATCACTAATCCCTTTCATTTATTTTTCTTAATTTTCCTTCCTATATTACAAATCACTCTCTGCAATGTATTTTTGAATAACACTTTACAAGGTTTTTCAAAATTCACAGTTTATAATTGATTTGGGGAAAATATCACTGCAGGTGAAGCATATATTGTTTAGTGCAAAATATTTCAAAAAACTGATAATTAAACAAAATCAGAGAACCTGTATAAAATTAAATCGCTTGAAAGATAACATATAGCTTGTAACAGTTTGACATATCAAAAGAAGACAAGAAATGTACCTAAAAGATACAAGTATTTATTTTATTTTCAGCAAAAAAATAAAAAAAAAAAGTTTGGATGTGATTATATAACTCATTATTACTTATATAAAAGTTAATTCAAGGGGAACAGTAGAGTAAATACAATAGAAAGGAATTTTAAGTCCTTGGGATATAAGAGCTGCTCAAGACATTACTTTTTGAATAAGATTTTTGAAGCAGTTTATTTAAAGCTTCAATTTCAGATTTGTGATTTTTTTTTTTTAAACTTTGAAGGCACCAAGTGATTAACTTGTATTCCATAGAAACAAAATCACAAGAATCCTGACACTTAAAAAATTATACAAATGAAGTTGTTTTAATCCCAACTAGCATCCATATGGAATATTATGGTACAAGAAATAAACTAATTTCTTGACTGTGCTGACTTTAGTAGAGCAGTGAGTTGTCATCAAAAATGTGCATGCTAATATGTTAATGTTCCTGATTGGGCAAACTATAGTAAATGGCCAACTGAGATTTGGACAGAGATGTAGTATTATTAATTGGCATTAATATTTAACTGTCAGCAATAATTTGCTTGAACGACCCTTTCTTAATGCTACTTCAATTGAAAATCTATAGAAATTGTATGTAGTACTATTTCTATATTTTATTTTTTTGTGAAAAGGGAAATAACTAAGGATTTTAAATATGCTGATAATTCAAACACATTTTCCATTAAGTGTTCAATATGTGTATGGATTAATGTAATGAATCAAGTCACAAAGGATTCTTATTTCAAAGAGTGATTTTTTTTTAAGGAGCTAATTCAGTAGAAGTAGCAACCAATCTTATTTTTGTTATGATATTATTTCTCCAGATGCTTTAGTATTAAAAACAAGTGAAAATAACAAAAACTTTTTTAAGGAAAAAAATCTATAATTACAGGTTGCGCGAAAGATTATCTCCATAATCATAGGGAAGGTATTTTTTTTTAATTTCTATAAGTTTCAAGTGTGAGGAAAATTTGGTGTACCATAGAGTTCATGCAACACAATTAATATCACAAAATATAAAGCATGTTAAGGATAAATAATTCCTATCCTTGAATTACAAAGAATAGTCATCAGTTAAAACATATTTAAGTTAAAAAGAAATTGTTATATGACATTTCGTCCCTGGCTTTGGACTTCTTCAGGCACCTTGCTTTTAAATTTATTAGCAGTTAAGTAGATTTCAACGGTCTGATTGGATATTGCACTATTGATGGAAAGGGTGGTCATAATGAACCAGGATTCTCAAAGGGCGAGTGAGAAAATACTTTTAGCTTTAGATATATTTCTATTTTATCAAAATTGGTGTTATGCTCTGTAATAAATTTATTTTTATATATGAGAGAGTTGTTTGCATCTTTATTATTAAAATTGTAAATAAGTTGGTATTTGTGTTTATTTAGGTTCTGAATAGTGTAGCCTATATAACTTATTTTACATGAAATGCTGTGGACCACATTATTTTGCTCTTAAAGTTTATCTTTGTAGGACTTCTCAAAATTTATTTTTCTCATGTTTTTATTTACAACTTGTATATTAAACTTGTTTAAGTGTTTCTTAATGCTACTATTTATTTCCTTTACATAAGGGATAATAGAGAAATTCTTTTTTTCCACTAACTTATATTTTTTCAATGGCTTTGTGTAATATTTAGCTTTCCTAAAATTTCTCATAATCATGTTATGGCTGTACCCATTTTCTTTGAAAATCTTGAATAAAAAATCGATCTTATTTTCCCTAGTTTTTTTTTTTATTTTTTATTTTGTGATGGATAATCTGATGGTTCTTAAAAAGTAATTAAAAATGTTATTTGCCTTAACATGATTTAGTAAGCTTGTTTGTATGTGAGGGACTTTTTTCTCATGTGTACATTTTCTATAAACTTATGTTGTTAATTTGGAATTATTTAATGTACTTTTTGTTTTTTAGGCTTCTTCGGGAAAGTGGAAGGAATACAATTTTATCAACCTACATTGTTGGTATTTATAGTAACAAAGAATTTCTTGGTACTGGTGAGTAATTCAATAATCTTCTCAAGTTCAATTTCAAAGGCCCTTCAAAAATAATCATGAAATAAAATGCAAATTATAACTTACTTTACCTGAAACTTAACATTTTGGTCAGTTCTTATCCAAGATTAATTAAAGCTAATACTTCCAAATGTTATCTATTTGAAATAGAAACATTCCATAATCGAGACTGATTCTTTTCATGTTAGTAATGAGTAGTAATGGAAAATAGCTCCTAGACATTCTTTTTTGGACATAAATATTTAATTAAAATGACTTCATTACTCCTTTCTATCTTTGCATAACAAAAATAAAGAATTTAGTATATATCTTGAATCTCAGACACTATCATTATTGTGGAAGCCAGAGTCATCAGAAAGAAATAGAATTTATCTTGCATTCAGAATTGAGCTTTTAATTTGTTCAACAATAACAAAGTTTATTTGAGAAAGAGAAGTGTATTTGCTTGCAGAATAATCTAAAAGTTTCAAATTTTAATACTATTCCTCGCTAAAAATGATAACGAATCTTTAATCCACTGACTTCATGGAGATGGAAGATCTATTAGCTGAGATGGGAGCAAACACTTAAACAGAATGGAGAAATAGTATATGATGCATATTGCGAAATAAATTCATGAAGCTATAGGAGTTAGTGATTAAACTGCCAAGTTCTTGAAACTAGAAAGTGTGTGCAGTATCATTCTTATCTACTGTTAGATGAAACATCTGGATTGGACATAGTACAGTACTTCTGAAGTTCTTCAAGGATTGGTAATGGCACTTTATTGAGGATAAAGTTGAAATATTTCCTATAATAGAGTGGAAATAAATATACGAGGGTCGTTCAATAAGTAATGCAACACATTTTTCTCAAAGTAGATTTGTTTTATTACAGTTTTAAATATATCACCTTGAGGAACAATTCTTTAGCTACAAAAAACTTATTTTTCAACTTAAGCCTATGGCCACCAAGATGTCAGAGCTTATATGCCTTGACAGTACCCACTCTACTGGTCTGTGCCTCAGCCAACTTCTTCAAGAATTTCCTGATCGTTGCCATATCGCTTCCTGCGGATTGCATCCTTTAGAGGTCCGAATAGGTAGAAGACCAAAGGTGCGAGATCAGGGCTGTAGGGTGGATGAGGGAGAACAGTCCAGTGAAGTTTTGTGATCTCCTCGCGGGTATAAAGACTTGAATGTGGTCTGGCGTTGTCATGGAGCAGGAGAAGTTTGTTCACGTCTTTGTGGCCACGGACACGGTGGATTCGTTTCCTCAGTTTCTTAAAGTCTTCACATAGGCTTCTGAGTTGATTGTTTCATGTTGCAACATTGCAGGAGTCACAGCTGTCTGTGGCCGGCCAGAGCGCGGGAGATTAATCAGCTTCCCTTTTCCTCCTTCCGATGATGACAGGCAATTCACCCAATGACTCAGTGCTTTTATCAACTGCCTGGTCTCCATAGACATTCTGTAAGCACTTGTAATTATTTGTCACAGTCTCCTGTTCCGCCAAAAGAAATTCCTGTAGTTTTTTTGTGGAGTCAATAGTAACATTTACTAAATTACAGGAGCTCGAGTAAAAAAAAAAAAGAATTAAGCTACTTCACATTGTTAGGGCAATGGAGTTGGAATGGTGAAATCAACAGTTTTTGTTAAGTTGGAGTTGCATTTTACTATGGTTGTGGAAAAAAAAATTTTGCGAACTCCACAGCCCTGGTACTAATCATAGTTTTCAAGACTGAAAGCCACCACTTGTCTTTTGTTGTCTTAAATAAAACTCTCACAAGCACGCTTCTCTTATTTCATGAAGATGAAGGGATCTGTCCATAGGATGGATTAATTAATTGTTATTGCTTTGAAATAATGGCTTGAACCAATCACACCAAGATATAGATTGTCATCTAAATCCATACCTCTTGCTTATAAGAGACAGGCTCATCTGGAATGTTTATAAAGTTTGATAGATTTTAAGAACTCTATACATACCTATAAGTCACAGACTCCAAATCCTGAGCATATATCTGTTTGTTAATTACAAGGTTCTAGCTCTCAAATTCTTTGTATACTCAAAAAGATTTATATATTAAAATGATCATAATTTTCTATCAGCATTTCCGCCTTTCTCTTTCATTGATCATGAAACTTGTAAACCAGTTGTTTTATTGTTGAAAGATCATTCTCATACAATGTAGGACATGGCGATGGAGTGCATTATTTGAATCATCTTATCTGAAATTAAGCACCAAAATTTTTGACAAGTTTCCACTGTCCATCAGTTAATTTAATTTTTTAATCCTCCTGATTTGCCTTGCTGCAGTTCATGCCATCACAGTTTCATGGATATAAATATATTTATGAAATAATTATGTTCGTAATCCTTTTCAGAATTTTATCTCAATTCCAAAACATCATAACTGTTCATTTAGAAAGGGTATTTTCTGAAATTTTATGCCTTCATACAAAAAAATCCAAGCATTTACTAAATTTACAGCACATAACTTTAGTTTAATTATGGTTTAGTGAGCTAAAGGTCCATCCCAATTGTTATATTAAATAAAGAACTTGAACATGTTAGCAAACAAAGGTGTGTGGCACAGGATATTCTTTCTAACTGCAAATTAAGTTTGGAATTGAGTGAATTGTAAGCAATTTTAAAAAATACATTAACAGTATAAAAACAGTAAATAGTACATGTATTGTAATTTCCTTCAACATATCTTAGCAGTAAGTATGTAATTCTTTTTTTTTTTTTTTTTTTTAAGGATATGGTGAAACTGTATTGATAGCAGAAGAAATGGCTGCTAGAGATGCACTGAAGCGACTGTTTCACACAACAGGGTCAGAAAGTCCTTTGCCTTTTGGGGATGATGGACACAATATGAAACTGAAAATTTTGCCAAATTTGTCAATTGAAATGTGGGCAAGCAAACATATGAATAAACTGAAGTTGTAAATAGTTCTTTGTGTAATAGCAATTAGTCATATGCTTAATAAATAAATGAGATTTGTGTATATGTTGTATGTCTATATACTTATAATCTTAAACAGGTTTTAGTAGGTTCCTGCTTTTTCTCCCAATATCAAATTAAAGCAAATTTCATGCTTTCATTGGTTTTCTGAAGATATGGTTGGAAAATTAACAAAAGGGAAGAACTTTTTAGTGGAAAGGTTATTTTAACAATCAGTGTTGTGTTATGGGATTTGTAATTTATTACATTTTAGTGTCAGTTTAAATAACTTATTACCCTATAATTTTTCCAACAGGATACTTGACAAATGCATTCATAAACTAGCTCATAGAATATCGTTGTTAAATGTTTAATTATCTCAGATCCATAGAGCAACTGACTGAGGCTTAAACATTAAAAAAACAAAAATACTTTATTATTTAATATTGTTATTTTTAAAATAAATTAGAAATTAAAATTACAAACTCCAACTATTACATTACACATCATAAAATTTCATCGCACACTACTTTTCCTTCTTTGTCTTTTACTCGGACTCTTCCATTTGCATATCTTGTTTCTTGATGACCATCAGGATATAAATATTTAACTGTGCCATCTGGATACTCTCGTTTCTGTTTAAAAGAGAATTTCATTAGATGGCTTCCAAAAAATGTTTTACTTTCCTGTTCTTGTTAATGTGTCCTATTTAAACTACTATCATAATTTTTTTTCTAAGCATAGGTAGATATCAATTTATGTTATCTGAATTAAAAATCTTCAATATTTATGTTGCAAGTCTGATTACTAAAATTTTAAATTACTATCACTGATATTATGATAAAATAATATGGACAAAAAAAATGTGCTATTTTTTTTTTTTTAAACATAAGGAAAGAAGAGTTAAACTTAATTCTGAAAGAATTATTTAATTAGATCATTTTAATAATAGAAAAACAAACCATACTTTGTGTTCTACACTATGTATTTCTCTTTGGCCATTTGGAAACTGCATTATTCGATTTCCATCTGCTTTAGTATGCACCATGGTGCCATCTATCAAAATCATTTGTTCTGATCCATCAGTGAAGATAAATTTGATTGTCTGATCTGGATAAGTTATTTCTTTGGTCCCATCTGGATAATGTTTTTCCAGTTGGTTGCTGTAAAATAAACATTACTTCATCAGTATAGTTCATCATACAGTACTTTCACTGGTATGCTTGGAAATTTGACATTGAAATGCAATGAACCCTATATTGTATGAAAATATGAAAGTTATTTTTATAGAAAAGGACTTAAAATAAACTTTGCTTAATTTCCTAAAGATGCAGAAGACCATTTAGGAAAATGGAATTGAAGTAAATACGATCAATTCATGATATTTGTGAAGAAAGATAGAACCACGAGGGAGAATATTTTTTTAAACTAAATCTTGATAATGTAATTTTACTTTTTCGTTTTGGTCACATTTGACATTCTTAAATGTATTTGTCTTTCTTGCATTATAAAAGTAAACACTACAGTTGGCTCTTTAATTATTATGTTCCCAATCAACTTCATAAACCACCAAACTTTAAAACAGAGGTGGTTTCAGAAATAAAAAAAAGATTTGAAAATAATATTAAAAGAGTAAATCAGGAATAAGAGTTCTTAAAAAGTTGTCCTTGTGGAAATGAACTTACTTAGATTCTAACATTGCGACTTGTCAAAACTATTTATTTTTGGAGAGAGATTGAAAAGCAGTCCAAGATGCAGAACTCTACAGAATGTATACCATTCACTGATCTAACAGAACTACTGCATTTGATATTACAAGCCACTGTATTTAGAAGAAACAATAGTTCTTTTAAAAGATATATATACATACTGTGCTTAAACTTAATGTGTGCCCAAGGTCAATAAAGTAAAAAAAAAACCAAAAAAAAACCACACAAATGCTTTAAAACTTAAAAAATAATTTAAATGATGAACAGTTTCGAAACCTTTTCAGATTTCTTTGTCAATGTCTGATTCAAGAAGCAAGGAAAGCTTGTTTTTATGTGAGTTTGGACCAATCAAAGGAGATCAGATCAATAGATACATACAGGGTTACCATTGGCGACTAAAAAGTGACTATAACCAACTATTTTTGACCTTGGGTGACTATGGCTACTTTTTTAAGCAAAAACAGGCTCGAAAGCAACTATTTTGAAATCACATCAGTAACAAAGATAGCAATGGCGATTTTGAATGTCACTAGTAACTGCCACTACCAATCTGATATCAAAAGGAGATTTCGTTGTATATTTTCTCAGCCAATGGATCATTTAATTGGTGTCGTCACAATCTACGTCTCTATTCAAAGAGCCCTTTGCTATGGTCCGTTGCTAGGGTTTTAGCATTAGTAACAGTTAAGAGTCAAGCCGGTGTTTATCATGGTTTTTCTTTAAGAAAAAGACCCAAAAAATAATACAAAAATTATCAGAACGCATTTTTAAGACTTCAAGAATGACCATCTTAGGGATTTCCCCCCTTATTTTTGAGAATTTTAGGAGTAACATCAAGACAAAAAAAGTTGTATTTTTGAGGTTTGGGGCTGCTATAGCCCAGGCCTGGCCCTAGGAGGGTGAGGGGCCCCAGGCAAGCTAGAAGTGCACCCCAACCCTTCTTCAATGATAATGTTCTGATACTCTCATCTCCGATCCAACTTCCTAAAGGTACATTGCCACTGGCAGCTCTAGGTGCCAATCAATGTAGACACTTTCTAAAATTACATATTTTTTTGGTTATCTATAGTTCGTTACAGTCGTCGGCTTTGTTAAAGCAAGCTGAATGGAAGTTTGATAATATTACAGCAAATTAACGAAAAAAAAAAAATATCCTCAACCAGCTGCTAGGCCCCAGGCGGCCACCTAGATCCCCCCTCCCCGGGGCCTGCCCTGATAGGCCACATTGCACCCTATGTTCAGAGCTTCTGATTGGTTAACTCAAAAGCAACTCTCCAATAGCTTAAGTAACGAACTGAAACTCATTTCAGAAGTAGGATTATAGAAGAATAAATAATTTTATATTCTCCAACAACAATAATAATCTTCTACAATCCTACAATATCTGAAGTTAACAGCATTCAGGCTTTTGCTTTAATTATACTTTTTATTCATGCAGTTATTATAAAAGGTAGGATAAAAAATATTTGTTTTATTATTATTGCAAATGTGAATCCTAAAATAAATTGACTAAAGGAAGGTAAAAAGAAATAAACTCAATTTTAGTTGAAGGAAACAAAGTTGGCCTAAGAAATCAAAGTTTTGTTTGCTTGTAATTTATAATCTAGCAAACTATGTTTCATAGTTATGTTTTATAGTCTAGCTATGTTTCAAAATTTTCTGTTCTACATATGTATGTCCTATTTTTTTTTTTTTTTTATATGAGTTAGCATATAAGGATAACAGAAAAAGACTACTAAATAGGCAATTAAAGATAAGCAATTATTACTAGGAGGAGACTATTTAGGCTACTAAAGCAACTATTTTCAATGTGTAGTTGTGATGGCAACCCTGTACATACTATTTAAGAGAAACTGTCCCATTCAAAAGGGGTAAATTTCATCAGAAATTGAGCATCTACATTACTAAATACTATTTGACATTTCAAATTAAGGATAACATGCAAGAGAGATACTGATAAATGCTACACCATTTTTATAGTATATACATTCATGAGCATTGCTTTAAAACATGTTTAAAAAAATGCTAAACTATTTGTCAAACTAGTGATAGATAGATCAACAATTCTAAAAATAGTTGGGGTGATATATAAATAATGTTATGTAACTATTTGAATATTTACAGATAAATTGGTACAATAACCAATTAGGAACTTGAACAGTAAGCAAAGATTTCTGTTCACTATTATTCTTTACATCCTTTCTCTTTAGGATGCTTTAATACAGGGGTCGGCAACTGCGAAGCGTTTTGATGCGGCCCGCAGGGCGTTTTAAGATTTTCATTTTTTATTTTTTTGGTTGTTAAAATAAGATTTTGGCTCTTTTTGGCCCAAGTGCGGCCCGCAGTAATCCCCACATAAAATATTTGGCCCTCTTACAACAAAAGGTTGCTGACCCCTGCTTTAATAGAACAAGCAATAATAGCAATCTTTTTAAATTGCTTATAAACGAATACCTTGCTGTTAAAAGAGATTTAATCATATTAAGAATCTTTTATAATATTTCATCTATATCAGGAATAGAAGATCAAGATTTAAATAATGTAACAAAATAAGACTAGTGATTAAATGTATCCTAAGATTTCTTTCTACAGAAATGTTTAGGATGTGGAGGAAATGAAAAGAAAATTTAGGGAAGAGTCACGGATGTGGAGGAAATGAAAAGAAAATTTAGGGAAGAGTCACCACCACTAGAAATGATAACTGTTGTTCACTGAATATTATCGTCTAAAAACTGACATCTTAAGATTCTAGATGCTAGTTAAAGTAAATCAAGTAAATAAAAGAAATAAAAAATTAGCATTTCTTTCACAATGACTGAAAGTGGTTACTGTCACAGGATTTAAACAGTTTCCAAGGAATGACTTATCCTAGATCCAAAATCTAGTAACTGAACAGACATCAGAAATGATAATCAGAATTGAAAACATTAATAAACAGCATCTTAACAAACCAAATTATTAAATAAATTTTTGAAAGTTAAAAACCTAAAATGTGCATTATTTGAATAATAATAATAATATAAAAATGATGACTACTGGAAGATTCTGTACTGAAGATGCTAAAAAATTATAATGAAGCAACGATCAATTATATAGCCTCTATTGTTTGATAATTTAGAATCCCAGAAAAGTGGGCCAAATACTCTATGAATAAATCTAGGACAATATTGCTATTTGGAGATTTGCAGGAAAAATTCTGTTAATGGCATCATTTTTTATTTCTAGTTCAATAGTATGACTTTTTAACAACAATGGGGAGACCAAATTGTTTACCAAGTGACATCCTGGAACAGCTGTTTCATGCTCTTTGGCGATCATCAGCCAGAAGCAGTTACCAGTAAAATAACAAGGTCTCTGTACTGAGGCTAGTATGAATGATTATCAGAAGCACACTGTTCATTTTTTTTCATTTTTTCTTTTGAGGCAATGACGCTTCCAATGAAGTACGACTTTTTTTTTTTTGTATATAGGGGCAATGTCTTAAAAGACTGGGAATATATATGTTGCAATTCTTTATAATCACACATACTGTACTTAGTTGAGATCTGCATCAGAATGCCTGGTAGGGTCGTTTGACTATGGTATAGAACAGTGGTTTAAATTTATGTTATTCCAAGGGCCAATCAATCTCAATAAATCATATTTATTAAGAGCTGTAGCAAAGTAATAGCAATGACTGTAAAATTCATTAGTTTATTATTTAATAACAATAAATGCATTAGCAATTATTATTTTGAAGACCTTTTTCCAATTAATTCTATTCAAAACTATTTTATTTTCATAACTTTGATTTTCATTTTCTGAAATCTATATATATAAAAATGAATGTATCTTTCTTTCTATCTTTCTTTGTCCTTTATACACTCCGAGGCCCTTTGACCTATCTGGACCAAACGTTGCAGAATTACTCTTTAGGACCCTGCTGAAAAGATAGATTACCTTAGAACCTGGATCCCCCCCCCCCCAGGGGTTGAAAAGGGGTATAATCCCTGAAATAACCAATATCCACCTGGTGGTGAAAATGAGAACTACACAAATATTGTGTAAAGTGAAAAATTCGCTCTCCTATGGGGGGCAGGGACACCACACTTGGATGGGGGGATGGCGACACAAGGACTAAGTGTCCCAACCCTGATTGACATC
>JAFIDM010009631.1:75820939-75833170 GCA_023159025.1 Thereuonema tuberculata | reverse complement strand
GGGCCCTTTCTCGGGCCCCCCAAGTCAATTGCAAAAAGGGAAAAATTTGCTCTACTATGGGGCAGGGACACCACACTTGGGTCGGGGGATGGCAACACAAGGCCTAAGTGTCCCACCTCCGATCGACACCGGGACCTAATATTTAGGGCCCACCAAGTCAATTGCAAATAAGGAAAAATTCGCTCTCCTATGAGGACACTTGGGAGGGGGGAAGGCGACACAAGGGCCTAAGTGTCCACCCCCGATCGACACCGGGACCTTATATTTATGGCCCCTTCTCACCGAGTCCTTTAGTTCTTTGAGTGGCATTGCAATGCATGCCAGGTACAGCTAGTTTCACTATATTTCATAATCTGAAATTCATTCACTTTTCCATAAGGGTACTGTTGACTTCAGTGATTACCAATACCAGTGAATAATACTGACATTATGTGATTAAGAGAAAATACTAGTTACTAATCAATGCATTTGCTTCGTCAGGTGCCAGCATACAGAAACTTAAGGGAAATAAAATATATAAAAAAAAAATTTGGTTGTCATTACATTAACAACATAAATGTGCAACAACAAAAGTATTACTGATAATTCTTACTTAGGAAAATGTAAAACTTCCAATCCATCTGGGAATGTTGTGTGAGTAGTTTTAGTTTCAGCATAATAATATACAATGCGTTGATCAGGTAGTAGGTGCTTTAAATCACCGTTAAAAAAATAAATACTAACAGACTTTCCATCACTACTAATTTCTTTACGCGTTCCATTTCCATAAATGTATTCTTTGGCACCACTTTCAAAAAGGCGTTCAACCTAGAACATAAAATAACAAATATTGATTAGTGAAATTAGTTTGAATTATTCATAGTAATTTAAAATTCATTTTCTTTATTTTTAAGAAAAGTAAAAAGAAACATGCAAATAACAGTAAAGAAAGTCTTACTGTTTCTTCAGGATGTATAAATTCTTCTACACACATATCTTGTGTGCCCAGTAGAGAGATATTTGGTTCAAGCATAAGATCAATCCCTACTCGTTCTTGTCTTTTATCAAAGCTAGGATTTAGAACAGAGAATTAAGTATGTATATGGAGCAAACAAAGATTATAAAAAATATACTTAAAATGGTATTTCATTAACCTGCTAGATTATGAATAAAGCACAACTGATAATCACTATGAATTTTATACTGTTAACAGAGAATCATATTTCTATTGGGTAAGTGCAAAAATTCTACCCATTTTTGGATATGAAAATTTGCAATGGAATTGCCCTCACACATGACATTGTAATGACGCAAATCGTCTGTCAATCAAACGTGTGGAGGCCTTACATATAAATGCATCGTGACTCACAAAGTTAATCATCTCAAAAAAGATATCAGAGTGTGTAACATGGAACACGAGAAGGAGCATATAAGACATTGTTTGTTATACGAGTTCGATAAAAAGAGTATGGCAGCCGCAGCATGTCGCAATGTTTGTCAAGTTTATGGGAGGATGCAATAGACGAAAGCACATGTCGTCGATGGTTTCCTAAATTTAGGGAAGGAGACAGAAGCTGCCAAAATCAGGCTAGGAGTGGACGGCCATCACATGTTGGAGAGGACGATATTGACCAAGCCATAAGGAACAGCCCGAACCCAACCGTGCAAGAATTAGCGGAGACCTTCAACGTACATCGGACAATGGTCGTGAGACGGCCAGTTAAGTTGGGTTTTACGAGAAAGTTGGATCGTTGTGTTCCACATAACCTGACAGCCAAGCAACGGAATGACCGAATCGCCACCTGTGTTTCCTTGCTTTCCCGGTAAAAAAATGACCCATTCTTGACACGAATTGTGACAGGAGATGAGAAGTGGGTTATGTACCGTAACGTAAAGAGTCGCAGGACTATGTGTCGCCCTTCTGATCCGCCTGCATCGACTTCGAAAGCTGAACTTCATCCCAATATGGTGTTATTGAGTGTGTGGTGGGATGTGCAGGGAATAATTCACTGGGAGGTCCTGTCACTCAACCAAACCATCAATGCTACCTTCTACTGTCTACAGTTAGACAGGCTGCATTCAAATTTGGTAGCAAAGCGGCCAGGTCTCATCAATCGTTGCGGTGTTATCCTTCATCACGATAACGCCAGGCCACATGCTGCTGTCGTCACTCGCCAAAAGTTACTGGGCTTTGGTTGGGAGGTTTTACCACACCCTCCCTGTTCTCCTGACTTGGCACCAACTGACTATCACCTATTTCGTGCGTTGAACAATTCCTTCAGTCAGAACATCTTTGATGATCTTGATGCTGTGAAAACTGCCATCCAAGACTTTTTTGACTCGAAACCGCCGGAATTTTACCTCCGTGGTTTTCATCTCCTACCAGAAAAATGGCAAGAGGTCCTAGATAGCAATGGGGATTATGTACAATAATAGGTACTGTTCATTTTGCATTTATTTGCTCTTCTTTATGGGTAATAAAAACGGGTAGCACTTTTGCACTCACCCAAAATATATATATATATTTTATTTATAAGATAATAAAATATTTGGGAATTCAGTAATGAAGGAAATGAAACTTTATAATTTAAATCTATAAATAATAAAAATTTCAAATTATTTACTTCTATCATGAATTTCAGTAGAAGGGATTTTTACTGATAACTAAAAAATAATTCTTAAATAAAGGAAAACCTTATGTAGGGTTATTGAATTGGAGTTTCACCAACCTGTTCTAACAACTAATTATAATAATTTATCTGCAGGTCAGCGCAAAAAATATTTATTAAGTAGCATTAAAAAACAACAACAACACACCAACTGATGAATTTGGGAAAAGAAGCACTTCATTCAAAAAAAAACAGGTGGGATGGAGAGAGCTATGCTGACTTCATATGTCTCTTTGCAGTTAACAATAATAATGTGCATTATAAGACCAGTAGCAAATTAAAGCAATCTACTATTTCAAAATATATTAATTTGGAAATTTATATAATTTTGAATTGGAGCTTTCACAGGCCAAGAATCCTTTCATTTTTGAAGAAAATGCTTCAGACTAAAGTTTAATGATTTTACATGATCTACTTGTATAACAGTTCACGAAAAATGTTTGAAAAGACCAGTTCATTGGTTCAAAAGCTGTTGGTGAAGGTGGAGGAGGATGGGACATACAAAAATGAAGAAATAATTATTTTTCCTTTTAATCTACTTACTTGTCAGTTACTTGATATTTTTGATCTGAAGAAGGATTTTTAGTAATCACTGTTTGATTACTATCATTTTTTATGTCTGTAGTTTTCCCTGAATTGATACATAATTGAAGACTGCAAGGGTCAGGACTGCATTCAATGGCTCCCTGCTTACATAGTTCTGCATTGGGAGATGTTCTTTGCTCAGAGACTTTTTTGGAAACAAATCTTTTCTGAAAATTATAATAATAATAATAATAATAATAGGAATTACTCTCAGTAATTAAAGGATCAGCTTACAGAGCTACAAGAGAAGGTTCTTTAGATAATCTACTCTTAGTCCAAAATTTAAACCTGAAAGGCATTTTTTGACAAGTAACAAAATAATGTAAAATATATCACAACACATAACAGTGTATATATAAGTGTACAGTTATACAGTTAGTGTACAATCATAAGGGTAAGAAAGATTTATCGAATGATAAAAATACTGATACATTTAGTAATTCACAGTCATTTGAGACCTTGCAGCACCAAAGTGAAATATATGCTGAAACAGGAAGGCGCAACCACAACAAAAATGCCACCAGGTAGGCATGTATACTTACAGACCAGGGCCATTGAGTGTTGAATAAGGTGATTTGTGCAAACATTGAGTGAAACAATCACCCATGAGTTTCACAGAAGTAATAATACTCTAGCCAGCACAGTAGAACAGTGTGATGTAGTGATGAATCACACTATACCATGAGGTGATCGTTGTGTGAATGGTCAGGGAATGATATCTGCCATCATTTGTAGTGTCAACAGTGATAATAGGAGGAGGTGGCATTACAGTGTGGGGGTGTTTCTTCATGGAATGGACTCGGCCCTCTTGTACAACTTTATGGCTGTATAAATGCAGAAAGGTACAAGGCCATTTTGACCAGTTATGTACTGCTTACAGTGGAGGACCACTTTGGTGATGAACATTGCCTCTATCAGCATGACAAAGCTTTGTGTCATAAAGCGAAGTCTGTTAGGGAATGGTTCGTAGACAATAAGTTTCTGGAAATGGACTCGCCAGAGTCCCAATCTGAACCCCATCGAACACCTATGGGGGAAATTAAAATGTCAAATTTGCACCAGACTCCAATACCCCACACCATGGCCTGCTCTGGCTACAGCTCTTCAGGAAGAATGGGCTGCCATTCCTCCAGACACGTTCAGGCATCTGGTGATAAGTCTCCCCTGCAGAGTCACGGCTGTGATAAAGGCAAAAGCTGGACTCACCCCATACTAATATCCATTAGTGGGGAGAATGTCAAAGGGAAAGTTTGCTCATGGTTTCGGGTAGGTGTCCGGATATTTTTGATCCCATATTCAGGATACAATCTTATGTCTGTCACTAGCATACTGGTTTGAATGATGTGGTGTTCAAGCAGAATGGATGTCCTAGAATGGTATTGAATCATCTTCTGTAACAAACCATATTCTGTGAAACCACCATATTTCCATACTGAGACAAAGTGGGTAAGGGTACAATGTGGGCACTGTTCTTCAATGAAGTACTGCCAATACATAGTATGGTATTGAGAGAATCATTGCCTACAATATCCAATCACCTCTCCTTTTGATTACATAAAGTTTTAACAGTGAGCCAAAACATAGGGGTGCTTAGAAATGAGTTGAAGGAGAGTGATATGTTGAAAGGTGGCAAAATTTTACCTTTTAAAATCTCTACTGCTAAATTTACCAGTATTTTATCAACTTCTATTCCCTCATTACGATTAAGATTACTATCCCTAGTATTTCTTATAATTATACTATCTATTATTTTCCTTGTTCTTTGAGTCTTTTTCCATATATAATACTTTAACCTCATTATTAATGCAATGACCTAATGTTTAGATGTTGTATATTTGTCATTATGATAGTAAGTAAAAAGGAGATAAGAAAGAAATATGGACTTAAAACATGAGTAAATGATGTTAAATGTAAAATTTGATGAACATAAATTAACTTTGAGTTAATTGGTTAACAAAATTGCAATTACAGTCTAGTCCGAATAGTACAACTATCTTCCTAATAATTCAGAGGAGAATTCAAACACTGTATTTTCCAATCAGTCTAATTCTCGTTATGTTCTTGGAATTCAAATTTGTCAGCCGTAGAAATATCTGCGAGCCATTTTTTTTGTGTTCAGTGAACCACTCTCAAACAACAGTTGCATTGTGCATTAATCTGCTGGAACACACTAGTACTATCGAGAAAGAGATGTATCTAATCAGTCACAATGGATAGATATTTTTAGCATTTAAAGTACTGTATAACAGTATCATGATTCTGAAAAAAAAAAAGCATCCTCATACCAAAAAACTGTCACTTTTTGCCTGTTTCTGATGAACCATGTTACTCTATTTTTCTCTTATCACTCCACCTCTTGTCAAGATTGTGTATTAAGAAAAGAGATTCATTCTAAGTGGCAACTGTTAAGTCCAGTCTTCTGTGGTCCAATGACATCTCTCAAATGCTAACAGTAGATACAGATATTGATGATTTAGGCCTAAGCATATGTATGTTGACAGAATGCCTACTTTGAAGGCCCATGTTGATTCTGTTCTTTGGCTGGGGTCAGAACACTTCCCGTCATCCCTTAGCTATATTGCAAAGAAAGGTGTTCATATTTGTTCATCCCTAGATATCTATAAGGCATGAGGGTCCACTATAGGCTCAACAACTTCTATTCAGCTCAGTATCCTTCTATTCATGGAATACTTTAACTAGAACACTCTGCAAACAGCCTACAAAACTGGCAGCATTATGGAAACTGTAATCTTCAAAATGTTACCGTAGAATCAGGCCTTTCTCAAAATAAATCTGATCACATTCCTTGCCCATGTTGATATGCAACTTCAAATGGGCAGCATGAAATAAACCTATTGTATGAGGCTTATGGGCTTTCTCTGTGATGCAAGTACTAACTGGCAGAGTATAGTATTTAACTAAAATTATGTAAAATTATGTCATAATATTTTGATTAAATGAACACTGAAATATCAGAAAAACTGAGACAGTTGTTTCCATTTCCAGTACATGCCACCACACTTCCCCTATTAAATAGTATCTTCTACAAATGCTGTACATGTAAAGATGGATATATTCTATAATTCTCAGTGACAATGGCAACATATCACGATTTAAGCAATTTTGAATGAAAAGTGATAGTAATGCTAGACAAATGTGTCATTTCATCTCTGTAATCAACATGAACAGGATAGACATCTAGCTTGTGACAATGCTGCAGTCAACAAAAAACTCTGGACGATCATGGATACCAAAATCTGGCATGCATTATAACATCCAACTGGTATGTGACACTGCAGCAGATAACCGAATAATTCAATGTTTGGGTCATACGTAACATCAGTGTTCAGACAGTACAACATTCTCTTTCTTCTACAGGGTACAGGAGCCAACTGCCCACTTGAGTCCCGTTGCTGACCCGACAGCACAGGGCTCTCCGCTTTGCATGGGCTTGTGTACACCTTCACTGGACACAAGATGACTGTAGCATGGGCCGACGAATTGCGATTCCAACTGTTTTGGGCAGATGGATAATTATGTGTGTATGTAGAAAACCTAAGGAGCTAATGGATCCCATATGCCAACAAGGGACAGCCCAGGACAACAGTGGCTCTATTATTTGTTGGGGTGTTTTCAGCTGGCACACATTAGGATCCCTGACACAGACATCAATGATAGGTGGGCACCACGCAATCATCCTTGCAGATCATTTGCACCTTTCATGTCAATTCACGTCTATTCACTTAGACGGGAAAGGGCTATTTCAATAAGATAATGAGCCATTGCACAAGTCTACTATCACCAAATTATGACTGGAGGAGCATTCCTCTGAGGTTGGCAGCATGCGATAGCCCAGTTCTTTGCTGGATTTCAACCCAACAGAACATATGGGATGCAGTTCAATGTGCCAGGATTCTACTGCTAGTGAATATTAGAGAATTGTAGATCTCTATTGAGGCATAGTGTACATTGTCTACACAGTACTTCAGACAGCTTGTAGAGTCCATGCTCTGTCATGTTGTTGCAGCAATCCAATCAAAAGGAGGAAATACACATTATTAATCAGGTGTCTCAGTTTTTCTGGTATGTCAGTGCAAATCATAAATCAGAGACATTACATGAAAAAGTCAAAAAGAGACCTAAAAATATGGAAAATATCAATTGAATAATAGATTATGCTTAAAGAATAGTTATTTACATCATAAATATAAATGCATTTAAATCTGTTATTCATGACAGTTGTTACAGTAAATTTAAAAAAAAGAAAAAGAAACACCATTGGAAGTTATAAATAAATCACAAAGTTCAGTTCATCACTTCCTTATCTGCCATCATATTCCATATTACTATACTTAAAGATGCATTAATTAGGGTACATATGGAAGAGAATAATCTTCAATGAACTCCCCCCTTTTCCCCTGATAGCTTGTGGATACTCAGTGGCAATCCCCAAGATATTACTTTTTTCTACTTCCGTTTCGACAAAGCCCCTTCTGGGTAATGAATTTTTCAATAATTCATTGAAGCATTAATAAGACTATTGTCTTTAAAATGTAGCATGTTGTAAAATATTTGTTTTAAATGTATAATCTTGTCCAAACTTTTCTTTAACATATAATCCCATAAGTAGTTGGTATTTTGCAGATAAGTTAACCTTACTGGTCACTGAATTATTTATGGAGTGACAAATACCTTTTAATGAGTATGATGTTATGACATTCTGTAGTATTGGATATGGAAACTGCAACATTTGAAACGAAAATGGAGTAGCACAGTGAAGTTGTCTGGAAAGGCTAGACTAGTCAGTGAATAAGAGATTATAGAGTTTATCTTATAAGACCAAGATTTCTATAGAAATGGCATTAAAGGAAGTAAATTTGATCTGGTGCAAAGGTTACAAAGTAATGCTGAATGACTGGCTATCAATGCTGCCTGAATTTGATTGAAAAGTCATGGAGAAAAGAATGATAACACAATAATATTTAAGTACTGGAGTTTGAGCAAAAATAAATTATTGGACTCCACGAAAGCAGCAAGTTGTCATTTCTAAGGAAAAACAGACTAACACTCAGTCAACACAAGCGTTGTTAATGCCATTGCTGCTGATACCCTTACTGTTGAGAGTTTTAAAATAATATTGTTGATCTTTTAATTCTCGGATTAAAACATTGGTATTCTTTTTAAAAGTAAGATAAGCTCACAAAATTATAAATTAAATTTAAATTTACTGTGGGCCTGGTAGCTCAAGGGTGTTTGGCTGCGGGTTGGAAATGGTGGGTTTGAAGTGCCCTCAGCGGAGGGGAGGGATTTTTCCAAACTCCATTCTCCTCCAAACGGGTCCTAGGGTCTATGTAGCCCTCTGTTGAATGAGTACCATGCTTCTTTCCCATGGGTTAAAGGCAGGCGGGCATTGGGCTAACCACCCGACCTGAACTTAGTCCCGTTGGTCACAAAATATCAGGAGTCTTGGCTCCCGCGACCCCAAGGACCACATAGGCCTGTAGTGGGATTTAACTAATTTAAGTTTACTAGCACTCATAAAAACAAGGATGCTGCCATGATGATAACAACAACTCCACACTAAAAATCAATCCCGCACAAAAAAAAACAAAACAAAAAAAAACAATAAAAATAAAAATATTTTACATTTCCCAATATCTGCCCACCTTGAGTCGAAGCAGTAAACATCAAACAAATAACAAAAATAAAATAACAGTTCGACTAATTAAATAAAATGTTTTAGGAGGTTTCACCACCCTACCCACTCCTAGTTTTAACTGGTAGAGTATTGATTGTCTTAATTGCTAACTTCTTTGGGAATAGGACATCTTCTGGGTCTCCTCTCTATCATCAGAAGCTAATGACTTATGAATTGGAACAGGAACGGACAACGACGAAGACTTTATTTCAAGTGGATACAATTCACCATGAGTTCTTTTCACTTTCATGCATTTTATCATCTCCTCTGGAATAGAACTGGATTATTCAACTGAGAAGCTATTTACTATGTTTCTGATGGTTGTCACCACAATGTAACTTAAAAGAGTCAACCAGTTAACCTAAGTATTCTTGGTGAAATCCATTTCTTAATCGGAATAACAACTTCAATTTGCATCTGACTCGCTTTTGATAGAACTTTGTATTGACAGCATCAATATCTTTGACGCCACCTTGGATCAGATCCCTCAAGAACAAACCTGGTGTCAAGGGTGCCAATTTGTCAGTGTCTCCAGTACAATATGTAAGGGGTCGAGAGTTGATCACTGCTTCACGCTCATAGATGATAGTTAGTAATTCTTCATAGTGTAAAGAAGCAGTGCTCAATGTCTTTCTTAACAATTCCTTTACGGATCGTACAAGTAAACCACCCCACCAGGCTGCAGTAGTAGTATTAAATTTCCATTGAATACTTATGGTATCACTCTCCCAATCAAGTTTTCTAAATTCATAATTCATGCCTACAAAATTCATTTCATTGTCTGTTTAAACAGTTCTTGGTCAACCTCTGCGAGATTTAAATCGACGCAATGCATTAAGATAGGTAGCAGTAGATAAAGATTCCACTAATTCTAAGTGAATGGCTCTATAAACTGCACAGGTAAATAGTACAATCAAAATTTTCTGTCCATCTTTAAGACGTAAAGAAACAGCAAGATCTAGTTTTGTTACTTCAAGTACGATGACCTCGCTAATTCTATTTTTAGGTACTTTTATGAGATCAGTGTTCATTCGCTTGGCCAGATATCGTTGACAGCTAATACATTTTCAAATGACTTTCTTAATGGCCTTGTGAGCACCAAGTATCCAAATTTTTTTCTCTGAGCACACCAAAAAGAACTTGAAGACCTGCATGGTATGCTTTAGAATGTTAATTCTATTAGTCTCAGTATTAAAGGATGGTCTCCAGGCAGCACAATAGGGTACAGGGGTCATCCTTTCTGTGAAACGAGTTTCCAACCCCAACAATCCTTCTTTGTCTTTAATTTCTTTAGACAAACTTGTACATCGATGACCAATTATTCTAGTCTGTTGTAAATCTTTTAACAGAAAAATTTCAGCTTGATGATTCTCATCACTAGATAATTGAACAATTCTCTTTTTCGTGATATACTTGGAATTATGTACAAACCTTCTTGCCCAAGCGATGATCTTTAAGATTCTTGTGTAGCGAAAACTATTTGAAAAATCTATTGCACAATTTAGTTTGCTTAAACTTACAAGCATAATCTCCCTCTCTTTACTTTTGACCTCCCCTTTCTGGGGAGTTCTGCAACTAAAGTGGGCCCTCCTACCATTTTTCTTCAAATAATTTCACTGCTGTACAACCACAAGATTATCATCAACAGGGTTTAGAGTTCCTGGTACGTATTTCCATTGATCTTTACTGGTTAAAACTCAAATCTCTTTTATTATGTTCATCACAAAAGCTGTCCAATTTCTTTCTTTAATTATCCATCTAAGTGCATTCATCGAATCAGTCCAAAATGTTGTCTGCAGTTTATCATCTCCTAAACTATTTTGCACACAGTGGGCTAACAAGCCCCAATGAGACAACCCAACAGTTCTAAAAGAGGAATTGTAATCGTTTGTGCTGATATTCCTGATTGTTTTCTTCATTTTCTTTCACCCTGTAAAATTGTAAATAGTCTGTATGTTCCAGAATTACTTCCATGTCAGCAATCAAGCCTATCCTTTTTCCAATCCTAAATCGAATTAAAACATCTGGAATTTCAAGCACAAGATTCACTCAGTTTTCCAAACACTCATTGAAAGAAGGTAATCCTTTAGCATGTGAAGAAGCATCAAACAACAGTTGGATATCTTTGGTACTTCCTTCTTTTATCACAGGTGTGTGAGGCACATAAAACAGTCCCATATTTTTTCTCTTCTTTTGGTACAACTTCAATTATATCACTGTTGAGCCAATATAGAAAAACTTGTTTATAATCTTCTAATAAATCTCCCTTCACCAATCTGCTTCTAGTAACTTTATTACGTCTTACTTCTTTATCATTAGGTAATGGTGGGTGGTCGATTTTCCAAGCTAAGCACTTCTGGTATCTGTTGTCTTTACCAATTTTGATGCTTTCTAGAAACTCTTCTAGCATTTCTTTCTTTAATGTTTTTCTGGACTTCGCCTATTTGGTATCCTCAACACCTAAAACATCTAATCTCCATAAATTTGAAATGGAAGTCATTCGGTGCAAGACCAGACACACGTTAATTAATAAAAAATGTTTATTTTTGTACCCTTTATCTGCCATATTCTTCTGTAACTAAGTTCCTGTGTAACTAAGTTTTCAGTGCAGCTTCCACTGAACTTTCTGGTCAACATTTCCACAAATGGTTGGTTGTGACAATACTTTGAAATTACAATGGTAAGTATCCTTTAGATCACTCAAGATATTTGGTGTATACTATGCTCATTGACTTTGTTTCCAGTTCTCTGAATAATTCTAAATCATGATCTCTTTTTTACATGGAACCATGTTTAACGATTGAGTAAAGCCAGTACTAATGTAAGAACTCTGGAACTAGCGTTCTCTAAAACTATTCCTAATAATTGTCTAATATAATAATGCACAAGTAAATCCTGTCAGATTGGGAATGTTTTTTCAAAGTTCAAACTGAAGGTATCCCAAATTATATAATATATCCAAATTACAGGATTGTAATTTTTCGTCATGGATAAAAGGTTAAAATCAGGACGTTTCAGCCTAACCTGTAGGCTATTCTCAACTGTGCTGCTGGCTCGGATAACATGCATTTAAATAGTTTTTTATGACCGTATTTGATAGTTCATGGTTAATGGTAGGGGTGTTGGCTATGTGCCAAGACTCTCTCAATGTGAGTGAGAAAGTGCTAGGGGCTTGGTCTATTATCTGAATATTGCCAAAGTTGGGGGTATGGGTTGTATTTTTGCTGTGGATATATAAAGTGGATTTAAATTCATCTTTGTTATTGTAATTGGTTTGGTGCTGTTTCATTCTTTTATTAA
>JAFIDM010009631.1:75801922-75812639 GCA_023159025.1 Thereuonema tuberculata | reverse complement strand
TCAATGTTAGCGGTCGGCCAGGAAAGCTCAATCTATAAGCTGCGTTGTATTCTGGGAGGATCTTTATTCAGCGCGGGGACTTTAATTATTTTTGACTACTTTTAAAAATTAAAATTATCATTGCTATATTTAGACTTATTCTCAACTACATTACATATTTAGAGTTATTGTCAACTAACATTACATATTTATACTTATTCTCATCTGTCAAGACTCTAATTTTTAGAATATCTTGTGTTTTTACGTGAAATTTTATGTTTTGGTTATGACCTTGTTATCTCGAAAACTCGCTATCTCGAATTTTTTTTAGCGTCCCTCAACTTCGATATATCGAGAGTCTACTAATATTTCAAAGTAAAAACGTATGCATTTCATATATTTCTCAAGTTTTACAGACGTAATTATATATTTCTCAAGAGCAGACGTTTCTGTTTGAAAATTTGTTTTAAGTTCTGGTCATGTCGTTTTCAATGTCACATAATAATGTATTTAGTTCAGTAATTCAAGCAATAGTTACAAAGCAAAAAAAAAAAAAAAAATAATTATTATTTTTAGATTACGATATATCACAAACATCTGGATCATATTTTATTACAGCTGTGTTTAGTAGAGATTGCAATTCGATCAGTGAAACTCCAATTGAAAGAGAAGGGACCAAAAATTTGATGTAAGATCAACTGTTTCAACAATTCCCGGGCTTTATTTATAAGATTATTGAAGTACCGGTACTCATTTTTTTATTTGCTTTCGTGAAGGACAGTGCGAAGTGATCAGATAAAGCTGACTCTCTAAAAACAACTATTTACATAATAAAAGGAAAGAAAAATATTTATCTTTTGACTTCAGAAACTTTTTAAAGGATTTGTCTCATATTTAAGTATAAATAAAAATAGAGATAACATAATAAAAATTTCATATTTTTTTTACTTAGTGTTAAGCTGAAATAAATTTACTCTTTCCTAAAGAAAGGTTTGCGGTTTAAAAAAAAAAAAATTGAACAATTGTTTCAATAAGCTATTGTTATAAGCTATTATTATATATCTGTGATAAGGTCACCAATTTACGAAAAGCATTCTCTGAATTTAGCGACTTCTTCATTACAACTGTCCTTAAACTGAAGGATTTGTAATGTTATATATATAGTTTAATAGATTGAATGATTCCAATTACATCTCAAGAAACAACACATAAAACGATCATTAACTTCTGATGCAACAACCTGAAAAGTATCACGTGATTCATTCTCTACGGATTACAGTAGATTATAATAATTACTACGAGTCTTTTTATGTGCTCAAATCACGGAAGAATTCTACAAATCCAAAGAAAAATAATACAATTACATTGCTTGATAGGACAATCTAGTTAACGAAAATCACTTAAAATATTCCGAAAAAGTGTAACTAATAACACAACTATGGAGTCTCCTATTCAATAAACATTAAACAAAAATCGATTATACAGAATCATGTTTTATGTTCATTTTTAACCTATGATTCCGAGGGAAAAAAAAAATAAATAAAAGAGGACTGGATCAAATATCGTTTTTTGCTTATACTATTCAATGCTACGCTGATTTATAAAGGACAGCTTATTTTTATTGATTTGCATTTACTCTGGAATACAGCCAGCAGGAGTAATAATCAACCTTAAATTTTATTCAGATAGATCTTATATTATCGACCTGGTAAACAAAACAAGCAAGCAAAGAATCACTCGATTATCACCATGCATCTAAATATTTTGAAACTATAAAGAAATTTGATATTTCTTCAAAATTAATTAATACTGCAAATATTTTGGCTCAACTAATATTTGTTTCCTTTAATATGGTTAAAAATATAAAGCCAAGGCGAGCGCAGGGCAGTTTTTCAAGAGTTTTGGCACAGTCTTCAAAAGCCAAATTGTAGATCAGGGCTTCCTAATCTTTTTTGTGCCATAGACCCGTATGGCAGTATGGTAAAGCCCTTTTCAGAATAATATTTAAAAAGGCATAAAATAAAATACATAAGATTAAAAGCAATCTGTCAAAATAAGCCAGTCGAGCCCCTTTCTCATGGAAAATCCTTGGCATCGTAGAATCGCCACATTCGATAATGTTTGCTTTTCTAACCAGAGTCATATGGGTCACTCTTGTTACCGCCTTAAGCCGATCCTGGAGGTTAGTGAAAGTAAAGAAGTAATATTTTTCTTATCCAAGTTCATGGACCCTGAAATCTTTCCACGGACCCCAAAGAGGTCCGTGGACCCCAGGTTAAGAAACTCTGTTCTAGGTCGACTGACAAGGAACACCTTTGTGTTCGAACAAACCAATCCGCACCAAAATTCAGAGGATGATCATTTTCTGACCTCTGAATTCACTGATGATAGTCGTTTTTCTGTAAACCTTTACAGTTGTTCACTAGAGTCTCTGAGCACACGGACCACACTGAAGCTTAAAGAATTGGATCTGCATGCAAATCTGTACATAGGACAGAGTGACGTCTCTGACTTCGTTACCGATGATCAGTTTTTTTTAGAACGCGGAAGGTGTGCAAATGTCCTAAAGATAATGCATATGAGGAATTTCAATAAAATGATCAAAGCAATAAGCATTACTATAAATTGCACAATTAACAAAAGAAAGATGCTCACACTCGAAAAAAGCACACTCTACACTGCCAGTGTACTACATAAATAAGCAACCTTAAGTAATGCAATACAGACACTTGCACAGTCTGGACTGGCGTAGCAGCAGGTGAGCGACGGGTTCGAGGTGTGAGGAAACAGAGACCTCTAGTGCACAACTACAGAAGTTTACAGAAAAACGACTATCACCAGTGAATTCAGAAGACAGAAATGATCATCCTCACAAGTAAACCTTCTCTCCTTTGATACCGGTTTTCCGGAAACCCATATATTTTCTGAAAGCTTATGTCACAAGTAGAAAAACTATGAAATCTTAGGGGCAAAGGGCCAAGCGTTTAGGAGCTATAGGACCCACAAAGTATCAGTAAAGTGTTGGAAACATGACACCAAAAGTCGCTAAAATGCTTGTTTCACGTACTTATATGAATTAATAATATGGTAAGAAGGTGGAGATCTCAATATAAAGGAAGAAACAACTCGTTGAAAAGAAACAACTTAATTTTTTATTTTAAAGTTAAAGAAGTGTTGTTGTTTTTGGATTACTGTGAAATTGAAATATAATGTATGCATAAACATACAAGAAGTTCATGAAAAAAGTTTCTTTCTTAAAAATTGTCTGTAATTTTTAATTTCTAATTCTTTTTGTTAATACTTTTGTTTTTCTTTCTTTAAAGTCGCAAAATACAATACAAACGAAAAGACTATATTTATTTTTAAGTTGCTGAAATATAAATTTTTCTATTTCCTGAAAAAAGAAATCGGATTAAATCCACCTTACTTTCTTCCGTTGTTTAAAATCAGATTAGCTAATCAGATTAACATTTCAACGATCAAATGTGTAAATAAGTGTTTTCTAAAAGAATTAATATGTATTGTTAGACATTGTCTCACTTGTGAAAATAAGATAAAGACAAACTAGAAATTGACCCCTCGTGCAACTTCCTTACAAAGACGGGTTGTGTTGCTGGAAAGCAGCCACTACCCCCCACTTTCATTCTGTCATTTAAATGATGTATTTCATACAAACAAATATTCTGACTTGTGAGACAATGTCTAACAATACATATTAATTCTTTTAGAAAACACTTATTTCTCCACCTGATCTCCACCTTCTTACCATATTATTAATTCATATAAGTACGTGAAACGAGCATTTTAGCGACTTTTGCTGTCATGTTTCCAACACTTTACTGATACTTTGTGGGTCCTGTAGCTCCTAAACGCTTGGCCCTTTGCCCCTAAGATTTCACAGTTTTTCTACTTGTGACATAAGCTTTCAGAAAATATATGGGTTTCCGGAAAACCGGTATCAAAGCAGAGAAGGTTTACTTGTCAGAATCGTTTTGGTGTGTGTGTTTCTTTGTTTGTTTGTTCGAACCCAAAGGTGTTCCTTGTGAGTTCATTCTCTTCCGATGCTAAAGATGTAGAGTTTATCAAAAACTGCAGCCGGAATTAGATATTGGATTTCAGAAATGTCATGTCTACAAAGTACAATGAACAAAAACCACATAAACACATTTTTTCTTTCTTTTTTGGCTAGTGTATTTATATTCGATGTCGAAACTAATCTTGGTAAATTTCTTGAAGATGTATTCCAAAAGATGAATTCAAATAATTACCCTTGAAATCAGAAAACTAGAAAATCAAATCAATGTTAAAATGCTTAAACTGAATTTGTATTTATTTGTTTCTCGTTGAATAAAATTATTTTTGATTCATCATCTGCCATTACTTAAAAACCAGTCTATCTTAATAAAAATTCTCTAAAATCCAGAAAAGTATTTTATTTTGTCGTAAAGTTTTAAGTACATCTCTTTAGATTAAATTTCAAAATTGTTAATGTTTAATTACGTAAGCCTTGATTCAAGTCATAGATCTGCATGCAACCATTACAGCTATCGATTCATTTATCTTTAATTTGGGTATTTTTTTTTATTTTTTTATAATTCACTGATGGTTACTGGACTGCATTCGACTGACATTCTGTTTCAGCTGCAAGTGACAATGAAGCTTTATCACGAAATTTTAAAGGAAACGGAAGATATGTTTTAGACAAGAATCCATTAAAAAAACAAAACAAAAAAAACAAACAAAACATGTCTATTAACATCCACATAAGCTGTATAATGGTTAAGGTATTTGATGACCACTTCATTATGAAATTATGCAAACGCATAATTAGCGGTCACTTAGCGAACTAGGCGACTATTAATTTGCGAGAATTAAAACTGGGTATAATAAATTTTCTGTTTAATCTGCATGAAACCAGTAAGTAAAGAGATGTAACTTCCAATTTTCTTTGTAAGGTTCCTGCATTAGTAATATTACAAATATGATCTAATTTTTCGTGACTGTTTTCGAACAATTGAGATTTAAACGGGCTTATTTGTAATTTTGAGTATCAATTAAATCAATTTAAATCTCAATTAAAAAAATGTCTGTTTTGTCTGCAAAAACTATTTTATCAACTTAGTTACTTATTTCTGATATTTTCCAAATGTAAGTTGTTGTTTTTTTTTGTTTGTTTTGTTTTCCCTTTCTCTACAACAAATGTACTGAGAAACGACCTAAATGCTTACTACGAAAGAAAGTAATAAAAAGAAATGAAAGAAATTTCAATTCTCACTTTTTACAAAGCATTTTTGTGAATTTATAAATGTGATAATTACTATCAATTAAGTTTCAATAAATGGCATAAAGAAAGATCTATTACAGGTTCCTTGTTCACTACAGATGAGATTCTATGACAATCATATCCAATATGTTCCTGGACCAGCATATATTATGTAATATTTATATAAATATAAATTATTATAATATATATAAATTATTATTGTTATTACTGAGCCCATCCTTTGGAGTGGTTTGTATTTAGCCCATTTTGACACGCCAACAGGGCCTCCAAGAAAAATCTTTTAAGGCGGTACAAAACCCATTTGTAAGGTGACCATTTTTTCTAAAATGAAAAGGAGGACGCAAATAATTTGAAAAAAAAAAAAAGCCTCTAAACTATCTGTTTAACCAAAAAAAAAAACCCTCTAGCCCGGTTAGTCACCTTACCACTTGAGCCCCCTTAGACTTGCAAAACGGTCCTTTTTTAAATGGTCCTGCAGTCACGGGCCCCTCTGTAGCTCTCGGGCCCCGGACCAATGTTGCGGCTGGACCCCCCTCTCATAGAGCCTGCACGCCAATAAACCCGTTGTGTCTTTCCAGTCTACGTCTATTTATGGCTCCAGCGTCGGAATAGCAAACCAATACTTTATAGGAGAGGGATAAAATATGATAACTGGTTCTACGTGTTCATCAATGTATGCAGTATTCGCTGAAAAAAAAAAGGCTTTTTTTACATTTCTTGTTTCTTTATTTTTTATGTATTTGATTTATATTTTCCCGTTGTAAGTGTAAAAAATATTTTTATCAGTAATATTTTAGTACATATAATGTTCAAATGAAACATATCGACATTGGGCGGGGAATTTTCTATACGATAATACAATAGCATCTCTTCATTCTATATTCGTGGCATGTCAATACAGGAAAAAAAAATATCGGATGTAACAGATATAAATGGGAAAGGCCGGTTCAAAGGCACCGGGATTCATTTCAAAACTATATTAAGAATATCTTGCGGGCATGACAGGACCTTTTCCACTATTCCTGCTTATTCTAAACAATCTTGTCTCTGTTAATTGGTTAATGAAACGAAACCGACAGTGACAATACTGCGCCATATATTGTGCATTTTTCAGCTATTTCATGCATCTACATTCTCCCTCTATTACAGTGTGTGCTAGTAAATGTAAGTGCCTGAAAGTTTATAATGATGTTCTATACTGCTCACGAAACATTTTCGTATTAATTATCAGAAGTTTCAATTGCAAGTTATATTGATCTAGAAATTACCTCCTAATGGTTATGTTGAAGTTTGTTTGAGATAAGAAGAGTTTTGATTTTCTGTTATCAATAGTAATATTAGTAATGCTTTTGATTTCAAATAAGCTATAGCACACGCGAAACGAAAATATTATTTTCTGAATCTTCGTTTTATAACCACAATTAAAGTTCGATTACTCATTTTCGTGAACCTAACAAACTTCAGCAACAGTTTGAACTCACGTGGAAGATATTATAGGAAAAAGAAAAAGATAAAGCTTTTTAAACATTTTGAAATGATATTGATTATTATTTAAATAATAATAAGCACTGAGTGAGAATGGAAAATACACTGCTCACAAAATTTGGGGGATATTGCGAATTGAATATAATACACCCAAAAAACAGAGGCATTTGAGTTTATTTATTAAATAACATCATCAGAGAAGCAAATGACACGAAAATGGAAGTTGTCTGAATATGCAAATGTGAAGCAAAACGTTAATTTGCATGTTTGTCCACGATTAGAGACTGGCGCTGCTGGGTTATCTCCACTTTCCTCGATCAACAACAAGTAGTAGGATCGTTGAGTGTCACCTGAAAATGCCCCTGCAACGTGATTTACCCGAATTTGAAGCATGGAGAGTCATAGGGCGTCTTGAAACTGGACAAACACAGATGACAGTGGCAGCAGCGGTTGTAACCTCCCAAAGCGTGGACTCTGGAATCGCTTCAGAGAGACTTGCACATTACGAAGAAGACCAGGACAGGGCCGCTCACGTGCCACCACTGCAAGAGATGATCCCTACTTAACGCTAATAGCATGAAGGAACCGGCGGAGCAATGCGACTGAGCTGCGTGAACAGTTTCTCGCTACTACTGGACGATGGGTGTGTACTCAGACTGTGCGAAATCGACTCCGTCACGGTGGACTGTATGGCCGGCGACCAATGGCATGCATACCGTTAACTGCTGAACATCGCAGAACCCGCAGAACCTTCACAAGGTGGGCTGAAATGCATCTTCCTTTCTTCCTTGGACCCGTGAAGAGTGGTCCACGATTCTCTTCAGTGACGAGTCAAGCTTTAGCCTGCACCCTGACAATCGTTGTGCCCTGATCTGGCGTGAACGTAGAACACGGGAGAATCCACGTTTCGTGCAAGAAAGACATTCCTTTCATGGAGGTGGAATCATGGTGTGGACAGGCATCAGCATTGGTGATCGTACCGACCTCCATGTTGTTAGAAATGGAACAGTGATTGCTGTAAGATATCGGGATGACATTATACAGCCTATAGGGGTACCCTATGCTGGAGAAGTTGGGGTAAACTTTCTTTTTATGGACGATAATGCACGCCCCCACCGTGCGCATCTCGTCAACAACATACTGCAAGAGGCTGGAATCGAGCGCCTTCACGTTCCCCAGACCTGAATCCCATCGAACATGCTTGGGATGCACTAGGAAGACGTGTTACCAGTCACCAATCACCTCCCATAACACTTCAGTTGGAAGTTGCCCTGGTGCGCGAGTGGCCACGAAACCCACAGGAACTGCTGCATAATTTGATCCTCTCCATGCCTCATCGCTGTCAATGTGTTGTAGCAGACTCAGGTGACCATATACTCTACTGAACAGTCAATGTGCGACACATTTTTCACGTTTGACATGCGAATGTTAACCCCGTCCATGTGTCACATCCTGCTCAATCTCGATAAATGGATTCTGCACCTCATTTGCATATTCAGACAACTTCCGTTTTCTTCTCTGATGATGTTCTTTAATAAATAAATTCAAATACCTCTGTTTTTTGGGTGTATTACAGTAAAACCCCGGTAATCCGAACCCCGCAAATCCGAAATTTTCGATAATCCGAACAGAATCTTTGAAGCAGGAAAAAATTTAAATCTCACTTGCAATGTACAGGAAGTATATTTAATCATACCACTGTACATATTATTAAAATAACAGTTTTTAAGCTAGTATTTAGCAGAATGCAACATCACTGTAATATTTTAATTTAGCTACCTGCATTTTAATGAACTGTTCAACTAATTTTTCAATTTTTCCACGATTTTTTTTCCGGCCACTGATAGTGGCTTCCCTAAACCAAATTCAATAGCTAATTTTACAGCACTTTCTTCCTTGTCCAGTCGCTTGAGAACTCCCAGTTTTTCTTTTAAAGTACACGAGCTATGTTTCCGTTTGCTTGTCATTTTACTTTACGATGTTACAATAACGAAACACTAGATTTGTATTCATTTAATTTAAAATTAAAAATAATAAATACAGAACTATAACTCGTCCCGATTTACTCTGTATTGTAGGCTGTTGGTAACAAAAGCCAACCGAAAAGTATGCAACACTCCGGCGTACTGGAGATATTGCTACTATTCACGTGATCGGCTACTGTTTTTCACAGTGCAAGCAATCGCTGCGCTGTCCTTTCCTCACCCCACAAGGTCAAACAACCCTCATTCTTCTGTCTCAACGTTACGCTAGGTTGCCAAGTGGGAGCTAATAGCTGCAACTGTGTACTGTAGTCCTACCATGTAGAGTACTATTATGTTTTTTTCGGATAATCCGAACATTTCCGAATCAGAACCACAGCCCCAATTAGTTCGGATTTCCGGGGTTCTACTGTATATTCGTTTCGCAATATTCACTAAATTTTGTGAGCAGTGTAAGCAGTGGCGGATTTAGCACTTGAGAGGCCCTAGGCGCAATTCAATTTTGAGGCCCCCCCTAAATATATTCACTACCCCTACACAGTGGCGTACCAACGCCTTTGAGGACCCGGGGCGGGAGTTCCATTATTCCACAACCAAAAAAAAAGGAAATACTTCTTGGGTGGATGGGGTCCCTAGGCTTGCTTTTACAACCAAAAAAAAAAGGAAATCTTGCTTTTACAACCAAAAAAAAAGGAAATCTTGCTTTTACAACCAAAAAAAAAAGGAAATAAGCTGGCTGGTGGGGGGCCCCTAGGCTTGCTTTTACAACCAAAAAAAAAGCTAAAAGCCAAAAGAGCTAAATTTTGAGGTCCCTTGATTTATGAGGCCCGTGGCGCGCGCCTCCTGCGCCTATGCGGAAATCCGCCACTGAGTGTAAGTAGAAACCTTCATAAAATCAGGTCCGATATCGCTTACCTTAACATTCATGATAATGTTTATAGGAACTTTGATCGTATTAAGATTAAATATAAAATTCCAATTACTTTAAACTCAAAATAACTTTAGAATTCCTTCTAATTAAAGGAAAAGAAAAAAAAATAATTCTTCTTGGTCAAACTGATCAATAATCTGAAAACTAAAGCTTGTTATTTGTAGTTGATTTTTTATTTGTTACTCGTTCAGTCTCATAGTCGCGGGATTAAATTTCAAGTGTTCTCTTTATAAAATGTTAATTCTGAGGCAGAAAAAAAGAGAAAAAGATGATGATTATATTTTTTAGACAGAGAAGTTCTGCAAAAATTCGGAATTATTGTTCTCATGTAAAATCTTAGCCACAGATCATATTTGGTATCTTCTTCTTAGCCCTGGGGTGAGGGGTATTGGTCTAATCTCCAATAAACATCCATGCCGACGCCGGGATTCGAACCCAGGTTCCGACGTGAGAGGCCAACGCCTAGACCATGGGGCTTTCCGTAGGAACGGCGATACTTGTCTAATCAAACAAAGAATTAGTGCATCTTCCTTTGACTCTACTAAAAGTGTAAACATCAAATTCTCCAGGCTACTTAAGGAATTGAATAACAATAGGGTGGAGAGTTCATCGAGTGGATGTAGCTATGGATTTTCGAGGTAATCTGTTGGCTTCATCATCAATTAAAAGAGTATTTTTTTTTAATAGGCCACGCAGGCCCTTTTGGACCGATGGAAGTACAGGCTTCCGACAATTTTCGACTTTCGGACGAAGTGATGAGCTTTTAAAATTTCAGTAATTCTGGTCCTAAATGAAACTGAACTAGATACTTTCCAAATATATGAATTTTTTTTGTGGCCACATCTAGAACCGACGTATTAAGGCGATATATAGAAACTTTGGAACAAACAGGAAAAGAGTTAATATCCAGCTATCAAGCAATTGGATTTAGATACATATAATCTACCTAAATAAAAAGAAAAAGTCTTGACTCACTGACTGACTGACTCATCAACGCCCAGCCCAAACCCTTGGACCTAGAAAGCTGAAATGTTGCATAGAGGTTCCCTTTATGAT